>JAAGEH010000226.1:5858295-5930795 GCA_011751065.1 Lasiurus cinereus
GCTGCTGCTGCTGCTGCTGCTGCTGCTGCTGCTGCTGCTGCTGCTGCTGCTGAATGCTCTTTAGACATCATCCACGGCGTTCCGATTTTCTCCTTTTATCTTGGGTTATGTCTCAAGCTCAATACACAGCAGCTTTAGAGTCCGTTGGCGGCCTGAGTGAGGTGGGGGCAGGAAGAAACCAGTCAAGAGGCGCACGGGCCTGGAACTACAACTCCCAGCAAGCACAGCGCAGGCTCCGCCTCCTTATGGGCGGGCTCGAAGCTCCCCGAGGCTTAAAGCGGCGAGATCGCCTCTGGGGCTAGTGGCCTCTGAGCCCTTGTGTTCTGCTGCGAGCTGGGCAGAGTGGGAAAGTGGTGGTGTCTTTCCATTTGCCAGTTTGTAGGTGAACTAGCAAACAGCACAACACAAATAAACAACACTTAAGCCCGTTTAGAGGTTTCTCTCAGGGTCAGTGGATCGTTTGCTCCTACTTCACAAATACAAAACTCGATTTAGTAAATGAGAAGCTGAAAAATAGCTCCTGTGTGTTCAATTTCTGTAAGACAAATTATTTTCCCTATTATGTCAGAGCAATATTTTCCTTTTTGGTTTGCAGGGGGCAGTGACTGATGTTTACAGACTCACTTATTTTCTCTATCTAATAATTAAAAGGAAAGGCTACTTAAAGAAATCTTGCAGTAAATTCATCCTGGAAAAATATAAGCTTATTTATTGATTTAATAAATTTTCTACTTCTAGGTTTTAACTTTTGTTTAAAATGTAGCACCCTTGCCCTAGCCAGTTTGGCTCACTGGATAGAGTGTAGGCCTAGGGATTGAAAGATCCCAGGTTCAATTCTGGCCAAGGGCATGTACTTTGGTTGCGGGCACATCCCCAGTGGGAGGTATGCAGGAGGCAGCTGATCAATGCTTCTCTCTCATTGATGTTTCTAACTTTCTATCCCTCTCCCTTCCTCTCTGTAAAAAATCACTAAAATATATAAAGTAAAATAAAATGTAGCACCCTTGAAATCCTGTTTTAAAAAGCAGATTTTAAAATCTACTTTAATTGTAACCTCATCTTTGAATAGAAGGTAGAACACTGAGATTTAAAACTGCTACTCTATGCTTTTTGGTATAGGGAAGCATAAAGTGGCAATTCTTAAAGAGCTTGAGGAATAGCTACCAGAATAGCATCATTATCAGAGTGGATGGAGAAAAAAGAAGGGGGACATCTGTAATATTTTCAACAATAAAAATTAAAAAAAAAAAGAATAGTGCTATTAGTCCTCAGCCTTCCCAACTGACTAAATGGTTTTTTGAACAAGAGTAGTTGTTACCAATTCAAGGTTTGTGTGTCAGATGCTGCAAAAGGCTAAGAACGAAAAGTTCAGAATTTGAAAATAAAAATCATTTAAATTTAAAAAAAAAAGAAGAAGAAGGAATAAAACTTCAGAGTTTGGAGTAAGGAAAAGTTTATTGATCAAGAAGGTGCCAGCTTAAGAAGATGGGGATTCTTAAAGGTTCCTAAATCCATCTTAAGGAAACCCAGAATTCAGGCTTCACTTATGTCAAGAGAAAGGAGAATGGATTGGGCAAGAGGTTTAAGACACCTAGGTGCTGATAAGCTCCAAGGAAGAGCATGAATCTCTAAAACTCTTTGTTCCACAGTCTGTTGACCTCTGCTGATCTGAATCCAAGTCTTGAGGCTCCTGCAAATTTTTGCCAAAAGCTCAAACCTCAAGCAGAATTCCTCTGTAATAAATAGCACATCTGTAGCAGGACCTATTTTGCTGAAGGCCATTGGAGAAATACAGTCAAAGAGAGGCAGCATCTTGCTCTGTTACATAAATGCTATGATAAAAAAAAAAAAAACTGATTCAAGATTTTGTTTTAAGGCACTGAAATCGAAGAACTTCCCTACTTTCCTTCTAAGATCTTGTTGGTTTAAAACACTAAACTAGGAGAACTTCCCTAATTCTTTCTAACCCTGATTTCTTACAGCCACTAATAAACCACCTCCACATTCTAACAATAAACTTTTGTGTTTCTTTTGCAGACAAGTACATTTTAAAGGCCTCAGAGGGAATCAATTCAGAACCTGAATAGTTTGAGTTAGTTTTTTTCTTTTTCTTTTTGGATGCCTCAGCTTCAGCCTATTGAGTTTTATGGCTCTGTATACATTCAGTCTGTGTAGTGTGACATTGTAGATAATACAAAACCGGCCAACTTTGCAAAATATTAACAAGACACATACTTTTTTATTTGTTCTTTGTGTGGGGGTACCCAGCAAAAGGTTGGAAATAGTGGTTGATGTATTGTGATTCTTGAGATGACTAGAGCAGCTATTGTGCTCTGAACAAATCCTCCATACATTCTGAAACATTAAATAGGGTGAAAGCAATACTTGTGGTATTTGGTAATATTTAAAATTTCCCCACATTCTCAAGTGTTCTGTTTATAGTTAGGAATAGAACAAGCTTTCTGCCTATCAGCTCTTCTACTAAACAGTCAGTTTATCAAGCCTTAGCCAGCAGAGTAAAACAAGAAAGCTAAGACATATGATGATGCTATTGTGTGAAAGAAATTTTTAAGAGAACCTACAAATTATTAATATTTTTTAAATATATATTTTATTGGTTTTTTATGGAGAAAAAGGGAGAGGGACAGAGTTAGAAACATCAATGAGAGACATCCATCAGCTGCCTCCTGCACGCCCCCTACTGGGGATGTGCCTGCAACCAAGATACACGCCCTTGACCGGAATCGAATCTGGGACCTTTCAGTCCTCAGGCTGACACTCTGTCCACTGAGCCAAACCGGTTTCAGCAGAACCTACAAATTATTAACAACTTTTAAGAGAGGGCAGCTGGAAATGAGTGCAATATACAGTAATCAAATTTTATTTCTTTCATCATCAACAAAGGACAACTATCTATTTGACAAAAGATACCACTTACAGTAGCAACAAAAAACCTCATGCAGTAAGATGCACAGAATTTTAATGGGAGGCTGTATAAAACTTTATTGAAAAACATTTAAATAAATGGAGAGATATATTCATGGATGAAAGGACTCTCTTTTATAAAGCTACCAATTGTCCTCAAATCTATAAATTTAATATATCTAAATCAATTTCTCAATAGTGTTTTAAATGCATTTACATACACAAAATAAATAGTGTATTTAGAGATTATGTGTGTGTCAAGCTTATTAAATATAATTTATGTGGAAAAAGTGGGGCCTCTACTAGATATTAAAGGTTTACTCTACTATATCTCAAAACACCTTATAAAACTGTAGTGGCAAGACAATGTAGTGTTGTTGCTAGAACAGGCAAATAGGGAACAGAACAACACCTGTGCATACACAGGGACTTACGTGATAGATCATTAGGAGAAGAAAGACTGTTCAAGCACACACACTCACTCACACAAAAGATCTCTCTCTCAACATACAAAATTAATAAATACATTCTAGGTGAATTAGAGAAATATAAAAAGAAAAACTTCAAAACTTTTAGATGGTTTCCTCTATATCTTTATGAACTTGGTCTAGGAAAGGATTTCTTAAACACGTCGCATAAATTTCAAACCATGAAGGAAAAGATAGGTAAATCTACCTGCATTAAACATAAATAAGCAGGCAAGCAAACAAACAAAAAAGTCTTCTCTACATTAGAAAACAAGTGAAAAGTCAGGGAACATACTGGGGAGACATTTACAACTGAAAGAGATACCAAAGATGAGTATTCAGAACATTTAAGTACTGCAAACCAATAAAACAAAGGCAAACGATGCAATATTATGACATAATATGATAATAAACAAAGATTGGGACTGGGAATTCTGAGAAGAAAGGAAAACTGGCTGATTATGAGAAGGTACTAAACCTTTCTGGTAATAAGGGAAATAGTAAAACAAGAAGACACCGTTTCACATTTATCTAATTGAAAAATTTCATAAGACCAATAATATTCAGTGTTGTCAAAAATATTGAGCAACAGAAACTCTTAACTCCTGCTAATGTTAGTGTAAATTGGTATCACAAAAGTTAAGGTTACAAAGCAAGTCCACTTTGGGCATATATGCTCAGAATAGAATAGAAACTCTTGTACAAATGCATAAAGTGCCATGTTGAAAAATGTTCATAGTAATATTGATGATGGCTAAAAATAGAAAACAATGAAAATGTCCCTCAAATGGGCAAGTATATAAATTAATTCCGTGGAATACGATATGAAAATATCTAGTGAAAATGAATGAGAACTGCATTATCAACATGTATAAATCTCAAATACATAATTTGCTCGAGTAAGCAAGTTACAGAATGATGTATTGTACAATGCCAGTATAAATCACGTATAAAGTATGGAATATACAAAACATACTAGCTGTTGATTATGGACACTTTCATATGTGAAGAAAGTATAAAAACACATAAAAGAGCAATAAACACCAAATTCAAGGGGAGCGAAGAAAATAACATTGGAGGGAGAGTCTCAAATATGTCTGTAACATTTTATTGCTTTATTTTTTGAAATTATCCGTTAAAAGAAAAAGACTCACTGACCTGTTTGGTGAACTGAAATTACTCATATTTTCAAATAACTTTCTGAGTTTTCCTTATACTTCAATCCAATCATTCAGCACTCTCTGTAGGATCCCTTGGCACCCAAAACTAAGGCATGTCAGGGTCTTGCTGACAGCAGTCTGCCCAGCTTTCTGTCTCCACAGCTATACAACACCATGGGACCAGTAGAGGCAGCCTGGTTAGCTAGCACTGAGGAGCTTAAATCTGGCTGCAAATCTAGGAGCAAGATGGTGCAAGCTAAGCGCATGGCTCTCTACTACTGACTTGTAGGAGATGCAGGTAGAAGCTGCAGTTTTAAGCAGTTAAACTGCTCGTTATTCTGTGGCCATCTTCTAATAAAAATGGGAAGATGAAACTATTGAAGTCCCAGATACTAGTGGGAAGGCAGCTGAGCCAAATGCTTAACCAAAGTTTCCCTTTTAGTCTCTGCAATTGTTTTTTCAGTTTTAGAAAAGGTACTTTTAGGGGATGGGCAAATGGGTGATGATGGTCAAAAGATACAAACTTACAGTTATAATATAAATACTATAGTTAGTAATACTGTTTTGCATGTTTGAAAGTTGCTAGGAGACTAATTCTTAAAACTTACGACACCCAGCCTGTGTGGTTCAGTGGTTGAACATCAAACTATGATTCAGGGGATCACGGTTGAATTCCCTGGCCAGGGTACATGGCAGGCTCAATCCCACACATCCCCAGTGTGGGGTGTACAGGAAGTAGCTAATCAATGATTCTCTCTCATCATTGATGTTCCTATCTCTCCCTTTCTTTCTGAAATCAATAAAAACATTAAAAAAAAGAAAAGAAAAAAAATTTGTGACTATGTATGGTAATAATATTAACTAGACTTATTGTGTTGATCAACTATATGTATAAAAGCCTAAGTGACCGGATGACTGGATGACTGGCGGACATCTATGATGTGCACTGACCACCAGGGGGCAGATGTTCAATGCAGGAGCTGCCCCCTAGTGATCAGTGTGTTCCCACAGTGGGAGTGCTGCTCAGCTGACCAATGAGCGCCAGATGTTGGGCTCAGGGCTGGTGAACTCAGTTGTGGTGGCCTGAGCCTCTCCCACCTCCATGACAGCACTGCTGAGCAGAGGCAGACGCATGTGCAGTGAGGCCTGGATGAGTGGGAGTGGCACAGCACTGACCTGGGCTCAGGCTTCTCCCCAGCCACTTGCTGTTTCATACACTACTATATTCCTTGGGGGACATCAGACTGCCGATCCCTCAAAGGGCCCAGATTGTGAGAGGTCACAGGCCAGGCTGGGGGACCCCACCAGTGCACAAATTTGAGCACCGGGCCTCTAGTTTCATAACATATACATATGCTGCATCATTTTGCTGTACACCTAAACTAATAAAACGTTTGTGTCAATTATATCTCAGTTTTAAAAAAAGGTACTTTTTATATGATTTTAAAGATTGGAATGGCAAGACATCCACACACAGAGAACATATTATATCTTGCTTTACTAAAGATACTTAATTGTGAAAATTGAGTTTGGCTGAAATGTTTTAGTCCTTGTTTTCTTATTATTTTGGTAGTACACAGTCACTATTGTAATTGGCTATTGGAAAAAAATGTATACAATCTTTTTTCCAAAAAAAACAAGAGCACTTGGAATGAACACTTCATAGGACTTATTTGCTCTTTAGCATCTTCACCTTTATACCTGGAAGCACAGGTCTTCCTGGATTCTCAAGTGATGTCTATAGCCTTGGAATGCTTTCCCACTTATCAGCAAACAAGATTTATTAATTAGGCACCCACATTTGCACAGTACTCTATTGAACAACTAGTAAATAAGATTTAAAGAGACACTGTCTTTACCCCATAGAGTTTATAAACTAAAGTAATACCAGTTTTACAGGGCTGGTCAGTCTTCTTCTTTGGCCACATTGTCATTGCTCAGACCTTCATAACCTCCAGATTGTTGGAACCCCTGGAGCACAGGACTATAGGGTACTCCCTTCCCCCACATCCTCATCTCCTAGCCATGCAGTGGGCATGCACTACACACCTTGGCTGAAGGTGGTAGGAGAGTGTTTCTCTGTCTTTTAAAAAAATATATTTTATTTCAGAGAGGAAGGGAGAGGGAGAGAGAGACAGAACCATCAATGATGAGAGAGAACTATTGGTCGGCTGCCTGATGCAAGCCCCACGCTGGGGATTGAGCCTGCCACCAGGCAGGTGCCCTGACTGCGAATCAAACCATGACCTCCTGGTTCAGAGGTGGACGCTCAACCACTGAGCCCTGCCAACCGGACGTGTTTCTCCGTCTTTACAGAAAGTCTGCTAAGCTTTTACCTTGGGCAGTTTGGCTTTTTGCCTTCTCGGGTAGTTTTAAACACTTGGTTTTCTATGGTAAAAAAAGCCAGATATAACTTGTTATAAGAGAGTTGCACCCCGGGAAGGGAATGTAGTCCATGTTTAGACGATAGTATAGAGCTCTACCAAGACAAAACCCAAAGGTAATTACACCCACCCACGTACACACTTGAATTCATTTTATGGAGCTTTTCCCCTTACGTTGTAAAGTAAAAATCATTCACCTGCATAAACATGATAAAGTTCTAGTGTAACACCACTGAAATAAATGTAGCGGCTTAGAAAAAAAAAACAATTCTCAGTCAACAAAGATAAGATCAGCACAGTTCAATGTCAAGAGTCAAATTTCTACCAAAAAAAAAAAAAAAGAGTGATGATTCTTAGTGTGACTTCTGTCTTCCGGCTTGTTCTTTAGTTAGTTTATCAATGATAGCTCAAGTTGCCTCTCGACTAGCATGACTTTCCCAGGCAGGTGTTTCAGGCCCCCAGGTAATGGAGGAGAAAGACTTAGCTCTCTTGGGTAAGTGATGTGGTGAGGTTTTCTAATGTAGAACAGACGGTCAGGCAACTGTTACTGAAGGTCATGATGACTGTGGAGCCCCGTGTACTGGGGGGGTTGAGGGAGGCTGTCAGCAAAAGGCATTGGATACCTCCATCCTTCTAGGGGGTCATGTGGGAATATTATTTGTTTCTCTGTCTTTTGTTAGTAGGACAATGTAATATAATATTAATCATCAAATGACTACCAGCAGCACATGAATACTGGAATCCTTGGTCACGGGGGAGGGAGAATTTATATCTTTGGATTCATTCTTCTACTCAGCTGGAAGATTAGATGTGAGTCACAGTATAGTAATTTCTAATTTTCAAGTACTCAATCCACATGATACCAAAAAGAACTATTTCCTTCTTTCCACTTTTCCTCTTCCTCCTTCTTTCACCTTCCTTCCCATCCATCCATCCATCCATCCATCCATCCATCCATCCATCCATCCAATATTTACTGAGTATTTTCTATGCACCAACCTCCTTAGACCAGTTGCAGTGGTGCAAGAATAGAGAGGGTGGAGGTTGTGTAAGGACAGGGACATGGGAATAAAGAGTAGGGTAGAGAGGTGAGGGAGTTGACAAGACAAAACAACCAGTAGGAGTTGAAGGATGATGAAGGGAGACCCAAGGGTAACTCCTGACTGGAAGCCTTTCCCCTTAAATTTTGCAGAGATCTATAGTCTCTGCCAGATACGGCAACTTGGATGCCACCTAAAACAAACCAAATGTGGTAAAGATGGCAATCTTTCTATATGTATTTGTAATGCTTAGACATGCCTCCCCAAGGTTCTACTGGTCAAAGTTTCACTTGATAACTCTAGTCAACTAATATTTTGTCATCCAGTCTATCAGTTTACTTAATTACAAGTTATAAGTATGGTGCTAAACTGTATACTTTTAAATAAACTTTTGAACCTCCCCCAAATCACATAAGAAAAACTGATAAAATATCAAACAATCAGATAGTCTAAGAAACCAACACTAAAGACAGAGAATACTGATACACGGATGAAAGAGAGCAGGTATTGGACAAGAGATACATGAAAATGCCCTAGAACTAATCATATAGAAATGCTGGGGTAGCCCAGCCTGTATGGCTTGTGGTTGAGCATCCACCCATGAACCAAGAGGTCCCTGATTCAATTCCTGGTCAGGGTACATGCCCAATTACAGGCTCAATTCTCGGTAGGGGGCCTGCAGGAGGCTGCTGATCAATGTTTCTCTCTCATTGATTTTTCTATCTCTCTATCACTTTCTCCTCTCTCTAAAAAAAATCAGTAAAAAAGCATATTTTTAAAAAGTTAAATGAACAAAAAAAGAATTGCTAGGATAAATCATTATCAAACCTGGAAAAGCATAACAAGAAATAGTTGTTATTACAAAGAGCACTTGGATGCAGTAGTTAAAAACATACACTAAAGACTGTTATGATGGTAGAATTTACCTTCTCTATCACAAGAGCTTTTCTAGGAAACAGAAGCAGAGCTAAGAGCTGCAGAGAATATGGACAGGAGTACGACTCAGTATAGACATCTCTATGTTGCTGAATCTAATCACAACCAACCATATGTTGCTCTCTCAAGAGCCTGTTATTGAACTCATGAAGTGCATCTGAGAACATAATTGTTAATTGTGCTTATAATGAAATGTATGAATAAATAATGCATTAATACCTCAGTTAAATCTATTAAAATATGATGGCTTGTGGAAGTATAAGGCACCTGAGGAGGACCAGGAAGAGAGAATATTCAGCTGGGAAGAGCTGTGGTGCTATGCCAGTAGCTACCTTCTGTGTACCAGAATATGCAGGTCCCGAAGACGTTGAAACATGACAAACATAGTTGACATTCCCCCTGTATGTTCTACTTTCTAAGGCAGGCACAGCTTCTGGAAAAATTGTATTTATTTATTTTCCAGGTTTATCTATTTATTACTGTTTCATTGTTAGTGCAGGTGGTGATCCTGGAGCAGGAAATTCCTGAACAAAGATGATGGTGGAGGATTGGTATGCTGTTTAGTAGGATAAAAGGGGTTGGAGGAAGTGGAGCAATTCCAAGGATATTGATAGTATTAATGGGTAGAGATGGTGCTGGGAGAGCTGGTCGTGGTGGGGATGGCCCTCCACCTGACTGTGGATGTGGACATAGAGAAGTCCTAGAACTTACGAGCAACCTGAATGCCCATGTTCCTTAGTTTGATGTTGCTGGAATTCTCTCTCAAGGCCTTTGAATTTTTAGATCTGATTTTGCAGCTATTCTTGAGCTAATAATCAGTTTCTGAACTCTACGTTTTTCTGTAATTATCATCACTAACAGTATTTGATGTTCATCTGTGCTTGAATTCAGTCCACCCAACCATAGCTGGATCACGCTCTTCAGTTTTCCTACAAAATTGTGACTTGGCTGAGGCCATGATGGAGGGAAAGACTGGGTTGTCTCTGCTCCTTTTGCAGGGCTGACAGGCTCCTAGAATCATTTTAGAAAGATGGCTACTAATAAGAATAAAAGCAAAAATGACTTTTGTATACAGTGCTGGGAAGGGGAATGGAGTTAGCGGAAGTGGAACGCACGTCACCTGAATCCCAGTCCAGTGGTCTTCCTCCTATATCACATGACAACTTAAAATTTTACATTTGTTTATTTTTATGTAAGGCAAAATTCACTCTTTTTAGTGTACAGTTCTATGTATTTTTTTAATGCAGTCATGTAACCATTACCAAAACTAAGATGCTAAACAGTTGTTCTATCATCCCCAAAAGCCCTCTGTGCTGCCCCTCTGTAGTCAACCCTTCCTCCCACCTTCCAGTGATCTAAGTCACTGTCTCTGTAGTCTTGGCCTTTTCCAGGATGAATGTAAAATGAAATATACAGTAACATAGCAACTTTTTAATTAGGGGATTAAAATAAGAGCAAGCCAACAAACAACAACAACAAAATAGAGCCCATTCCTTGAATATTCTAGTTAAGTAAAATTTACTGAGCCAGACCATTCACATCTTCCTACTGCTTCTCAAAATAGTTTTCCTGATTGAAGCAACTTCTGTTTCTCTTTCTTTTGGTCATGACCCTCAATTGCTTAAGAATATTTGGGGAGATTCAATGCAATCCCTATTAAAATAATTACATATTTCAAAGATTTAGAACAAACTCTCTAAAAATTCATTTGGAATAAAAACAGACCTTGAATAGCCACAGCAATCTTGAGAAAGAAGAACAAAGTTGGAGGGATCACAATACCAGATATCAAGCTATATTACCTGCCACGGTTCTCAAAACTGCCTGGTACTGGTACAAGAACAGACATATGACCAATGGAACAGAACAGAGAACCCAGAAATCGGCCCAAGCCATATGCTCAATTAATATTTGACAAAGGAGGCAAGAGCATACAATGGAGTCAAGACAGTCTCTTCAATAAATGGTACTGGGAAATTTGGTCATATACATGCAAAAAAAATGAAACTTAGATCACTGTACACAAAAACAAACTCAAAATGGCTAAAGGACTTAAATGTAAGATAGGAAACCATAAAAATCCTACAAGACTCCATAGGCAGCAAAATAGCAAACATGTCATAGCAATAACGTTACAGACACAGCTCCTAGGGCAATGGAGACTAAGGAGAAAATAAACAAATGGGACCACATCAAAATAAAAAGTTTCTGCACAGCAAAAGAAACCATCAAAACAACAAGAAAGCCCACTGCATGGGAGAACATATTTGCCAAGGGTATTTCTGATAAGGGTTTAATCTCCAAAATTTACAGAGAACTCATACAACTTAACAAAGGAAGATAAACAATCCAATCAAAAGATGGGCAAAGGATGTAAATAGACACTTTTGGAAAGAGGACTTACAGAAAGCCCAGAGACACATGAAAACATGCTCAACATCACTGATCATCTGAGAGATGTAAATTAAAACAACAATGAGATACCATCTCACACCTGTCAGAATGGCTATCATCAACAAATAAATAAGTGCTGGTGAGGATGTGGAGAAAAAGGAACCCTCCTGCACTACTGGTGGGAATGCAGACTGGTGCAGCCACTGTGGGGAACAGTATGGAGTTTCCTCAAAAAGTTAAAAATGGAACTCTCATTCAACCTAGTAATCCCACTTCTAGGAATATATCCCAAGAAACCAGAAATACCAATCAGAAAGGATATATGCACCCCTATAGTCATAGCAGCACAATTTACAATAGCTAAGATTTGAAAATAGCCTAAGTGCCTATCAGCAGAAGAATGGATTAAAAAAACTGTGGTACATCTACACAATGGAATACTATGCCACTATAAAAAAGAAGGGACTTTTACCATTTGCAACAGCATGGATAGAACTGGAGAGCATTATGTTAAGCGAAATAAGCCAGTTGGATAAAGATAAATATCACATGATCTCACTGATATGTGGGTTATAATGATCAACATAATTTGATGAACAAGAATAGATCCAGAGATAAATGGTAGGGGAGTGGGAGAGTGGTTAGAGAGCAACCAAAGGACTTGTATGCATGCATATTAGCATATTCAATGGACTTAGGCACTGAGGTGGTGGGGGTTTGCCTGGGGTAGGAATGGTGGGGGTGGGGGTGTCAATTGGGAAAAAAGAAGACAAATATAAAATTTTAGACAATAAAAAAATAGATGAAAATAAAAAATAAATAAAAGGGAACATGAAAAAAATAAATAAATAAATGAGTGTGGAACAGAGAAAACCACTGGGAAAGTAATCAACTGTGTCAGACTTGAGTTCCGAGATTTTCCTCACTTAATTGCACTTAAATGTATACATTTTATTCTTTAAAATAACTGAAAACCTAGATTAAATGGGTTAAATAATGGTCAAACACCAATATAATCTATAATTAAAGCAGTAATTTCTATCTCTTCTATCTTTATATTTAAATATTTTACCCAGTTAGGCATCAATCAAGCTGGAAGGAGAGTGGTTAGAAGGTGATCAGGCTAGCAGGCAGAAGCAGTTAGGGGCAATCAAGAAGGCAGGCAGGTGAGCAGTTGGGAGCCAGCAGTCCTGCGTTGTGAGAAGGATGTCTGACTGCCCAGGATCTGGCCTAAATAAGCAGTCGGGCATCCCTCTCACAACCCAGGACTGCTGGCTCCCAACTGCTCATCTGCCTGCCTATCGGGAATGGGCAGTCGGATATCCCTCGAGGAGTCCCAGATTAGAGAGGGTGAAGACTGGGCTGAGGGACAACCCCTCCCTTCCTCTCCCCCCATGCATAAATTTTGTGCACTGGGCCTGTAGTAATATTAATAAAGACTGTCCAGAGAGAATCCAAGATGGCAGCATAGGTAAACACCTACACTGCTGCCTCGCACAACAATTTCAAAACTACAACTAAAAAACAGAATGGACATTATCCAGAACCACAGGAAAGCTGGCTGAGTGGAAATTATACAACTAGAAGGAAAGAGAGGGGCTCACAGAGACCCAGAGGAACTGCAAAAAGCTGAGGTACAGAGACGCGCGTGGAGAGAGCAGGTGACTGAGAACCTGGCTGGGTTTCTCTGGTGGGAGGGAGATGGAGACTCTCAATGGCATTGAACCCCTTATCCTATGACACTAAACCCCAGATCCAGCCAAAACTCATACGGGGGGAGTTTGGACTGTGAAAAGGGAGAGGTGCATGGAAATTTAGGGGATTCGCAAAAGATCAGAAGTCTGGTGGCGCACATGGCACTGTGCGCAGAGGACCGACTGCTGATTTTGCTGCTGGCTTTTACGAGTGGGCAGGAGACAGACCCTCCCAACTGCGTCACTTCTAACTCCACTAAATCCTAGTTTCAGGCGAAACCCTGGGGACCCAGACTCATATGGTCCCGGAGTGCAGGGGAGCCGGAAAGGCAGCTGTCTAGAGGCACTGCGAGAGAAAGCATGCACGCGCACAGGGAACGCTCCAGCGATTACCCAGTCACATGAGACTCAGGGACCGTCGAGGGCAGGGCCGACTGGAAGACAAGGCGGTCCCTTAAGCCCTAAGGCTCCACCCATCCCAAGCTCAACAGAGAGGCTTCTGCAGTTTTACAAGTCTGGTATCATAAGGCTGAATCCAACACAGAAGTTCTCCCAGCATAGTGAAAATGCCGAGACAAGGGAAGGAATCACAAACAAAAGAAATGGAGGAAAACAAACAACTGGATATAGAGTTCAAAACCACACTTATAAGATTTTTCAAGAATATCTAGAAAAGTTGGATAAAGTTTGTGAGACCTAAGAGGAGATGAAAAAGAACCAACTAGAGATGGAACAGATCCAACTAGAGATGACAAAGGACCAACTAGAAATTAAACATACACTGACTGAAATAAAAAATATTATACAGAGACCTAACAGCAGACTAGAGGAAGGCAAGAATCAAGTCAAAAATTTGAAATATAAAGCATCAGAAAACACTCAACTGGAAAAGCAAGAAGAGAGTAGAATCCAAAAATGTGAAGATAATGTAAGGAGCCTTTGGGACAGCTTCAAGTGTACCAACATCAGAATTGTGGGGGTGCCAGAAGAAGAGAGAGAGCAAAATACTGAAAACCTATTTAAAGAAATAATGACTGAAAACTTCCCACATCTGGTAAAAGAAATAGACTTACACGTCCAGGAAGCACACAGAACCCCATATAAAAGGAATCCAAAGAGGACCACGCCAAGACACATTATAATTAAAATACCAAGAGCAAAAGACAAAGAGAGAATATTAAAAGCAGCAAGAGAAAAACAGTTTATTACCTACAAGGGAGCACCCATACGACTGTCAGCTGATTTCTTAACAGACACTATGCAGGCCAGATGGGAGTGGCAAGAAGTATTCAATGTGATGAATAGCAAGAATCTACAATCAAGAATACTCTATCCAGCAAAACTATTATTCAGAATTGAAGAGCAGTTAAAGAGCTTCACAGATAAGAAAAAGCTAAAGGAGTTCATCAACTCCAAACCAGAATTATATGAAATGCTGAAAGGTATTTTTTTAGAAGAGGAAGAAGAAAAAGGTAAAAGCCAAAAAATTATGAACAACAAATACATATCTATCAACAAGTGAATCTAAAAATTAAGTGAATTAAAAATTTTATCAACAGAATAAACTGGGGAATATAATAGAATCAGGAGCACAGAAAGGGAGTGGACTGATAATTCTCAGGGGGAAAGGGGTGTACAGGGAGAGACTGGACAAAAATCATATACCTATGGATGAGGTCAACGGGAGGGAGGTAAGGGTAGAGGGGAGGGTGGGAGCTGGGTGGAGGGGAGCTATGGAGGGGAAAAAAGAAAAACAAATGTAATAATCTGAATAATAAAGATTTAATTTTTTAAAAAAAGACAGACTGTCTAAAAACTAAAGAAAGAAAGAAAAAAGGATTTGGGGGGTAGCTTTGCAATTCTTTCTTGTGTGGTGAGGCTAGAGAGTTTAAGTGTGCAGAAGAGACTTGCTTTATAATATTCTGAGAAAGAGGCAGTGTTGTGTTTTTCTAAAAACTTTATAACTAACATCTGAATTGAAGAGGAGAGCCCATTCTATGGGGTTCAGTTAGGATTTTCCTGCTAAAGAACAGACAAGACGAGTGTGGGAAGCACAGCTTGGCACATGGAAATTAGAAAAACTCTAATGGCCCTCATTTATAAAGGTCATCTTCTTACACAGGAATATATGGTAAAATTCCTGAAAACATGACAAAGGAAAACCAATGCTTATGGACTTGTGTGAAAATACACACACTCCATGTGTCTGACAAACCAACCCTGGGTATAGCATGAGTTAGTTTCCTTACCCTCTCCATTGCTCTTTCTGTACTTAGTCTTCATGATCTAGAACATCCTATCTAATAAAGATGGAATATGCAAATTGACTGCCATGCCATCACAAAGATGGCTGCACCCATAGCCACAAGATGGCGGCGCTCAGTCCCCTCAGTCCCTCCAGATTCCACCAGGGGAGGATGGCATGCGCGTGGTGTGGCCGGACCTGCCCTCAGACCCCCAGCTACCCAGGGCCGACCTAAAGCACAGGCAAGCCTTGCATGTTGGCTTTCCAGCCACCTAGAGCTGGCCCAAGGTGCATGTAAACCTCAGATGGTGGCTGCCTTGCCGCCCAGGGCCACCTGAGGCTCAGGTGACCAGGGCCGGCCGAGGCTTGAGCTGCCAGCAGTGGCAGCAGCAGAGGTGTGATGGGAGCATTACCTGCCCCTGATTGCCAGGTTGCCTCCTGCCTCTGAGGGCTCCCGGACTGTGAGAGGGGGCAGGCTGGGCTGAGGGACCCCTCTTCCTCCCGCCCCCTTCCCAATGCACTGGACCTCTAGTTAAACATAAAAACGAGTGGTACCAGAGCTGGATTTTACCTTGAATTTTCCTCGGCTATTATTAGTTTTTCAAAAATGGCTTGGGGATATGGGCTTGTTTTGCTCCCTTCCATGAAGTATGGAATGGATAACCCTACCTATTGGAGGTAAAGATGGGGTGAAATGTAGGCTGCTTCCTGCCTTCTCCATCTTCACTGATCATGTTTACTGCACATCCATATTGGACTGGAATAATTGCTGCTTCACTGGTGCTATCATGGTGCAGCTATCTTCTTTCTATTATGTCATCATGGCTTTCCTACCAATTGCTAAATCATTTGTGCCAAACCACTGTGTACGTCTGGTGGTTTTGGGCTCTGTTACTGTGCTTATCACAGTATTAGGAGCAATGAAGGTCACCAAGGAAAACATGATATAAATACAATAACACAGATAGTGGCACAGTGACTCATGGGGAAACATGCATAAGATCCCCATATTTTCTCAACTTTCAAGTTGTGATCAAATCAGGGCATTGACAGGGCATTAATATATATATATAATATATATATATAATATATATATATATATATATATATATTTTATTTGGGAATGTATTATATAGTACAAAGTCTTACCCAACTATGTTATAGCTAATTAATAAAAATAAAACAAAATTCAGTCCTGTATGCAATAACTCTAACTTATATTAATTGAACCGCTGGGTTTGGTGTTCAACCAGTGGCATCAGATGGTGAAACAGATGGTTTGCATGCACATAGCAATGGAAACAGTGTGAGTTTGCTAAGAGCCAGTCATGCCATACTAACCTTGTTCTCGTTTGTGATAGGATTGACACTGATAGAAGAGAGAAATTCCTTAAAATCAGTGTATTCTTGCTTTCAATAAGATTAAAGTGTTTCCTGTACGGCAAACTAGAGAAAATTCACCTGAGTGATAATTCGGTAGATTTATTGCTAGTGAAACAAGTAGCTAATGGGCCAAGGGCAACCTTGAGGGAGGCACACAGTGGCACATCGGGACTTTAAATTGTTAAAAATTTAGAGTTTTATCAATAAAACGCTAAACTTGAATGAAATGTGTTATCAATAACTTGAATGAAAAGTGTACATGCCTATCCAAATATGAATTAATTTGGAGAAAGGGTTTTTCTACTGCTAAGTGTTGGACGATGCCCTAAACCTGTTCAGGAGGATAGGAACAGTGGCCAAAAGGTATTGTGACTTGCTTGATGTAACTAAAGAAATGTTTATTTGTTTATTTATTTAATGTGTTTTTTAAAAAATTGATTTTATGAAG
The DNA here is from genome assembly GCA_011751065.1 of Lasiurus cinereus. Classification (NCBI taxonomy): domain Eukaryota; kingdom Metazoa; phylum Chordata; class Mammalia; order Chiroptera; family Vespertilionidae; genus Lasiurus; species Lasiurus cinereus. Next base: position 5,875,372 of record JAAGEH010000226.1, read on the forward strand.
AGAAGAAGGAAGAGAGAGAGAGAGAGAGAGAGAGAGAGATCGATGAGAGAGAAGCATCATCAGTGAACTGCCTCTTGCATGTGACCTGACTGGGAATTGAACCAGTGACCTCGTGGTGTATGGAATGATTGATGTTCAACCAACTGAGGCACATCCACTGAGCACTAAAGCACGTTTTGTTGTATATGTAATATGTGCTTAGAAAGACTATGAAATCTCTTTATTCAGCAATTTATTGAAATATCAAATAAGCAAAGGTTCTATGTACTTCTAAGTCATCCTTAGATTTTTCCCTTGGAAGTTTAGTTTTTTTCATAAAACCTTAAACTCCCCAAAGGCAGGAACTTTGCCTCACTCACTTTTGTTTCTCAAGTGAATAACAATTCATGGCACGTATGGGGATTCCAAATATTTGCTGAATATATGGAGAAGGAATTAAAATAATGTATTAATTGGACGTGGAACAGATCTTTTGACTGACGATGGAAAACAAAATAAACTCCTAAAGCCTTGTTTTATCCTCATTAATCTAATAAGCTGAATATATATAAATATAATGTTGCATAAGGAATAACTATAGCACTCAGATTACATATTGCTTGGTGTTGGAGAAAAGCTGAACATTTGGTTCTGAAGCAATGTCATGTCTTCCATCTGCAAAAATGTCTCCTGTCCCTTCTTAGTGAAAACTGGAATCTAAGTCATAAATAATAATCGAATTCTGCCAAAAATGTGTCTCAAAGGAGGGATATGTAACTAACGTCCTCTTCTGTGATGCACTGACTCACTAAACAGCTACACTTGTGAATTCCAATTAGCAGCAATTCTCATTCTTTCTGGTCAGGCTTCCAGGCAAATTCAACATCTTCAGGATTCCTGCAGCAATTTCTGAGTGCGGCTCGAAGCACTCAGACACTCCCAGAGACGCTCAGTAACCAAACGATCCATGACTGTCTCGCTTGGGCTTAGCCAGACTGACAGGGGACATTGTGGTTCTCCTCAGAGAAGGTGCCTCTTGGCTGTGAAATAAACACAGCATGACAAGATAGTACTTGAGGAGGTGCTTTGTCCACTTTTACCAAAAGTGTTAATCTGTAAAGCTGCTACCAGTACACACAAATTCTAACACACACACACTTTCTTTCTTTCTTTCTCTCTCTCTGACTTTCCCTCTCTCTCTCTCTCTCTCTCTCACACACACACACACACACATACACACACACACACACACACACACATAACCACTGATAGTCATGGAAAAAGTTTTTAGGAAAAGAGAGCCAAAATGTTATGTATAGAACAAAAGGGTGAGCGGTGATATTCTTGGAAGGGAGCTGACAGGCAATAACTATAAGTTATCCCAAGAAAGCAAAGAAAGGCCCTGAAAAACTAAGGGAGTGGTTAAGGATCTTGCTTTTGATCAGTAATTCATAACCCTTAAATTGTACATAGTCTAGAGTAAATGTAATATTTTATGTATTTTTTTTTCTCAGACTCAGTTTTGTATACTCTTGACACCAGGCCTTTATAGGAGGATATAATTTTTCTCATTCTGGGCAACTGAGTTCCATCGCCAAGGACACTGAGACATACCTTTAGTCAAGTGTAGAGTGGACATACTGTTTCCTTTCTCCTGAATGGAAGTGGTGCAGTGACTAGACACCCACCTTTAGAAATGAGACTTCGGTCAACAGTACCTGTTTTCCTCAAAACAAATCCCAAATCTCAAAGATGGCCTCCACCTTTTCAGTGAAGCTCATTCTTTCTTGGAACTTGCCTTTCAAAAGCTGGATTCTTATTTTATTCTTCATCCACATTCAATACATATAGAGCACCTACTATTGGCCAGGTTCTGCAGATATAGTAGTTAACTAGCCTCTGCCCTTATCTTCAAGAGCATATTGGGAAAATGGACAAGTGGTCCTGGTACACATTGCTGCCTAAAAAGCCACCTGACCTTCATGCTGAAACAAAATCATTTATTTTGCCTATAAGTCTCTAATTTTGTTAGGGTTCAGAGCATCAACTCACCTCTGTTCCATGTCTTTTGGGGGAGTTCAAAGGCTGGGGACTGGAATCACCTGAGGGCAGCATGCTCACTGACCTGTCCGGAGGTTGATGCTGGCTGTAGGCTGACATCTTAGCTGAGGCTGGGGCTAAAACACCCACATGTGGCCTGCCTGTGTACCCTTTCTACTTTACCGCATGGTGACTGGGACCCAAGAATGAGTATCCAGGAACTGCATAGCCTTTTTGGACTTTGCTTCAGAAGGACACAACATTATTTCTGGTGCATTCCATTCCTCCAGGCAGTGACAAACACCTGCTCATTTCAAGGGGAGGGGAATTAGACTCTACCTCTTCACTGAACAACTGTCAACAGACATGTAAAATGACCACAGGAAAACAGACAGTGACATGCAATGGGGACAGTGCTAAGTGGAAAGGATAAGCACTGAAACTCCATCGGGGGCAGACGGGGGCGGGGGGTGGGAGAGTGGGGGTTGGGCCAGGAAAGGCTTCCTAAAAGAAATTATACATGATCTACTTCCGGAAGAGTGAGTTGGGGTTCGTCAGGAGAATAGGGGCAGCGTGGTGGGAAAAGTGGTACCTGAGGAGGAAAGTAAGAAAGAACCAAGCAAGTTTCCAGAAGTAATCTGGCAGAGCTAGATGCAGAGTGTGAGAAAGAGTGATGTGAGGCTGGAAAGGTGGCTATGGAAGGCCTTGTAGATCATTATCGGGGTCTGGGCTTTGTCCCTGCAGGCCAAGAGGGAGTCATTGAAGTCATTTTAAGCAGGAGTGACATGATCAGATTTGTGCTTTATATAAACACGGAGGCAGCAGTGCAGAGAACCTAGTATGGAGGGGGGATGGATTTATATCTCCCCCAGATAAGAGATTAAATCATTATTTTCTAGAGAAACTGGTTTATGCAGTTTTGGAGTCTCTAAGGACACCTTCCCCTCCCTCCCCGCCCCCCCCCCCTGCCCCAATAACAAGAAACAAACTAGTAATACCACTATTTAGAGTCCCCCAACACAATCCCTAGGGCTATGACTTTTGCATAAAATAGGTGTGTGCTTGCCGGTCCTTTAAGATGCACATGAAGGCCTCTTTAAGTGTCAAAGCCCTGGAAAGAAGGAACTAGAAAGAAAAAGACCTTTCTTCCAGGGCAACTATCAACACCCAAATGCTGCTGTAAGTTGTGTTAATTTTCTAAAGTTCCTATGTCTGAAATCTGGGCTCTAGCCATTTAAATTCTGTACCTCCAAGTGCAGAATGTCTTTGCCTTCCGTCTGCTGTGAGATTTGAGCGATTGTCTGAGGTACAGGAGGCCCAAACACTTAGCAACACGGGGCTCTGTGCAGGAGTTTTAGAAGTTTGATGTGTATTCAAGAAACGGGCATGTAGCACAAGCAGTTGACGCCCTGCTCGCATCTGCTTGGTCCAGCCATGTGCCTTGGCAGCTGCTGTAGACAGTTTCCAGAGCACTGACAGCTTCTACTCCCAGCACCTGCAGCTTCTCTGCCTCAGGCCTTTCTTGGCACCTCGAGGAGCTTGCAGAGGCTCCAACAGGCTCAGCCCAGGAGTGCGGCATCATCACCCCTGGGGCAGGGGATAATTACCAGCCAACTGATCGGGAAGTCAGTGGGTAAATGCTCCAGTCTGCCAGTCCTCCTATGGTGTGATGTTGCAAAGGGCAGACTGCTTTTGGGAGATTTGAACATGAGCTGACCTTGAGAGTGAGTGCCCCCTTAAATTTTGCTCCCTGGGCACCTCATTCAGCCTACACTGGTCCTGGCTCTGATTTTGAGGCAAGTGCTTCACTGTTTCTGAGCCCCAGTAGCCCGTAGTTAATAACCTACATATTAACACGCCCTTTACTGATGTTTCTCCGTTTCTTGTCTCACCTTCCCTACTTTCTCACTGGTGCATCCTGGGATTGTCTTTCAAATGCTGTACTTACCCCCATTTCCTTCTCAGCTTCTACTTCTGAGGAAACTTAAGCTAAACAAGACAGACCCTCTCCCCTCATCCCACAGATACTTCATTAAAGTTTACGATATGATTTTTGTAGCTGTAAAGGCAGATCTTCTCTGAGATGGAGCTGGGACACAGATTACCTGGTGCTCAGAGTGAGGCATTTACTTCCTTCTTTGTACAAGTTGAAACATATACACATGGGCACCTTTTGTTTTTTGGGTGATTAAGGAAGGATGTGTAAGAGGTGGTTGCTCCTGGGGCTTTGTTTGTTTTGTTTTTGGTGGAGAGGCACTAGGACTGGCATGAGGGGAGATAAAGACCCTGGAAGGACAGGGAGGCAAGCATGGTCTAGGTCAGCGGTCTCCAACCTTTCGGATCCCACAGACCACCAATGGTAGGCGACTACTGGTGTAGGTAATCACCTCACCCTTTCCCCTCACTTTGTCCTCACTGTTGTGAGCCCCTGTGGAAAGGGTGCTAGGGCAAGTAACAGAGTTTGTGTTCGTGAAAGAGACAGAAAGCTTAAGGCACACAGTCTTGCTTTGGGACCCAGGTGGCTCAAGGCGGCATACAATGAGTGAGATATGTCCCATGCGGTCCTTTCCCAGCTTGGCCCCAGCCCCCAGTGCTCGTTCTGGGTCAGAGATGGGTCTGCAAAATGTGCAGAACTCAGTGGAGCATCAGGGAAAACCCAGGGCAGAGAAGATCCAGGGCAGAGCCGCCGGATCTCCTGTCAGAGGCTGGTAGGCGGCAGACTGTCCCTGAGCAGGACGAAGCAGAAGACCCTGAGTGGGGAGGAGTTTGGGGCAGGGACCCGTTCCTGAATGAGCAGGTAGAAGCACAGAGCTGACAAAGTTTAGGGAGACGTTGCTCATGTGACCCACTTTGTGCTCCCGGGCAGGTGAGACCTGGGCTATTTTCAGCTGTGTGATTGCTGGAAGCTTGCTGGCATCCACATGATTTAAATAACCTGCACAGCAAAAAGCCTGGCATTCAATTAACCTGGGCTCTAGCTCTGTCACCAGCAAGAACCTTGACTTTTCTGTGCCTCAGGTTTTTTTCATCTTACAGTGACCTCATTGGGCAAGATGAAAGCTGAGGTTCTTTTTGATGTTACAATAACCAGAGTTCTTTCTCCAGAAAGCGTTGCTGGACACACGGAAGCCCAGCGAATGTCCCCTGGTATGGCTCCTGCCTTGGAGTTCTGACGGTGGCCGTGCTCCCAGATAAAATGCCAGGTTATCACCAAACACTGCAGAGGTGAAGGGCAGGGTCAGTCACAGTGTTTGCATGAGTGTCTGTTTTGGGGCTTTATCTTGAGACACCTCTTAGACAGATGTTTTATTGTCCTCAAGCCATCATACCTTTGTTGAGTTCTTGATCATAACTTTAAGCAGAAAAGACAAATTTGTCAAACTGGCAACTCACCGTTTCCATTTGTAGTTAGTTGGAACGAGCTCGAAAGTAGGTCTTGTAGCTCTCTGCTTATTTCCTGCCCGGCCTCTGATTTCTCTCCTGTGCTTTACACCTGACACCTTCTTATTATTTTGCTCCCCACAGACTTGGCAGATTGCTGTTTCAGAAAGTTAAATGGAACGCCTCCAGTGGAGGTGTGATATCACCGTGGTCCCTGCTTCTGAGTAGAAAGTCCATTTCCACAGTGCCATCCGTAATCTGGGAGCCGGGGCAGAGATTTCTCCAAGTCAGGGGCCCCTCCCAGCCCAGGCCATGCTCTGGGGGACACAGCTTAGCTGGCTGTGAACTGTCCATTTACTTCTGATGAGCAACCTGGCTAGACAGTGATCACACAAGACCGATCTGACAATAGCAAATGGTGCTCCGCTTCTGAAGTAATTTTAAGGACTGATGTTTCTGAGGGTGGAGGGAGCCGAAGGAGGTGGAGAGTGGGAAGGGGTCACCCATTGGGGCTATTCAAAGCAAACAAAAATACATGTGGTGTAATCTCTGGGTCAGTGGGAAACTACATGATGGGAAAGAAATGTTGTAAAGCATATTAATAATTTCTGAATATGCCAATATAGTCTAATAACAACACTATCTAATATTTATTGAGTGCTGACTATCAGCTACGTTCCAAGTTCTTCTACATATATTAACTCACTAATCCTCCCCACAAATCTGTGGGGCAGATACTATTATCCTCACTTTATAAATGAGAAAACCAAGGCACAGAGATGGCAAATAACTTGGCCAAGGTCACTCAGCCCCTTGAAGGGTCAAGGCTGGGATTTGAAACCAGATCATTTGCTTTCAGTGTTCACACTTAATCACTCTATTGCTTCAAGAGCAAGGATGTTTCCTTCCATGTGGCAAGTGAAGAAGGGAGCATCAACTATAAGCATATTTTAGGTCAAGTCAGAAGTGGAAGGGACATAAGGAAAAAAAAAATATATATATATTTTAAATAGATGCCCTAACTGGTTTGCTTATTAGAGCATCAACATGCAACTGAAGGGTTTTGGTTTTGATTCTAGTCAAGGGCACATACCTTTGTTGCAGGCTCAATCCAGGGCCCCAGTTGGGGTGCATGAGGGAGGCAACCAGTTGATGTGTCTCTCTCATATCACTATTTCTCTCTCTCTTTCCACTCTTTCTAAAAAAGTCAATGAAAAAAAATATCCTCAGGTGAGGACTAACAACAACAACAAAATCTATGTGAGATGATGGAGGTTCATTAAACTTATTGTGGAGAGTGGAGAGTGGGGAGGGATCACCCAGCAGGGCTATTAAAAGAACAAAAAAAAACACATGTGGTCTAATCTGTGGGTTAATGGGAAAGCACATGATGGGAAAGAAACGTTTGAAAGCATATTAAATATTTCTGAATATGCCAATAACATCTAATAACAATACTACCTAATATTTATTGAATGCTGACTATTTATCAGCTATGTTCCAAGGACAGAGTATGCTGTACACCTTAAACTTCTACAGTGCTATCTGTCAGTTATACCTCAGTAAAACAGAATGGAGGGGTTGGGGAATGAAAGAGCAGACCACACTGAATCTGTCTCTGGCATGGCTCTCTGCCCTTCCCCAGGTGGCCTGGCTAACCTTCTACCTTTTATGCTGCCATCCCTCACTGAGGAATGTTCCTAGACTCCAGCCACCCATCTTGGTTTGCTCACCTCCCGTGTTTTTATGTCTTTCCATGCCCTTCCTTGACAGCTCTTCTTGCATCAAAGTTTGGAGAAATCCTTTGGTTCTTAGACTCAGTTTGAATGTCAACTTCTCAGCCCTTGTGGACTGGGTTTTTGTTCCATTGTGCTTCCCCAACCCTTGGCTCTTCCTTCACCACACCTTGTTTCAGGTAATACTGTAATTGCTCTGTGTCTCTGTCACTTCACTAAGCTGTGAGCTCCTTCAAAGCATGGTAGCACCTGGCACAATGTGTGGCACATAGCTGGTCCTCCAGAAATGTTTACTGGGGAAAAAAAAATGCCTAAAGCAAGTGTTACCATCATGAGATAATTATGGACATTCAGAGATTCTGCCTTCAAGCTATGTAAAGAACTTATTTTTCACTCTAATTATTCTAATCATTTTTTCTCAATCCTTCCCCTTATTTTCACTTGTCTGCATAAGGTTGTTGACACATTATACTAGTACATATTTGACTATTTTTTATTTAATAAATCTTTATTATTCAGACTATTAAAATTGTTCCTCTTTCCCGCCCACCCCCCATAGCTCCTCTCCACCCAGCTTCCACCCCACCCTCTGTCCTTACCTCACCCCATTGTCCTCATCCATAGGTGTATGATTTTTGTCCAGTCTCTTCCTGTATTCCCCTCACCCCTTTCCCCCTGAGAACTGTCAGTCCACTCCTTTTTTATGCCCCTGATTCTATTATATCCACCAGTTTATTCTGTTCATCAGATTTTTAATTCACTTGATTTTTAAATTCACTTGTTGATAGATATGTATTTGTTGTTCATAATTTTATCTTTACCTTTTTCTTCTTCTTCCTCTTCTTAAAGAGTACCTTTCAGCATTTCATATAATACTGGTTTGGCAGTGATGAACTCCTTAAGCTTTTTCTTATCTGTGAAGCTCTTTATCTAACCTTCAATTCTGAATGATAGCTTTGCTGGGTAGAGTAATCTTGGTTGTAGGTTCTTGCTATTCATCACGTTGAATATTTCTTGCCACTCGCATCTGGTCTGAATAGTTTCTGTTGAGAAATCAGCTGATAATCATATGGGTGCTACCTTGTAGGTAATTAACTGTTTTTCTCTTGCTGTTTTTAATATTCTCTCTTTGTCTTTTGCTTTTGGTATCTTAATGATGATATGTCTTGGTTGTGATCCTCTTTGGATTCCTTTTGTTTGGGGTTCTGTGCACTTCCTGGACTTGTAAGTCTATTTCTTTCACCAGGTGAGGTAAGTTTTCAGTCATTATTTCTTCACATAGGTTTTCAGTATCTGTGGGTTGTGACTACCATGATCGCATGCTAGTGGCTTGAATGTCAACTTCTACAGCAGTGGTTCTCAACTTGTGGGTTGCAACACACAGGTTGAGAACCGCTAGCAGGGCCACCTAAGGCCATCGGAAAACACAGATATTTACATTACGATTCATTAACAGTAGCAAAATTATAGTTATGAAGTAGCAATAATTTTATGGTTGGGGGTCACCACAACATGAAGAACTGTATTAAAGGGTTGTGGCTTTAGAAAGGTTGAGAACAACTCCTAAAGTGATGATACCAATATGTGCAATGGAATATTATACATATATTTAAAATGACATAAATATATACTTGTTTACATGAAAAATTGTCCATAATATTTAGTGAAATAACAGTTTACAAATAGCATATATGGCATGCAATTGTTTTTAGACTTGGGAAGTATATGTCTAAATATATGTTGATTTATAGAAAAAATTCTGGAAGAATGTACAACAAATACATTGATAAAAGTAATCTCTCAGTAGTGGGTTTTTCCTCTTTATACTTTTTCATACTCTTTTTTTAATACCTTTGTTATAATGTGAACCTGTATTGTTTATATATTTTTAAAATTTAGTAAAATGAACATGCAGAGTTTGAAGGTTTGGGTTTTAGACCATAAAATTTTTTCTCAAGTCAAAGCATTATTCAAATGTCATGCACACCCTCAAAGTATCTTGCACAAATATATTATAAAAGAGAGCATTTAGTGGTGTATTTCTAGGACTGCTGATACCAGCAATATTATTTCCACTGTTTAACTTTTCACCTCCAATACCTGTGGGTTACTAACACTTCCTCATTTTTAAGGAGTTGTCTTTGATATTTAAAATGTAACTCTTGGGCCAATATAACTTCAAGGTGTTTATAGGGTTAAAAAAAATAAAAGAATATATCTTGTTTAGCATAAATTATGATTCCATGCATTGGTGATTGGGAGGATAAAATAGAAAGGTTATCTATTACTAAATTTAGAAATTATGTCCTGATAGATTTGATGGTTGATTTAAATATAACTTCTTGTCAAGCATCTGTTTTTAGAATCAAATTACTATGACTCTACAGTTTCCTTGAAGTCTCAGGCTCATATTTCTGTTTGCCTTTGCATGGTTTTAAATAAACGAGAGTGTGAAACTGCAAAGTTAGTTTTCATTGTATCATATTTTATATGACACACTGGTAATTTCATAGAAATATGAGGTGACAAACTAATTGTCTGCAGAAGAAATAATGGCCATGATCTCATTGAATCTTAGGTCATTCTAAACTCTCCCGCACACACTGCAGATTCATTTGGGAATGCTTTTGTCTTCCCAGCAGCCCACATGTGTTTCTGGTCCATCTCTTCTCCAGTTTTGCCTTCTTGCCCACCCCCCAATGGAGTGCTGCCTGTTTGTTAAATCTTGCTTCCTTTGTTTATCTCCAGGGTTTAAGTCAATAAACAGAGAGTTCTTGGGTCAAACTCTGGGCTCTTATGGGTTTGGACCGATTCTTTGGTCTCCTTTATAGTTACCAAAAGAGAGGGTTGCTTCTGACCCCTTTGACTCTTCCCTGCTGGTTTTACTCGGCTTTTCGTACTGGTGGAGGATGCCTTTTTGAGGACTTGGTATTGCTTTTTATTAGAGGTGGTAATGCCTTTTGTTGCTTTGTGACTCGAGTTGTGTTCAGTTCCCATCATAATGGCATGCGTTAAAAAAAATAAATCCAAACTAGCAAAAGTAGGCCCTAGCCCGTTTGCCTCAGTAGATAAGAGTGTTGGCCTGGGGATCAAAGGATCCCGGATTTAATTCTGGTCAAGGACAGGTACCTTGGTTGCAGGCTCCTTCACGTTTTAGGCCCTGGTCAAAGCTTGTGCAGGAGGCAACCAATCGATGTGTTTCTCTCACATGGATGTTTCTCTGTCTTTCCATCTTTCTTCCACTCTCCCTAAAAATCAGTGGAAAAATATCTTTAGGTGAGGATTAACAACAATAAAAAAGCAAACTAGCAAAAGTAGGAACTCGAGGTTACTATCTTTAAGGTAAGATGCAATTCTTATGAATGCAGAGATGTGAGTTCAGCTGTATGGTAAACGACCTCTCAGCTAGGTTTAAATTTCACCAACACTTAGGTAAGCCAAGCTGGGCTGTCTGAGAAAAACAGGTACTCATAGAGACTGGGACAAAATGCAAATGGCATATTTCATCTGAAGAGAATTTCTTTTCATGTTAGATAATTGTTGCTCTGTAGAAACAGGCCGCCTGTGGTCAGGTTCCCCCATCTTCCCAACAGAAGCAAGAAATAAAGACATTTGTGTGTTATTTCCAATATTGTCAACTATTTCAAATAAAATTCCAAATTACTTTAACCCAAACAATGAGTCAAGAGAGCTGAATGCGACCATGGGCTGCCAGTGTGCAAATTCTGATAAAAAATAAAGTGCATAAACATTGGAGTCCAAGAGCAGGGTACGGCGAAGGCTGGTCCAAGGTCAGGACTTAATTGCTGTGGTGGACTTGGAGGCACGCCTTCAGTGGCATTGGGTCTGCAAGTGACAGAGCAACTGGTGGTAAGAATGAGAGCCCGATCAGCCTCTCCTCCCGGAGGAAGCCCCCAGGGCTCTGAAGCAATTCTGGGGAAGGGAAATCTCAAGAAAGAGATATTGGGCTTTCTGCTAATAGGCAAGTGGGGGATTTGAGTAGTTAAATAAAAGGTTGAAAGAGAGATGGCCATATTTGTATTTGAACTCCAAGTTGATGAAGTGGTTATATTGGTTAATCAAATTGAAAACATCCATTTAAAAATCCACAAATGGGAATTTTGGAAAGAAGCCATATTTATGAAGTTGTTATTGGGCACTGAGGAACAGTTATACTGTTGTTTGGGGTAGTAACAATAACTACAGTGTATTGTAATAATAACAATAGCTGTTATTTGTTGAGCACTTATTATCTGCTAGGCACAGTACAAGCACTTCACATGTACTAATTCATTCCATACTCATAAGGTAGATTCCATTATTACCTCCATTTGTTAAATGAGTAAACTGAAGCTCAGAGGGGTGAGGTGACATGCCTGCGGACACACAGCTACGTTACATAAATAACGAGTTTTCACTTAGCAGTGGACCCCTAGGATTGGTTTAAAATCCATTCATTTTATTTTTTCAGCTTATAAACTTACCCCAAAGTTCTCGTTGTCGTAATCATTTTCATCTCTCCACATTCTCTTCTGTTTTTCATTACTGTATATACATTCTTCTAAAATATGTTAGGGTTTACTGTTTCCATGTGGTAATTTATGGTTTGCCTTTCTGCAGTTGTAAATTACCTCCTCCCACTGCTTATCTACAAACTCTGTTCTTACTGCCATTTTTTCTTAGCTAAAAAATAGCATGTTTATCCAAGAAATTTTGGAAAATACAGACATACATAAAAATATGCTTTTAATCTCACCATCCACAAAAAGATAGCTGTTAACTTTAGATGGGATTCTTTTCATTCTTTCCTATCTGCATATATTCAGTTACAAAGAGTAGAAATATACTAATTATTTTTACCAAATAGAAATCATATATATATATACACACATACATAACTATAGCTTTGCTTTTTCAATTAACATTTATCATAAGCACTTTCCCATATCACTACCTTTGAAATATTATTTTTAATTTTACCGACCACATAGAATTTTGTCATGTGAATTTATCAGTTTACTTTAGAATTTTCATGCTGTTTGATATTAAGTATTTTTTAAATGTTCACTTTTGCAGGTAACATAGTGACAAACGTTTTGAACATAAATCATCGAACACATATTTGTATCTTTCCTTAGCATAAATTCCTCCAGGTAAAATGAGTGGGCCAAAGTCTCTTAATGCCTATTGCTAAGTTGCCCAGAAGAATATTGGGCTGATTCACATACCACGGGCACCCTCAGTTTCTGTGATCTTCATTTTTATATCATTCCCTTCTTTCTTTAACCTCCGATTTTATTTCCTTAGATGTCTTAGGACTAGACCCTCACTTTAGCTTTCTTTTCCCTTCCTGGTAGTGTGTCCAGGGCGGCCCACTCCCAGTAGACAGATGTGGGGACTTCCTGCTGAACTCTGCTGGGTAGCAGAGTCAATCAAGAGGAAATCAGCATTAGGGTCAGCTCTGTGGGAAGCCCTCCACCCCGCCTCACCCCGCTCTGGCCTCTGGGAATGGAACCCATTCTCCACCAATATGCATACTCAGAAGTGATTCTGTGCGTGTCAGTTTCTGGGACACGCGCCCAGCTAAGAAATTGCCCAGATTTCACTGGACAACAGTCATCAGGAGCATGGCGACAAAGAAGGGAAATAAAGGCCTGCTTCCATGGTGTGGTCACAGCGCAGCCTCTGGGCAGTTAGTCTTTGAGGAGGCAGTTCCCTCTGTCTAGACACATTGCAGAAGCCATGAAGGGTACTGGCAGAAGGACAGGGCAAAGACCCGTTACAAGACCCCTGAGGGGAACCACAAAGGGAGACCATGCTACTCTGAAGGAATCGTCCCCAAAGTGCTGAAAGAGAAAGAGAGGCTCAGGGCCTAAGGAAAAAGGGAAATCTGGAACATTTCCTAGGAGCGCTCTCTCTCTCTCTCTCTCTCTCTCTCTCTCTCTCTCTCTCTCGTTCTCTTATTAATATGTAGAAGAGAAGGAAAGCTCCTGGCTAAGAAACAAAACAATCCCTCATCCCAGAAATCGCAGCCAGGAATATGAATTCTTAACAAGTGTCAAAAGCACTCTGAATAAGGAGAGAAGAATGCAGATACATCACTTCTGTTATAATAAATGCTTGGTTTCTTTTAATCCACAGAGTCCAATTATTTTCTTTTCAAACTTACATCTATTGTTACACTTATTAATGGCTCTGAGCTGAAGGTATTATTTGTGTATTAATTTGAGTAGCTAACAAATATCTGTAATTCTCTCTCTCTCTCTCTCTCTCTCTCTCTCTCTCTCTCTCTCTCTCTCTCTCTCTCACCTACTTTCTATCTCATACTTTCCATCAAATGGGGGAAGTGGTTTCTATATCCTCTGTCTTCTCTGTCTCTTTGCCTCCTGTTTCTAGAGTAATAACATACAGCGTTAGTTATTTAATCTCACCCATCTCTTTCAATACATACTCTTAAAGCGGAGGACAGGGTGGGATGAGAAGGATTTCCAAGCAATGGGAAACGACAGGCGCAGAGACACAGAAAGTTTGTGGAAGGGGGGCTGGGTAGAGATGAGAGGGATGCGGGGTCTTCAAAGGCCTCCAAATGTTATATTTGCAAAGGTCTTTGTAGGTTTTCTTAAGGAACTTTGAGGAACCACTTCTTTTTTTTCCCCTTTAAATATATATTTTTTAAATGTTTGTACTATTGCAGATATCTCCCATTCTCCCCCCTCCCTCCCACCCCTCCTCCCACCCTGAACCATTTCCTTGTAAACAATAGAAAATGATAGAAAGCTTTGAGGAGAAAAAAAGAATTGATTAGTTTTGGGGGCGGGGTGTGTGTTGGTTTGCTTAGCTTCCTTCTCCCCTCTCTGCCCCAAACTCCTGCAAGCAAAAATCGCTCCCCTGGGCAGGGAAGATGAATAGGAAGGGGAAGAAACTAAAAGCAGGCAGGAACAGCAGTTTGGAGGTTACTGCAGTACAGAAGCCCAAGCTTTTGGCTTGGGCTTAGTCAGGGTTGCGGAGATGAGGGGGAGGGGGAGGGGTGGTGGTAGACATGAAGGGCCAGATTTTAAGAGATATTGACCTGACTTTGGTGCTTTTTAGAATGAGAAGAGAAGCATAGGGACAGAGAGATGAAAAGCTAAGCAACCTTGACTATGATTTCCCCTAGTCAGTGTGTGGATGATGATGTCATGAAGTGAAATAAAAACTAAAATGCAGGTGGAGGAGGGAGATTTAAAGGGAAGATTTAAAAATAAAACTTGGCGTTTATTTGCAGAATGTCCCGTTCAGTGTTGTGCTGGTACATGTCAACAACTGGCTTTCTGAAAAAGGGAAGGAAAAGGAAGCCCTGATTGTGTCCATTTCCAAAGGGGTGAAGATTCCCACCACTGTCCGATCTTAAAGGGAGGCACTTATTGCTGAAGTGGGTCGAGATATATAGATGTAGCTCTTGTGAGCTGAGCTGAGCCAGACTCGAGCACACCCTGGTCCTGCTGGATCCTCTGTGTGCGTCCAGGAGTTCAGCAGGAGGTGAGAGCTGGTGGTACAGGGTTTAAGTGGGGCCATGGGAGTGCCACACGTAGAAATAAAAAGGAAACCAGTATCGCGGGACATCTATAATAATAAAAGGGTAATGTGCTAATTAGCCTGGACATCTTCTAGACGTCCTTTCTAACTAAACCGGAGCCGGGAAAAGCCAGTCCGGGTCTCAAATACCTGTTGGCAGCCGGAGGAGGGAAGGCCGGTCCTGGGTGCCAGAGGATACCCAAGGGGGGGGGGTGGGGGGGGGGGGGGGGGGGGGGAAGGCCTACTCTTGCACGAATTTTCCTGCATTGGGCCTCTAGTATATAAGGGAAGAGGACTCAGGGAAAGAACGTTCATTGAGACATAAGAGAGGCAGAAGAGATCCAGACTCAGGCAACAGGCGAACTAGTTTCTGGAAGGAAGGTGTGGTCGAGAGTGTCAGATGCCAGAGATCAGGTGGCCTAGGTACTTAAAGGAGGTCATCAGCATACCAATTAAGCAGGTCTCAGTGGTGGGGACAAGAGTTTGCCTGAAATGGGCTGGAGAGGGAATGAATGGAGCGGGTAGAGATAAAATCTTTCCAGCAGTTTGGCTCTTAAGGGAAGAAAGTGTGCCGGGGGGCAGGTTGGAAAGATGGCTTTAAAAAGAGTTGTAACTCACCAATGAACTAGTAGTTCAGGGGACTCTATCAAAATCGTCTATAGCCTTAGCCAGTTTGGCTCAGTGGATAGAGCGTTGGCCTGTGGACTGAAAGGTCTCGATTCCAGCCAAGGGCATATGCCTGGGTTGCAGGCTCGATCCCCAGTAGGGGGTGTGCAGGAGGCAGATGATCAGTGATTCTCTCTCATCATTGATGTTTCTATTTCTATCACTCTCTTTTCCTCTCTAAAATCAATAAAAATAATTTAAAAAATTTGTCTATAGTTCAGACTAATTATTGATCCCATTGACAAGCAGAATAAACATCTTACTCAAGTCCAGAAGTGATAGTGGTTTTGAATCTTGCTTAGATGTCAAAATGGGAGTCATATCAATACAGAAGGGGTTGCATTGGTCCAATGAAATTGAGTTTGTAGATATTAAGAGTCTATGTGATACATGGTTTACACCCCAAGTAATGGTGATTCCTCATTCTTTAAACTTTGAACATCAATTGCTTGATGATACGTTTATGTGTCTAACCATGTATTGGTGTTAAATTGACTCAAATATATAGTGGTACCTCAAGATACGAGTTTAATTCATTCTGTAACCTTGAGGCGTGGGAAACTATGAGATGCTCAAGTCGAGGTAAACTGGTGGGTCGTGTGCAGCTGGCCGATCCTCGCGATTACTCCTATCTCAAATGTTGCTCGTATTTCAAAGCAAAAATCGCTCGCTCGATGGCTTATATCTCAAAAATCTCGTATGTTAGGGCACTCGTATCTCGAGGTACCATCGTATACTGTAGGTGCTTTTTTATTTTGCTTTATATGAAAGAAGGATTACCTATTATTATTTTTTTTTTATGTTGAGGCACCTTTCATTCTCTAGGAATGCTCAAAAAATCCTACAATTAACATATGTAATACTTTAAACCAAAAAATCCTGCAATTAAGGATTTTAATTGTCATAAATTCAACTTGATGTTGTTTTTTGAACACTGTCTTCATTATTCTTCATTGACTTCCTGTAATGCTCTATTCTTTGCAGAGTTTCAGGAACCAAACAGAATACATACCAATGAAAACTACGTGTGTGGTGAACAGCATTTATATTTTAAACAAGCTGTATATGTACATTTATGTAGACCAGTTAACAGATATTATATATCAAAGCAATCTCCAAGAAAGCCTTTTAGGTAATCCCTAACTTAAAGGTCTCAAAGGCATGATAAAATCGTGCTTCTCTGTAGCTCCATGACTTCTAACAAGATCTTCAAGGTCACAACTGCCTGAAGGACAATTCTGTGATTAGAAAATGCCAGGGTCATCTCTGAACAGAACCTCAACCCACCTGGGCTACATTTATAGAATCAGCTTCTCTAGAGCGACAAACAGCAATAAAGAAGGGTCTTCTTACTTATTTGGAAAGGGTCAAGGGGTGGAGACTTGGAATTTTGGTGTTGGTGTTAGCAGGAATCTCAAGAGCTGGAGGAAAGTTCATGAAAGCATACTCAGGAACAAATCAACCTATGACATTCAAGGGAGAGAATTCACACTTGGAAACTTTCTCAAGGGTCACATTCTCTTAGACTCTAACTTTTGGAAGTCAGTACTTTTGTCATATGAGTCTGTCATACTTGTGAAGTAGGGCTTGGTGTCATCAGACTTATGCCCCTATGCCACCTGGCCAACTCATGTAGCCTCATTGGGAGCTTAAGCTCCTTTATTGGTAGAAATCAATGAGACTCAAATAGGTTTCAAACAATACAGTGTGTGCATATATGCAATGAAGAGGTGACATTGCAGATTGTTCTTAGTTAAAAATGATCAGGTTTGGCTTTGAGGCCATTGACTTAATGCATTTAGAGTCAATAGCTGTCCTCTCTCTGGGGCTTTCATCTTCCTCTTGAGCTCACCTTCTTTCTCCAGCATCCTGTCTTTGTGTTGTTTGTACAGGATTATTGTTGCCCAATCCCCAGTAGAGCAATCTAAGGGCTTACTCTTAGTGGGGGTGTTGTGGGGAACTATAGCGCACTGTGATCAGCGGACAGGCATGGTACAGGGAGTGGAGAATAAGAGAGATCTAGTCATTATCCCTAAATCATACTTGAAATGGTAACACCTCTTCCAGGAGCTTTTCTTTATAGGGTCAGAGAGATTGCTTTAAAAAAGAAATTCAGAGAGGAAGAGAGAGGGAGAGATAAAACATCAATGATGAGAGAGAATCACTGATCAGCTGCCTCCTGTCCACCCCCCACAGGGGATTCAACCCCAAACCCAGGCATGTGCCAGATCTGGAATTGAACCGAACAGTGACCTTTTGGTTCATAGGTCGATGCTTAACCATTTAGCCACTGTGGCTGGGCCAGAGAGATTGCTTTTAACTTTTGCAAGACCTGGAGTTTTAAAAGTTTGGCATGGGAAAACTTTATAGGCCCTGGCTGGTACCTGAAAATGACATTAATGGTCATCTAATAACATCCTCTTTGTTTAAAATACCATTCTTTCAAGGAGCTTAAATGAACAAAACTCATTTTCAGAAAAGCCCGGTAAGGCAGGGAGAGAATATATATTTTCTCCATTTTACAGACCAAGAAATGGAAGTAGAAAGTTGTGAATCACATGGTTTGGTCAAATGTGACCCCAGAACCCAGTCTCTGGGACATGGCAAGAGGGACCTCTCTCCTGTACCCTGAGCTTCGGAAGGCTGGGCTCTGGTCCTTCACAAACTCCATCCCTCCCTAAGTGTCAGCAGCCCACAGCGCCACGGGGCCATGACACCAGAGTTTTGGAACCCCAGATTTCCTTGACCTTAAAGTCCCAAAGTGTACTTCCCAGGGTCTGCATGGGCCTGCTCACAGGTGCATGCACCTGAGCTCAAGTGGTGGCCTGCCTGACTGTATGCACGGAGGAAGCTTGTGCAGTGGGGGTCCACATGCATGTACTGGGGGTTCTCCTGGAATATGATGGAGCTGGAAGTGGGAAGAGAAGAGGTCTCCCATTCACCATTCCTGCCGAAACTCAGATCCAGCTGTGAGGAGTCTGAATGTGAACCTGCCCTTCCAGGTTGCTTCCAAGGTTTGATTTATGACTTAAATATTTAGACATAAATAAGGATGTGGGCCTCCACTTGAAATGTTGCCTCCAATGTTATGGGCAGCGATGTTGGTCAGGATGGTTAAAAAGCCAAAGTTAGAGGAAGAAGCTGGAGATCTAGGATGGCTCTATAATTTTACCCAAATGGGAGTCTCTAGCTGTACTTTGCAAACCTATAGAAGCCAAAACACAAGCCTTGGGTACTTATCACTGGGAGCAGACCAGCACATTGAAAATAAAACAGGGCTGGTCCCCATGGTTCTGTCATGTGGGCTTCCTGCCTCCCCCGGTTTATGAAGAGAAGGAGCAAGACGCCTTCCATTGGCCCTTCCGGTGACCCCCAGAGGCCCAGGCTGGGAACCCCAAAGGCAACAGGTTGCCTGTTGAATATCAAAGTCAGGGTTTGTGCTAGAAAAAAATAAAAAAAAATAATAAATAAAACAACCAGTCAATTCCAAACGACTGTCCGTGTCTTCCCCCTCACCCTGAGCATTTTAAAGGAAAGAAAGACTAACGGGTTGTTTGTCGTCGGGGTGGTTTCCAGCCTCGCGTTCCCCATCACCCGGTAAAGGAAGTGGAAGAAGCCGTGTAGAGAGAAGCGATGTCCTCTGAGAACCAGAGACAGGCTCCCGAGGGGGTCCCAAGCCCCGCATTCCCGGCTCCCCCTAGGCTGCCAGGCTCAGGCTGGGTCGGGGGTCGGCGGGGGGTGGGGGGGTGCGCGCAGACCAAGCACCGGGCGAAGCCGGCAGCACCTCCCCGTCTCCCACTTTCCGCCCGCAGCCCGGCGGGGCGCTGCGGGCCATCGCCCGTTTAAGGGGCGGGGCGCGGCTCCACGTGCTTGGGGCTGAGTGACTGCGCTACAAAAACACTGGCCCGGGGACGAGGGCGGGGGGAGGGAGAGCACAGGCTTTGACCGATAGTAACCTCTGCGCGCCGCGCCGCCGAATCTATAAAAGGAACTAGTCGCGGCACAAGCCGGGCAATTCCGAGGGCGACGGAGTGGGGCCGCGACCGCCGCGCCGCGCCGGCTCACCGTTTCCCCGGGCGCGGGTGGGCAAGCCGGGGGTCGCCGCCGGGCCAGGGCCACCCAGAGCCCATCCCTCGGGGCGCTCTGCTCCCTTTTCTTTCTGTCTCCCCCCACCCTCCACCCTCCACCACCCCCCTTCTCCGGAAGGGTTTTTCCAGGAGTGGGGGGAAAAAAGACGAAAACACAAAAGTGGAAAACAGGTAAGAAGAGGCTCCGCAGGGACTTGGGCGTTCTTGTTTGGTTGCGGGGCCGAGGAGGGAGGAGGCTTGGGGATGCGCTAGGATTCGGGGACTCTGGTCCGGACCCCCTCCCCAACATCCCCACCTCGTGCATTGAAATGGGGCGCGGGGGGGGTAGCATAAATGCGGGCACGTCGTTCTAGGACGAGCTCTGGCGACCCCCAGACGCGGCGCCGCCGCCGCTGCTCTCCCCCGGGCTTGCCCTGTGGGGAGCCCCGGGAGCATCTATCTCTGGGCTTGGAGACCCGGGTGCAGCGCCTCGCGGGCAGTGCGTTGGGGTGGGGATGGGGGTCCTGGTCCTTTGGGGGGAGCATGGCTGCCGGAGTGGGGGAGAGGGACGGGTCCTGCACCGGGGAGCGCCTGCCTTTGTTTGGAAGTGCCGGGCCGGCGAGAAACGCCTCTGGGTGCGGGTCGGGGGCGCCCAGCAGGATGAGTGCCTGCCCTTCGCCCCGAGTCGGTGCTTAGGAAGCTGGTCCGAATGGGGGTCCGCCCCGTGCGCCCTCAGACCGGATGGCGCGCTCCTGTCCCCGAACAGCCGGCCCCCGGGAGGTGTCCCAGACGGGGTCTGTGTTGATACTGCAAAACTGGGTTTGACGTGGGGGTCCCGCTCACCGTCTCCGTGCGCTCCCCAGAGCTGGTGTCCCTGGCGCAGCGGGACGAGCTTTATTATTAAAACAAACAAACAAACACAAAACAGTAGATTTGGAAGGAGAGCCTGCACACCCCTGGAGCTGAGGTGCCCGTTGCCCGGCGCCCCCCGCCCCCTCCATCTTCCTGCCCTTTGCTGGGAGTCTCTGGGGGCAGCCTCAGTCCGGGCTGGGATGGAGAAGATGGGGCGAGATGGTGCAGAGGAGTGACCGAGAGTAACCCCGGCGGGCGGTGCAGAACTGGAGCTCCGCGCCCGGGCCGGGCTGCGCGGAGGGGGTGGGGCGGGGAGGGCCGGGCTCGGGCTGTGGGTGGCCCCGGGGGACTGGCCCGCAGCGCCTCCTGGCCGGGCGGCTGGGGAAGTGGCCCCGTGGCCAGAGTGGGCCAGGCTCTGCCGGGCTTTGTGGATAGCGGGCTCCAACTGAGATCCCGGGAAGGAGGAAACCCTGGGGGTTCAGATGAAAGCCCTGCTGGTGGTTTTTTGTTAGAATGTTTCCTGGCTCCCAGACCTTGGGGATTCGGAAGGTTCTCGGGGTGCGGGCCTGTGCCAGGGTTGTGTGTAGGTGCCTTTCCTCCCTCTTCCCTCCCCCCCCACCCCCTTGCCCCAGCAATTATTAGACAAAAGGAAATAAGGTGGTTTTTTTTTTTTTTACCCTTGTCTTTTGCATCATTTAAAACCCAAGGCTTTTCAGTGACACCTCACAAAGTGAGAGGATGGTATACACGTTCATGTAATAGAGGACAAATTTGATATTAAAAAAAACAAAACTTGCTTGTTGATGAAAATCAAGCCATTTTCTAAGGCCGGATCCCCCCTCCTCGGCCCCCTCCCCCTCCAAAAGGACCACCTCACAACATTTTCCGACTTCACAAGCCAAGTTTTGCTGGTTCTCTTCACAGTAGTTGGGGACCTCCAAACCCAAGTTTTGTTCTTGTTTTCAGACAAAACTGAAATCGCCACTAAAAAAAAAAGTGCTTATTTTCTCATCTCTTTTATTTCAGCCCGTTTTTCTCATACCTACCACAAAAATAATGGAGGCTTCTTTCTGTTGTTGGTATCATTCTGTTGAGACACTTCTCGAAAATCAAAGAAAGTGTGAAAGCATGGAGCATGTCTGGAGTAGAGCCTCTTGACAGAGAGTAAACTCATTTTCACGCACAAAGTTTCCAAAGTCAGCCCAAAGTTTTCAAAGTCAGCCCGTTCCCCAGAGGCTCCTATAGAGCATTAAAATAATTCGTGGCAGGGGGAATTTGGAAAACATGGGCTGCACAGAGCAAATCGGTATCTACTTGAGCAAGAGTGGTCGGATCAGTGTGACCAGTCTTCTTGATGGCCATCGTCTGTGCATGTTGTCAGGATAATTCATGAGCCCCCTTGCCAAGGACAAGCCTGACATATTTGTAAAGGAGACACCAGTGATAGGTGTGTCTCTCTTCCAGATGAGCATTTGAAATCTCAACCCTTACAAGTATTTTGATTTACATATAAATTAGAGGCTTGTAATGGACACTCGACACATTTTGACTTAGGGCCTGGTTACAGTTCATGTGAGACAGTGATTCGTCTAGGATTGGGTGATTTGGGTTTAATTGTTTTAAACCTTTGCTCTAGGAAGCCTCATTGTTTACATTATTAAAAATTAATGAAACAGCGGCACAGCTTTTTATCTTCTGTAGTATTTACCTTATATGGCGAGAAGTTGGCCTATTTTTCCAGTTAAATTTTTTAGGGATCTTCCCTCCCATAAAGTAAGTTGCTTATGCTATATTTATAGTGATTACAAATTGTTAATATGTGCATGATTTCTACTTGTAGCTCCAAAAGTAATTAAATGGACACTGCCTTAGACTCTTCAATTATGAAGCTTTTGGGTATCTAGAAAATATCAATAGATGTGTGGTATTTTTCTACAATACTCTCATATTCAAGTACATTTTTATTTACTACTGGCTACTTAAAGAAATAATGCATGTATAGTGCTCCTTATGGTCAATTACTCTAGCATCAACTTTTAAATGATTTTTCTGAAAATTTGTTTTACTTAGCTCTTCTGGGAAAGGGCCTGTACTAAAAATTGAGATCCTCTTCATATCTGCATGTAGCAATAATCATAATTGCCAAAGTTATTGCAATGTTTATTTAATAGACACTTAAATAGCACTGTGTGCCAAGTACTGTTTCAAATGCTTTCCAAACATTAATTGAATCTTTACAGCGAACTGACTTATCATTCCTATTTTGTAGCTTAGGAAACCGAGAGGTTAACTTACTTGACCCTGGCCACACGTTTTGCAAATGGCAGAGCTAAGATTTGAACCTGACCAGTGAGCTCAAGTTCTTGAACTCTCATACTAAGCAGTGAGGTGGTACAGTTTTGGCTGCTGCTGGCAGAGGACTTTCCAAGGATGCTCACTGTGTTCTGGTATGTTCATCTGCTAAGTCCTTGTCAGAATCTACAGCCTGTATCATATTTCCCTTGTTTCTGAGTGGGCCAGCCAAATTCTCTTCAGCTTGTTGGGACATTGGTTGCATAGGGATTGCAACACCATGGAAAGAACAGACAAGATTTGCTCAACTCTAGTTCTTGGTTTAAAATGAAAAGCGAGCTATTGCTTCAGTCAAATATTTGTGAGTAGGTATATGATCTCAAAATGTTTCCGTGTGCAATACACAGAAAATGGAATGGCGCAGGGTATTTGGCTGTAAAAGTATAAGGAACAGGCCTGGCTGGTGTGGCTCAGTTGGTTGGAACGTCGTCCCATGCATCAAAATGTTACATGTTTGATTCCCAGTCAGGGCACATATGTGGTTTGTGGGTTCGATCCCTGGTCGGGGTGCATGCAGAAGGCAACACTGATCAGTCTCTCTCTCGTATAAGGAACAAAAGAGAAAAAAGGGATTTTTAAAAATTGCTTGTAATACAATGAAATTCCTGCCTGTTGTATCCTTAGTTGTGTTGTAGGCCATTGAAATAAGCTATTTCTCTGTTACTGCCATTACTGTCTAAGAACCAAATTTAGCCTTTTTTAAAGACATCTCTGAAAGTACAGTTTCAAAGTCTACTTTATAAAAGTGAAATAGGATGGGAAATGGTGTTTTCTAGCAAATTAGAAGTAAACTCTTAGAAAACATTTCTTCTTGGTCAAAACATTTATGTTGTTGATTTATTGTATGCTAGATGTTTTAAGCATTTTTACATGAGATAATTCAGTTCATTCTCTGAGAGAACCACATGAGGAGGGTACTGCTATCTTCCTTTTACAAACGGAGGTATAGACAGGTTAGGTAGCCTGATCATGGAGATTGTAAGTAGTGGAGCTGAGGTTGCCTCCCACTCAGTTTGGCTTTATCAAGATCAGGGTAGGGATCTGTCACAATATCAAAGTCTGACAATGGAAGTTCGGACTAGAGCAAAGAGTGATTTCCCTTTTCATTGGCTAGTTTCACCTGGAACTAGTTCCCTGCATAGGTAACCAGCATAGATGCTGATAGAGAGGTGCATTATAGGAGTGTTGAAGGCGGAGAATAAAAATCTCCTAGGTAAAATTGTTTTCAGATAGAGCCTTCTGTTACTCTGCATTGAGATGATAAACTGTATTAAAGAGTGTTTAGAATGAGAATGCACGAGACTTGGATCCTTAAACAAAATAAACTTTGAGATCCTGTCTTTTTTCATTTTGAAAACCTACGTTAGGATCTGATTAAAATGCCCATCCTTCCCATAAACTCTCGTGGATTCACTCCTTGCTGACAGAGTTAAAATGAACCTATCCCCTTCTCTTTTACTCCCATAAGTTTGGGTTATAGCATTGTCCATGTCATGTATTCAATTGTGTTTTGATATCATTAACATTTATTTGTCTTCCTTTCGAGCTTATACTTCTCTAGGAGGAGGTCTTTGGTTTATTCTCCCCAGTCCTTAATTCAACCCTTTCGATAAGGGAAATGGAAGATGTTCAATAAATGCTGATTTGGAAGAATCAAACAAAGAGAATGGGAAACTAATGTTTGTTTTCTATATTGTAAAAGAATTAAAATGATGGGATAATTACAGAAAAGCCTTGGAAATAGAATTGTTGGAGAAATAACTGTAGTTAAGGTTAGGTTTATGGTTGGAAAATTTTAGTACATACTTAAATTATTTAGGCCCGCTAACTTTGTTAGAACAAGCAATTCTAATTCCATTCAGTTTCATTTCTCTTTTTGAGGCAGCTGTGATTTGAGATACTTTCACATTCATGTTCTCTGATTTTCACATTAATTTATTTTTAAAATAAGAATGAGATAATTCACCAGGTAATTTAGAATTTAAATATCTTTTAGAAACCAAAATAACCTTTATGTATAGGACCTTTTATTCATCCACCCTCCCCCCACTCCTCCTCCCTTCCCCCTTTTCTTCCCCTCCCTCTCTTTTTTTCCTCCCCTTCACCCTTTCCTTCTCTTTCTCCCTATACCTCTCTCTCTCTCCTTAGACCTCTCTCTCTCTCTGTGTGTGTATGTGTTGAAAACTTTGCAACATTTTCTATGCCAAATCCAATTTCCAAGAAACACTTGGAAGTTAAAGCATTTTATCTGGCTAGTCTAGAAGTTAACATATTTTACGATAACTATTTTGTATGGGACATTTCCTAGGAAGAAAGAATTATACATAATTCAGTCAATGGTTATATTTAATAGGTGAGAATTTTTTATTACCTTGAGAATCTGATAACAGTTATCCATTCTGTCTTCAGAAAAAATATACATAGGCATGTACACTCCAAATTTTACATTTAATTACATATACCTACAATCTTACATGTAATTATATTTTGCATAAAATCCCAGTAACCTACAAGGGAACCATGTGAACTTGGGCAAGTCATTTTACTGTTTTGAGATTTAGGTTCTTGGTTTTTAAAATAAAAGAGGCTGAAGTTCTTGGATTTTAAGGATCCCTTCAGGCTTTTACATCCTCTAACTCTAGGTCTGCACTTAGGAAAAGGGAAGCTGATCCTTTGATTAGAGCCACGCAGAGTTGTGGCTTGAGGAACATTAGTGTAACAGGATTTGAAAGATAGAGGAGAAACATCCAGAGAATAATGACGGAAGAAAGGAAGATGATGGGAGGAGAGGAAGAAGGAAAGAAAGTTGTTGAAATTGCCTATTTATGTGCATTAGGTGGACGAAGACTTGAGTCATACACACAGAAGGAAATTCTCCTCTGAAATACAAAGGAAGGAGTTAGTTCATCTTAATAAATTTCAATAGAGCAAACATGGGATAGTGTGACACAGTGAGACGTTGGTCTTACCTTCGACTCACTGTTTGGAGAGTCTCCCTGGAATAAGATGTACATTTGGGCTCTCCATCCTGGACATCTCCATTTTGTGTATATGCTTTGCTTTTTAAACTTGTATTGCAGTCTGTGTATATAATATGCAAATCAACCAAATAGTGTAACGACTGCTCGACCAGTCGCTGTGAGGGCCACTGACCACCTCTTGGTGCCTCCCCCAGCCTTCAGGCTTCGATTGGCCCAGGGTTAACTGGGAACTGGGCATGGGTGGCGGCTGGGGGCAGGGCTGGCAGCTGGGGGAAATGGCCCTGATGACAGGCCAGGCCTAGGGACTGTACCTGTGCACAAATTTCATGCGCTGGGCCTCTAGTGTGTGATGAAAAGAAAAGCTGACTCCTAAGACTCATTTATCCTCCAAGAAAGGAATGTTAATGTTCACCCTAGAGAATTCGATTAACCTTATAAGGATATTTCTAAATATCTGACTCATTGAGAGTAGCTTTTTAAAGCATTGCCATGAACTTGTTGTTTTAGAAATCATAATAAATTAGGACTAGATGGAAGAAGTGAGAAAAAGGAACAAGACTTGGGGAGGGGCAATGGAGGAGAAAGGAGCTGCTAAATTGTTTGGGTTTCATATCCTTACCTGCACTTGCTTTGCAGAATTCCTATAGGATGCCAGGTTGGGAATAATTGTTTTTGCCAAGAATCAAACAACGCTGGAAAGAAAACAAATCTGCAAGGGTATGGCAGCTTGAAATGAATTGGCTCTGGTATTTAAATGATACAAATTTGGCATAAAGGGAACACTGGTGGTGGGAGTACCCTTCCTGGGAAAGGCAGAGAGAAAGTGAATACTCAGACTAATGAGTTTAGATTGACTTGTAGATCTTTGTCCATTCCCAGAGGTGGGTCCTTGTAATGGAGGTAGCAGTTTATCTGGGGTGAGGTGTGATCTCTGGTACTGGAAGAGAGATGGAAGAGGAAGATAGAATATTTAAAATATACTTATAAAATACACACATCAAGTGGGTTAATATGCAAAAAAAATACCATTGAACTAAAATTCATTTTGTTCAGCAAATATTTTTTAAGCACTATATAAAATACTAGGTGCTGAGCAAATGTCAAGATTTTAAGGATCTGCCACCATAATGACCTTTAGCTTGGCATTCAAAGTTCTTTGAAGTAAGACTCTGCCCATTTTTGACAACTTTGTCCGAGACTGTGCTGCATACTCAAGGGAACTGCACCTAGTTTTCTCACCATTGATTTACACATAGTATGGCTCAATAAGTATTTAACTCAATCTCCCTCTATAGGTTTTCCCTGAGTTCTACCTCAAGAACACCTTCTTGGCTCTTCATTGTTCTAGAAAGTCACATCCATCCTCAGTGGTTGCATCTGTTTGCACTGTACCTTCTACTCATGCTCCTCACTGGCTGAAGTTGTACCCATCGCCCATGAGTAAACGAGAGCCCTGTGTGGACTAGGTCTTCTGCCAGAAGCCAATCCAGCATGTCATAATTACAAGAGTTTCATCAAAAGGATGATGAATCTTGGGGGCTCGACAAGGGCTGAGTCACATATGTAATCACCTGTTGGAGTGGCTAGAGGGCACTTCCCCCAAGACTCCCAATGCCTTTCAAAATTATCTTTCGTCTTTGGACTCTTACTTAATCTATGCACAGCCTTTCTCCAGAATGCTGAACCCTTCTTAATGCTGGGACAAGAACCCCGGCAGTCTTCCCCTACGTTCCTCATTTAATCTTCACTGTAACCCTGAGATAGCAAATAAGCCACCCAAGTTACTTAAATTAACTCTCATTTTTGTAATTATCAATATATTTTTTAAAATTAACTTTATATTGGTCTTCTAAATTGGAAACAGGTGTCAGTTGTCTCAAATAGAAGGTAATTTAAAAAATAATTACAGCCCTAGCTGGTTTGGCTCAGTGGATAGAGCGTTGATCTGTGGACTGAAGAGTCCCAGGTTTGTTTCCGGTCAAGGGCACATGCCCAGGTTTCGGGATCGGTCCCCAGTTGGGGATGTGCAGGAAGCGGCCAATCAATGATTCTCTCTCATCATTGATGTTTCTATATCTTTTTCCCTCTCCCTTCCTCTCTGAAATCAATAAAAATATATTTAAAAAATTACAATAAAGACCACATTATCTTTTAAAAAACAACTATAAAATAAAATCGCTTTCCTAAGGCACTGGCTAGCTGAGATTTGCTCTTCCTTTGTTGAGCAGGGGAACTAGCCTGTGCTAAAGAGGTGTGGAAGAGAAGACCAAACAAAACCTTTTTCTTTAATGTGATAACATTTTTATAAAGGCTAAGGAAGTGCTGAAAAGAACAGAATTTTCTCATGATATGATTCAGTGTTTAATTCTGTGCCTGTTGTCCATCTCCTAAAATTTTCTAAGTATTGCTTAAATTCATCTTGTTTAACTCTCCACATTTGGGGAAATATTGTGTCACCTGACACAGTGAGAAGCTAAGTAACATATTCATGGTTTACACATTTTGGTCATGGCAGAGCCAAGGATTCGAACTCAAGTCTGATACCTAAGCTGCAGGCAGTTTTCTTAGACCCAGAAGATCATCTGGTGCAGCCTCTTTGTCATAAAGATACGTTGTCTTTTCTGTGGCTCCAAGTGGTAGAAGGACTTGCTTCAATTCACTTCCTATTATGATTGACTGAAATTAAAATCTTGCCCTCTTGCCTTTTAAATCCAGACTTCTTTACACCAGACTTTTGGTGTCCTTTTAGGAGAGGAAAAAGAAACCATCTACAGAAGTCCATCCTTCTCTGCTTAAAATGGAGCCGGAATCCTTGAATATTGGACTGGCTTCATTTACTTATTCTTTCTGTTGGTCCAGTCTGAATCTTAAGGGTTTTTTCAACCTGATTTTTTTCTCCCAGATAAAAATTGCTCTTTGGTTGTAGATTCCAGTTGGAAGGAAATCACAAAAGTCCTGAAGGCCGTCTTTTCTTAGAACCACTTCCTTTACGCAAAAGTGCAGAACTCTTATGTTAATTTTGGCCAGATAAGATTAATTGTGATACAAGGCAGGATTCCAGACCTCCTCCCCCCTCCCCCTTACCTCCCAACTCCCTTTTTCACCTTTAATGATTGTGTTATTTGTAGTAAGGAACTTGAGTTCAAGATAAAGAAAGCCTTTGGTCAAATAGTGTTTTTTCAGTTGTCAGTCCTGTTTGCAGGATTTGTCAATTTAGGGGTGTTAACCATTTTGCAGTTTCTGACTCTAGCCACATTTCACATGATCACAACATGGTTTTCTCCTCTGCTGAGCAAATGGAGGGTTTTCTGACACCTGGTTCAAATGGCCTCCATTAAGGGGAGTGGACGTGCCCTGGAGGCTGCAGGACACTCTGTCCGTGGAGCTCCACTTCTGGGGACTCCCTGGTGCTCACCTGATGTAGACACTTAACTATGGCCCCTTGGGCAACTGAACCGTTTGGACTTTTAAATGCCACTATGAAACCCTGGTTGAAAAAAGGAGGCTGTCAGGAGTTCCACCCTTGAATGTCCTTTCATCTTTCCTTGAGCACTTACCAATCTCGAGCAGAAAATGTTTGATTTGTGAACATCTCGATAATAGTAGGGCTTTCTAGAAGGCATACTCAGAATCATGATGATATTGGAATAAAACGGATCTATTTCTTTTGGGAGAATCCTCCCAGACTTCAAATAATGGAGTTCATATTACCAGTATTTTTTTTTTTTAAAAGAACTAACATTCTTCTGTTTTTGTTTTTCAGAATCACAAGTATATGGATTTAAACTTGTGATTTTATTCCTCTTTCTTCTCCTAAATTTAGCCGGGCAGCTGGCAAAGTGGTTTGTTTTAGTTAACACAGAGGAGTTGAGTTATCAAGTTGAGAGGGCAGGACTAGATCCTGTGCCTCTCTGACTGTTCTGGAACCTTGACTACATTCTCACCTACCTCACCAGGCTGCAGAAACAGACTGTCCAGCTCACATGACACATGCCTGTCTCCCCCGCCCCGCCCCCCCTCCTTGCCCCAAGAGCTGGCTGGTGAAAGAGGACCTTCGAAGGTTGATGGGTTTGGTCAGAGACTATGAACTAAAACTGGACAAAAGCCCGGAGATTAGAGAACTGATTTGGGCAGAAGTAAAGGGAATGGTATTGAGGTAGAAAACGTGTATTCAGGTGTTGATATGCTTCATGAAGCCAGTTCTTGACTTGAGCCTATGACGTTAGAGCTCAGTGTTCCTGACCAATGCTGACAGTCTGATATTGGGGTTGAGCCCCTAGAAGAGGTGCTCTTATTAGCATGTTTCCAAAGTCCCTACAGCAGCGGGTCTTGAGAACCGCTAGCAGGGTCGCCTAAGATATCAGAAAAAACAGATATTTACATTATGATTCATAACAGTAGCAAAATTAGTTATGAAGTAGCAACGAAAATAATTTCATGGTTGGGGGTCACCACAACATGAGGAGAACTGTATTAAAGGGTCGCGCGGCATTAGAAAGGGTGAGAACCACTGCTCTAGTCTAGAGCCTCAGTCCAGCGAATGACAGGCTCTTTGCTCACGTGAAATCAATGAAAATGAATGTCCTTTCCAACAAATGAGAGCGCTTTGAGGCAAGCCAGATGACGTGCACTCCTGCCTGAACTCCTGTTTCTTTGAACACAGCTGGAAAATTTGTCATGGTTTTAGGCTACCTGAACCTTTACTTTTAATGAAATTCCTGACTTGTTACCGGAGTGAACCTACTTTTACTCTTTTCTCCCATCCCTGTGGTCTGCTGACTTCTGAGGGCTTCGTTCTACAAATGTTTGCGGAGCACCGAGTTCTCCTGGGCACTGGGCTCAGCTTGACTGGGGATAAGAAGATGCAGGGGCACGTTAGCTCGCTGCACGTGACTCACCGTTTAGCAGGGAGCCCCTGAAACATTGGTGCTCTGGAGAAGATGATAGGGGGAGCTGAAAAGAGGAAGGGATTATAAGGCCAAATAGGTAATTGACATAGAGGCCAGAGTAAGTAGGGTAGAGAGGAAAACTCAAGTGCTGAAGACTGGAAGGAAGGTGGCAGTGTGCCTGCGAGGAACCTGGAGGCTGACTTCCATGAGTGTGGAGGGAATAACGTGAGTGAGTGGCGGGAGCCCCCAAAAGGGGGTACGTATTATGGTAAAACAATGGCAGAAGTGGTACTAGAACATCAGGGTAACCCTCGGACATCCTTCACTGACTTGGGCCCTGGGAAGATCTTCAGTTTGTTCTGGAAAAGCCTCTGGGGTTTGGGGGTGTGTGTACTCTCTTCTGCGGACAAAGAAGATGGAAGAGAGATTCCTTAAATAAGTCGCCCACTCCGTGCCCCACCTTTGATGAGTGCTTTACCCTGTGAAGTCAGCTGCACTAATCATAATAGCTACTGTTTACTGGAACTGGCTAAATGCTTTATGTACATTACTAGCTCTATTTCATGGAAAGGATACAAGGGTTCAGAGTCCCTAGGGTCCCAGAGCTGCTGAGTAGCAGAGTGAGGATTCAAACCCAGTTTTCTCTGACTCCAAAATCTCCCTTGTTTCTACTGGGTCAGTTAATTTAAGAACATGAAAACTGTTAAGAATATTTGGGGGGCGTTTGCTGCATGATGGTAGGGGGCCAAATGAAGGGAAGGCAGTGGAAGGATTTGGGTTTGTGTGTCCCCCAAATCCTTTGAGCTTTTCTATAAAAATAAACCCTTTAGGCTGGGAGATGATAGTATGTCTGAAGACATTGACCCTCTAAGAGATGTAAGCCAAACTAAACAGTTTTTTGCTGATAGAGTCACTAAGCCTTTTATCCTAAAATTCTCTTGGAAAACCCGCCTACAACAGCAGGGAACATTATCCAGTCAAGTTTTTCTGTAACTATAGGGCCATTGATGGAGTCTTTTTTGCTGGTGCTTCTATAGTTCAGGGTGTTTGACCAGTAGTTCCTTCTCCACAGGTCCCACTTACTTTGGCATTTTGATTGTGGTTGAAAAGTTTTGAATGTTTACTTTCTTTGACAGGTTGATTTCTTTTCTAGGGAAAAGGTTCTTTTTCCTATGTTCTGCGTACCCTCAAGCAGGGAAAAGGCAAATAGTTGTATTGTTTGATGAATCCCTCCTTGAAGGCTGCTATGTGTGTGTGTGTGTGTGTGTGTGTGTGTTCAGCGGAAATCCGCAGGAAGAAGAAAGGCTATCTGACCCTTTGTTAGAATTTCTCCATTATTCTACAATGAGACAAGAACTGGGTTACAGCACAGATTTGCTTTCAGAAATCCTGGCCCTTGGCAGTTTAGAAGTCCTGAGAGTTTTCGCAGGTAGAAACTGGAATGAATGTTGGGTGTTGAGTAGGATCTATAATTTCACAAATGTCAGTGACATGATAAGTAGGTTTAAATTTTTTGAGTCTCCTTTAAAATAGAATTGTTGGTGCATGAGAAATTAATGCATCTCAAAGGCCAATTATAGACTTCTACAGATTTCTATTCGTGGATCTCTCCTAACTTTTAGTTTTTATGTATTTATTTCATAGCCCTCATTTTGAAAATTAGCTATTAGCAAATAATTTTGTCCAGGAAATTGAATAATGTGTCCCAGGCTAAAAGAAGAGTGTTCAGTTACCTGTAAATGTATTGCTACTAATAACCAAGTAGAGGTGATGCATTTGTTAATTTCAAAAAAAAAAGTCCCTCTAAATTACAGAGTGCTGGCATTGATTACATTCACTGGATATATATTATTTCACTGGGTAGTGCAATAGCAGAGTCGACAGAATGGTTTCATTTTATTCTTGGAGAACCTCTTATACTCATTGCCTCCTCAAATTTGAGTATTTCAATATTATAGTTTAAGTAGAATAAAATCCCATGGGTGACCGAGGACCAGCTCTTGGTCTCTCTGCAGGGTTCTAAGGGCCTGATGGCAACTCTAAGGGCAGTTTTACTTAAATGTGGGTCTATGAGATGGTTGGGAATGTGCAGGGGAACTTAAGGGTTAGTAAGGATGACCTTAAGGCTGGAGAGCTGAATAGCACCTGGAGGCCAGAAAAGTTAAACTGAGGCAATTAAATTAGCCTCAGGCTTAATAAAGCTGACAAGTCAGCCTGGGTGGGGGGAGGGGAGGGATCACAATATGACTGAGATCCTCACCGCCACAGCCATGTCTTCAGTCATGGGTGCGGTGAGTATCTTCCGGCCTGGTCTTCTTTCAGTTACCTCATTAGCCTGTTTCCTGAATGTGGCTATATGCTCAGACACATATGCTCAGAGGCTCTGAAAGAACAAACCTTTCCCTAAGCAAGCACATCTGTTGGGCGTCCAGGACCCTCTGCGCCTCTCTGGAGATGAGATGCACGAATCTGTAATTCTTGCTTTTGCATCCATATCTCATGAGTGGGCAATCGGTTGAGCTTCAGCATCAGTACATTTTCAGTTTGTATGTGATATAGTTAAATCCTGCCTTACATCTCTCTTCTCCATTGTAGGCTCCTGGCTAGCTGTTTATTGATAGAAGACATGTAGGAACAGGTCCATCAAGGGAAATACTGATAGATGTCAGAAATGTCAGCTTCTGTCTCACTTCTGGTAACCATCTGGAAATCTGCCTGACAGAAGAACACACACACACACACACACACACACACACACACACACACACACTTATTAATTAATCTGGAGTTTCGAGAAATGGCTCTCATAAAACCACTGTTTTGATGGATGAAAATTAGTTGCTCACTGCACATTCTGGGTCATGAACTGTTCAGAAGAACAAACTGTTGTGGGAGAAATACCGTGGTGGGAAAGGGCATATAACGGTTTTGAAAGTTATTTTCTGAGAAACCTAGGGGCCGGCTCTTACTCTAGGGGGTGACTCTGGGTAAGGCACTTACTTTTGGGGGAGCTGCAGCTTCTCTGTAGAGTGGAGCAGGTGTGTGGTGAGAGCGGGTCTCCAAAACCCCATTGAATTCTTTCTGCCTCCTAATACAAGATTTTAATGTGGAAGGAAATGTAATAAAAAAAGATGCTCATGTTGGCACTGCTACCAGAAACTCTTAGTTTGAGTTCAGTAAGACCACTGCGGGCATGTGAGGCTGTGCCCTCTAAATTTAGGGTTGAGCTTCCATCTAAGAAGAAAAGACAGTCATGGGAAGTAGTTCCTGTTTTTTTTGTTTTACTTTGCTAAGTGGGAGAAACCCCCTATCTTATGCTTTTAGCCTGTCTTCCTCGTCCCCTCTCCTTTCTTTTTTATATTTCTTATCTTTCTGTGAAACTTACCTGTGAAGTTCAGAAGGGCACGCCGTTTTGGTGAGATGGGGTGGAGGGGCAGTGTGGCAGGTGCTGATGGGGGTCCTCACTTCCCCCCTCACACCAGCTTCCTGTGAACGGATATGTTTTTCTTCTGCCAACATCACTGAGCCTCTCTGGCATTTCCCGTTTTGGTTTAGGGAAACGTTAAAAGAATTCACAGTCCCAGCTGTCACTTGGAGACCCTTTTGCAAGGAGCATATGGCCTTACCCTCTTGTTTCACTGTCCCCGGGGTGTCTTGGCAGAAAGGAGTTACCCACTCCCTATTGATTTCTGTCCTCTTATTCTGCTTTATTTTTCTTCATTATTCCGACCACCCTCTGCGGTAACCTCCCCCTGCTATTTGTGAATTCTCCACTTCCTTGCTGGAGTTCCTTGAGAGCTGGGACTTGGCTTCTTTTGTTCACTGCTGAATCGCCAGCGTCTAGAACAGTGCCTGACACATGAGAGGAATGCAATCAGTATTGGTTGCGGCGAATAGAAGTCTTGCAAAGTTAAGGTTGCGGTTGTTTGTTCAATGAATAGATGGTGAATATTTGCTTCATTATTCACCTTCCTGGGGGATGACACAATAATCAAGCTTTACACTATGGAGTTCTTAGGTCTTCCAAGGTATGATTGGACTTGAGGAGAATGTTAATTATTATAATGGAAGGCAAGTTCTTATTCTGATTGCGGGGGTTGGGGGGGGAAGAAAAGTCAGGCTATTGATGTATATAATTTACATACAATTAAGTTTATCCTTTTTAAGTGAGCAGTTCGGCGATAAATGGGAATAGTTTTATAACCACTACCAAAATTGTGATGTGGAATGTTTCCATCATTCTGTGCTCCTTTACCGGCTGTCCTCTCCCCCACCCATAACCTCTCATCTGATTTCTGTCCCTATGTTCCATTTTGCAGAATGTGATAATGAGCGGAGTCCTACAGTATATAGTTTTTTGGGTCTGGCTTGTTTCTATTAGCTGAGGCTTTTGAGATTGGTCCATTCTGTTGCGTGTATCGGTAGGTTGTTCCCTTTTTATTGCTGAGTAGTATTCCATTGTCATCTATTTACTAGCTGATGGACATTTAGGTTGTTTTCAATCTGGGCTGTTCTGTATAGGACTTCTACAAAAATTCATGTACAGTTATGTGAGCATACGCTGTCATTTCTTTCAGGTAAATACAGTGGTTCCCTTTATCTATGGTTTTATTATTCGTGGTTTCAGTTATCTGCAGTTAACCACAATCCAAAAAACATTACATGGAAAATTCCATAACAAGACAATTCATCAGTTTTAAGTTGGCTGCCATTCTGAGTAACATGATGAAATCTTGCACCATCCTGTTCTCTAAGGCCTGGGACATGTATTATCTCTTTGTTAGGCATATTCACACTTTATATACTCTTGAGTGGCTAGATTATTATAATCTCTGAATGCATAATAATCTGGCTGCTCAGTGTGTGTGTGTGTGTGTGTGTGTGTGTGTGTGTGTGTGAGGCCCGGTGCATGAATTTGTACATGGGTAGGGTCTGGCCAGCCTTGTCAGGGAGAGGGGATATGGGAAGTTGGCCAGCCTGCCTGCTGGTTAAACTCCTGATCTAGGGGACAATTTGCATATAAGCCTTTTATTATATAGGATATACACTGAGTGGCCAGATTATTATGCAATCAGAGATCATAATAATCTGGCCACTCAGTGTATAGTCCCTGCCCGTTAGTCCCTTGTAGCCATCTTGGTATCAGATCAGCTGTCACTGTATGGCAGTGCTTATGTTCAAGTTACCTTATTTTACTTAATAGTGTCACATCACTTTTACTACACTATCTGGTCATAATTGCCCTACTTGATTATTAGTGACTGTGGTTAATGTCTTACTGTGCCTAATTTATAAATTAAACTTTATAATAGGTATGTATGTATAGGAAAAAACCATAGTTTAAAGGCTTTGGTACTATCTGTGGTTTCAGATATCTGCTAAGGGTTTTGGAGCACATCCCCTGTGGATAAGGGGACACTGGTATACCTAGGTGGGACGACTGGGCTGAATCCTAAGTCTGTAACTACAGGAACTGTTGGGCAAAGTTACTGTTCTATTTTACATTCCCACGAGCGGTTTATGGGAGTGTCCATTGCTTCACCTACTTGCTAACATGAACATTTAAAACATTTGGGTGGGTGGTGGTCGTTCCTTGGGGTTTTTAAAATTTAAATTAAGTTTTTCTTTTCTTATCATGAAACCCGGTTTTTATTGGGGTTTCTCCTTTTAGCCTAAGGAAAATCTGTAGGTCTATTGCAAAAGCAATTAAAAATAGGGGGAGGATTCTGTCTGCTTTCTCTTCTCTTTTTTTTAAAATGTTATTTTTAAATTACAGTTTACATTCAGTATTATTTTGTATTAGTTTCAAGCGTACAGCATAGTAGTGAGACAGTCCAATACTTTACAAAGTGTTCCCCCAATATTTCCCGTATCCTCTGGCTCCATGCAAAGTTACTACAATATTGTTGATGTTAGTCCCTATGATGTACTTTATACCCATGACTATTTTGTAACTGCCAATATGTACTTCTTAATCTCTTCACCTCTTTCACCCAGTACCCAATATCCCCTCCCCTCTGGCAGCCGCCAATCTGCTCTCTGTCACTATGAGTCTGTTTCTATTTTGTTCCTTTATTTAGTTCTTTGGATTCCACATAGAAGTGAAATCATATGGTATTTGTTTTTCTTTGAATGACTTATTTCACTGAGCAGAATACTCTCTAGGTCCATCCAGGCCATCACAGATGATAACATTTCAAATTTTTTTTTTTATGGTCAAGTAATATGGTCAAGTAATATCATTAGTTGAGCATCTTTATTTTAGGAGGTCATGTTTTAGCAGTCTGTTGTATTTTCTAGATCTGAATAGCTTTAAGATGGCATGTGAAGTGAACATTTCTTTCAAAAAGTGGCCAAAGTTTGAACAGTCACCTCTTCCAGGTACAAAAGAAAGGTGAGGGTATGGGAACTGTTAAATTTGGACAAGGGTCATCCACCTGTGTGACTAATAACAAGCCCCGGCAAGAGTACATGGAGCACTTGGACATGAAGCGTGGCCAAAAGCATGTTCGTGGCTCCCTTGGCCCTGAGGGCCTGCTCCACGTGTAACTATACCTGCTGTTTGTGGAAAGCTGACCTAGATTCAATTACATTTCCCCGGATGCCGCAGGAGTCACCTGGGAGACTCAGCCGTCCTCTGTGGCCGTCACAAGTGTGTGGTGGAAGCCTGCTGAACATGGAGCTCCCTCTCTGGGGACAGTTTGCCTGAGTTAGTTAATCAAGCTTGAGAAATCGGTTACTGCAGGCCCAGACATGCCACCACCCTTAGAGTCTGAAACCCTATTTCTCATGTCCATCTCTTCATTAATTAATTAAGCAGACAGTCCCCGAGTGCTTACTGCGTGCCAGGTACTGTTTTCCTTACGAGGGACAGGAGTGGCCCCTGCTGGCACTCAGAATGTGGGAGCCACGCAACCATGCAAAGCAGGCTGTCCGCCCAGCACAGGTGTCCGTGCCCCGGAGGTGACCAGGAAAGGATCCTGACCCAGTGACAGCTAAATGGAGACCTAAGCTAGGATCAGGGTCTCACACCAGGAAGTCCCAGGGACAGGAGAAAGCGTGGCCCAGTCAGAGCCTGTATGGAGGTGGCAAGTGTCGAGTGAGAACTCCGGAGTTAACAGGGACATCAAGTAAACCACAGGGAGGATCGACTTTGATCCTCAGATGGTGGTTTTAGGTGGGGGAGTGGCGGATTCATGAACTTGGTGTAGCTGAATGGCGTTGGTTGCTCGGTGGTAAAGGGAGGGGAGTGGGGTAAGACTCGGGGCAGGGAGCGCAGCGACGTGGCCGGTGCGAGTGCGAGTGGCCTGTGGACTGGCAGTGATGGTGAAGTGGGCCCCTTTCCAGCCAGTAACTGGAAATGTGCAGAAGGGCAGGAGTGAGTGTGCTGCTGCGAGCTCCGAAACATTGAGAAATTCCGTACACAGCGCTGCCTTCTTGGTAGCTTCCAGTCTGTTTGTTCGCTCGCCTTTTGGGAAACGGATGTAGAAATGTCCCCTTGGCTCCGGTTACCTGAGCAGAGGGGTTCGGGCTCTGCCAAGCCCGCTTCTTTGGACAGAGTGGCTCCTCCCCGTGATCGCTGCGTTTTGAGGTGGGAGGAGGGGATTACGTGGGTGGCCAGGGCCATGCCAAGCGGGGACGGGAACTGGGGCAAGAAGCCTGCCTGTTTGCACCCCGGAAAGCCAGAGCAGAGCCTTCTACTGCCGCTCGGGGCTACTTCTTGCTAACCTTATCGGAGGGTCCCTTGGAGGGTCCCTAGGGTCAGAACCACACCTAGAGGCCCACAAACTCAAATTTTAGGAAAATACCCCCAAATCTCCTCCTGCTATGGGGGTGTGTCTTCCCTCCTTCTGGGACTCTCCGCTCAGGTGTAGGGGAGGCAGGTAATGCTATGCTTTGGACTCCAACACTAGGATATTTCTATTTTGTCTTTTCTACTATGCCCTTCCTACCTTTCCAGACACCCACCCGATGGATTTACTAGAAATAATGGAGTAGGAAAGAATGTCTGGGCAGCATGTAACCATTTCTGTGTGGGACAGCACCCATAGAACAGAGAAAGATAAGATAAAAGAACTTGTTTCCAGAAGGCTAGGACAAAGGTACATCGGTGGGAAGCTGGGGCTGGTGCACCTCTGGGCTTTTAGTTCTAGGTTACATTTTCCCTTTTAAAATTACAAACTTGTGTTCTAACCTCCTTGTCTGTTGCCTTGGAAATCTGAAAAGATTCATGACACTTCTGAATCAACTAAGCGATTGCTGGAGAGGAGCTTTTGCCGGAGAAACACTAGCTAATAATTTATTTCACTGTTTCTGGAATGTAAACCCTGTCCCAGGCTACATCGGAAACCCTGGGATTACAGGCACAATGACATCCTGCTCTCTGTGCTCAGAGGCCAGGTATCTTTTAAACAACAAATGGCAAACTGAACTGGGTGCTGGTTTACCTCTTCCTCTTTTTGGAGTGAGAGCTACAAACTCCTAATTTGTTGGGTTGCCAAGGGATGAATTCGGATACATAATGAATGAATGGGTCGTGCCTTCTACACAGATACCGCAAATTCCCTCCACTCGCTTTTCTCCTCTAGAAGGCAAGTGGAGTGGGGGACAGAGGTGTAAGATCCGACTAGGGGCTGACCTTTGCGCTGAGAGCTGATTAGCACTCAGGGTCTTTTAGTCTACCAGCTTGTTTTGGATCCACACGTGGTCACTACATTCTTAGCTCTTTTTGCTGACGGTTCCTCATGCCTAAATCCCACTCCCACCTCTACTCCACTGCCCGCCACGATGACTGACTGAGCCACTTTAGAAGTAAAGTTGGTTTCTGCTGAGGGTTCATGGCTGTGGAGTGCCAGCGGGGCCCAGCTTTATCCCCTCCCTTCTTCCATTTTTTTGTTTCTCTGCCCCTCCCCCCAACTGCAACTGTCCTAGGACTACTTGGGATTATTCCAGCATTAAGTGAGTACGGTTGTTGCGTGGGCAATTGGGACACTTGCTGTATCCCCCGATTACGAGAACCTCCCCTTCTCCTAGCCTGGCACAGCAGTCCTCCACGGGGCCACCTGTGACACGTGGCCAGGGGCAGCTGGGCCCTTGGTGCAGGTGCAGGTGGAGCAAGGCCGGAGGGTACAGATGCCTGGGCAGTGGGAGCCTGTCAGCTTCACAGGCGATGCTGCCCACCCGCCTTCGCCGACTTGTTTCTCCACGGGCTGTTGTTGTTTTCCTTCCGAAAAGCACACAGCACCGGGGTTGTGCTCCCCACCTGGGAGCCAGGTGTCAGTAGCATTGCCTCGGTGTTGATTCACAGTCATCCTAAAACACACGGGGGCTTTCCAGATCGTGAAACTGCTTTGCCCACGGTGTTGTTTATCATTTGAACAACTCAACCATGCTGTTGGAGCGAATGGAAGGAAATAGCATAAATCACACCAGGTTCAAGGCAAACGTCATACATGCCGCGGACATTTCACGGGAGGGGAGGCATTTCCGCAGAGAAGGGAGCCAGGTCCCTGGGATGCCAGGCTTCCACTTCCAAACCCAGTGCCCCCACCACCTCAGATCGCTCACCTCGATCTGTTTGCATAAGTGTATTTTTCACCCCCAAATGGTCACACCCCCCGGAGCGAAAACGATTAGGATTATCACAGCTAGCTGGCTCCCAGGCTGCCCCCAGAAAACTGCCAGAGTCTCTGTTCACTGGAGAAGCCCCAGGCTGGCAGTCGGGGACTCATGACCTATTGGGAACCTATTGGCAAGCAGTCAATGACACAGGGCTGGGATGGAGGGCTCGGGTGAGGGGGCTGGAGCAACTACCCTCATTGGCGTATGTCTGGCTTCCCGGCAATAACTGACAGCTCTCGCCCTGCCTGCTTTATCTTTCAGTTAATGACCAGCCACCGCGCCTCTGCTGTGAGCTCTGGCCACTGCCTCTGCGCCCCAGCCACGCTCCGGTCGCGGTGGGTGCCAGTCGGGCTAGCATGGCGTGCTGGCCTCAGCTGAGGCTGCTGCTGTGGAAGAACTTCACCTACAGGAGAAGGCAAACAGTAAGCTCGGGTTTCGGGGGGCGGAGGGCATTCTCCCATGCTTTGCTTCGTGGTTTTGACTTGGGGATGGGAGGAGAGAGGAAAGGAAGTCTTGTTGGTTTTCTCACAGGGCTTGAACGAACGTGGCCCTGGTGGGCTCTGTCACTTACCATCGAGGGCAGAAATGTTCGCCGTGGGTTTCTGCTAGTGCCCGGGCATGAGTTCCTACCTCTGGATCGTGGCACAGAATTGCCCCCAGCGGTTCCTTCGCTTCCTTTTCCTCCAGTTCCAGGGCCATGTGGCTCTCCAGGAGTGGGAATGGAGTGAGTTAACGGCCCAGCTTGTAGAGAGACTGGATCTTTTAGTGCCAGAGTGGACTCTCTCAGCTTTTGACTGCCAGCCTGGAGGAAAATAAAACGGAACATAGTTTTATTCCTGCGGAGGGTTCTAAGCCATTCACTGCCTGGGTGGGACAGTAATTCAGAGATCATCTGTAAGGCGTAGGTGAATGGAATTTTTCCACAGAGGGAGGCGAAAGCTGTAAGGCACGGTGAATCCCTGAAGCTCAGTGCGGGCTCTTTGCTTCTCTATCTCTGAACACTCTTAGAAATCCCAACTAGTCTCCTGGGTTTAGCTGTACCTCTCTGTAGTTAGCATCTTAAGCGTGTTTTCTGCCCTGCCTTTTTCTTGAGTTCTGAGCCTGCATCCCCACTTGGCTGTCTTAACGGAGCTTAGTGTAACCAAAATGATCATCTTTCTTAGACTCCAAGAGCTAAGGAGGGAACTTGGAGATAATAAAACATAGTTTCTCAGACTAGAATACTATTTGGACCTTTTCTAAAATAAAAATGTGAAGGTCTGTTTGTGTTCATTAAATTTTTTTATTATAATGTTACTTAAATATGTACATATGTGAAACTAGACACCCCCCCTTATTGTATATGCTATCATAAACCATATGATCACTTACAAATTAAATGCAAGCCAAATCACAAAACCAAGACAATTCAAATGAGTGTAGTAAGACAGCTGACATTGTTTAGCCCAGTGGTCGGCAAACTCATTAGTCAACAGAGCCAAATATCAACAGTACAATGATTGAAATTTCTTTTGAGAGCCAAATTTTTTAAACTTAAACTTCTTCTAAATAGACTCGCCCAGGTCGTGGTATTTTGTGGAAGAGCCACACTCAAGGGGCCCAAGAGCCGAATGTGGCTTGCGAGCCGCAGTTTGTCCACCACGGGGTTAGCCGAGCCCAAACCATGAGGAGTGACATGAATATGGTAGGGGATGCTGTGGTGCCGTTCTGTGAGGTTGGACAGCCTATGTTCCAGGCGTTCAGTTCTCCAACCATTTTTCCCATGACCTTCATTTGATACCATTTGGCTTTCATTTGGTCCAATCTCATCATTCATAAATCACGCCTGCATCTGTTCCTTCCTCATTAGTCTGCTACAATTATGGTGCCAACACAATCAAACACAGATATAAACTTAGGCTTTGAAATCTTGTGCCAGAACTTGGTTATAAAATAGGCATTTGGAAAATCCAGACATGTTATTCTAGTTTGTTTAGATGACCACGAAAATGGAAACACAAAATGGTTAAAATTCTCCTAGGGAACTCACATGTAATCCATTGAAAATATACCCCCTGAACCCCACTCCCAAACCCCCACAAACAAATTCTAGTTTGAGGAACAGTGATTTTGTTAAGCCCTTCACATTACTGGTGGGGACCTGAATCCCAAGGTC
Source organism: Lasiurus cinereus (assembly GCA_011751065.1). Taxonomy (NCBI): domain Eukaryota; kingdom Metazoa; phylum Chordata; class Mammalia; order Chiroptera; family Vespertilionidae; genus Lasiurus; species Lasiurus cinereus. The sequence continues at coordinate 5,917,645 of JAAGEH010000226.1, forward strand.
ACTAATGAGAGAGTAGGAACTAGAATCTGTGTATCTAACGTATCCTGCCTGTCTTAGTGATGATAATAATGGTAAAATATAAGACCTAATCTATATATTTAAAGGCTAAGTGACCAAACAACCATCACTATGATGTGCACTGACCACCAGGGGGCAGACGCTCAATGCAGGAGCTGCCCCCTGGTGGTCAATGCACTCCCACAGCAGGAGCGCCACTAGCTGAAGGATGGGCTCCAGATGCAGGGCTCACGTTGGCGAGTATGAGCCTCTCTTTACGGGGACTGACTGGGCATGAGCTGCAGAGGGGCTGGGATGAGCTGGAGCGGCAGACAGGAGCGGCAGGTGGCATTGGATGCCCGTTTCGGCCCAATCCCCGCAGGCCACGCCGAGGGGGACCCTACTTGGTGCACGAATCCGTGCACTGGGCCTCTAGTATTATATGAGGAAGCAGACACTTAGAATGAACTTCCATGTGCTAGGCACTTAATAGTACTTTAACTGTTAATCCTTTTGTGACTCCGTGAAGTACTCATGTCCTTGTTGTGGCTGGGGAACTTGCAGGGCCCCCAGAAGCACATGTCGGGATCCAATCCAGGCCTTCTGACTCTAGAATGGGCACTCTACACCACTCTGTCAAATTGCTTTTCAGTGGTAACTTTTTTTTTTCAATCCTCCCTCTCAAGATCTTGACGTTTCTGACTCCTTCACCTTTCCCCTTGCCTTCCGTGGCTCTTCCCAGATTCTGGTGTTCCCAAATTCATCTCTCATCCTCATTTCTTAGCAACCGTGTGGTTCTGACCTTCTGCCTCTTCTCATCCTGGTTGTAGCAGCTCGTGTGAGAGGAAATCATTTCTGCTGTGTCCATTAGCCACTGAGTAGTGGGAAGAATCATACCATCTTAGCAATGAAAGGAGGTCTTCAGGGTAGTACAGTCCAAGCCTCCATTGTACAGATAACAATACTGAGGTACAAAGCAGGGAAGGAATTTCCCTGTGGTCAGCCAACGAATCAGAGTCCTATAAACAGGATGTGGGGGTTGGACCATCCAGAATGGACCTGTCTCCGCTGGTCTTGAGCGTGTTGCTTCTTGCTCAATGTAGCGAATGTGTTTAAGGAGAGTTAAGATTGGAGAGATAGGCAGGCTTAGTCAAGGCAATTTGCAGTCTTATGCCAGAGTGCCTGTTGAAGGAAGAAGTAGGGGCACAGCATCCTGATACAAAAGGGTTTTCCTAGGTTGTAGATCATTGCCTGCTGGCTGGTCCAGTTAGTTACCTCCCTTCCTGATTTCTAAAAGATCTGTGTTTTGCTGAGCCAGAAAGAAAAGGGTGGTTTGTTTCAGTTCCCAGGTGCTTAGATTGTCAGAGTTGGGAAGATCTGGCCTGCTCCATGGGAAGTCAACAGAACTGGGGTTTGGGCCAGAGGACAGCAGTCCGGGCTGGGTCCTCCATGGAAGTAGCACAAGAACCAATGTCCTATAAGCCCAGCCTTCCCCGCCCCACTCACCCCTCCTTTTTAAAGCATGGTTGGCTTTCTTTGCACAAAGGCTTAATGTCCCTGGATCTGAAGTTCTGACTGGCTTGGATTTCTAGATGACACTTTTTAACCTTGGAACCTGCCACTTGGTTAACTCACCTAGCCAGATGCAGTCCTTCCCATTGGGTGGGGAAGAAGTTAGCATTTCCACGATCGTTCCTGCCCACAGTGAACAGAAAGTCATTGCTCATTTCCCTTCTTCTGCCATCCTGCCGTGTACACATGTAGCCCCAGAGCCTGGCATCAGGGTATACTCAATAAGTGGCACATGTGTTACATGGGCTATTAGTTTTCAGGCTTCCTCCCCTGCTTAGGGGCCTTCTGTGCTGCTGCCAGGAAGAATAGAAAGACTATGTAGAAGCTGGGATCTGCCAGTACTCCCCAGAGGTACCCTGTTGAGAGGCGGTTGCTTGCCTTTTCGCTCTATGTCTTTGTTCGCTGATAAATTCTGGGGACCTCTCTCCGGTGTTCCCTTTGTGCAAAATCATGGGGACCATCAGCCAGGGTTAGCTTTCTGCTGTTCTTGTTGGGCAAAGAATACATTGAAATTGAGTTGCGCAAGTTGGGTGCAAAGCTCAGTTTGGGTTCAGAGTAACGGTTAACCTATGTGGGTGGCAGTCATTCAGTACAAACAGGGCTTGGGGGACAGGAAGAGGGATCAGTTTTTCTGATCCTCCTCTGGTATTAGGCTAAGCCAGAGGCCAAGGTTCCATAGACAGAGTACGGCCATATTGCCTGTCTCCCCTCCGCCCCCCTCCCCCTTTTTTTTTACCTTTGCTATTAATATTTCCTCAGTTAGCTCTGACTGGCCACGTGGCTGGGAAAATAGATAATTCTAGTTATTGCATACATTAGAGTATCGGTATTTGGGCATTGTTTAATGATAGGAATAAGCTATCAAAAATTAAAACTCTTTATTTAAGAGCCATTATAGAATTTTACAGAATAGATGAAAACTTCATGTCTCTTCCCATTTCCATTTTAACCTCATACACTTCTTTCCTGTCCTTAGTCTTTGGCAGTTTAAGTTCAAATCCAAATAATCTAATCATTATCTAATTCTAATTCAATTCTGACTGCAAGTTGGCCACCATATGCCATTGGGTTTAGGGGAAACTCATTTCTCCTAGGTTTTAGTTTCCCCTTCTGTGGAATGGAGAACATTAGAACAAATAGCCATTTGTCATTTCATTTGGGTAAATGTTTATGGGTCATCTACTACATGTGGGTCAGTGAAGTGGGCACAGAGTGGTGAACCAGACATGATTCCTGTCCTTAAAGCAGTGAGAAAAGCAGGTATAAAACACATCAATATGTAAGGAAACATAGAATAACCCATTGTGATAAGTGTCACAAAGACAAACTGTGGTTCTGTGTTGGATACTGCCAGGCTGTGGGTAGGGCCTTAATTTAGAAGGGAAGGTCGTGACATTTAAGTTTCAGCAGCCATTGGCCAGGGGAACATCAGGAGCTCGGAGATCAAGGGCACTGTATTCCCGGCAGAGACACAGAGTGTGAAGGCCACGGGGCCTAACACATGTTCCCGAGTCAAGGACGAGAAAAGCCAGTGGCGCTGGTGGCGAAAATGCAGACCGGCTGAGGCCGAGCGGGGAGTCGGCAGGGCCAGGCCATGCAGGGCTTTGCAGTTGGCAAAGGGCAGCTGAGTTTTAGTTTATGTGCAAAAGGAGTCCCCGAGGGTCAGTTGATGCCTGGTCCTCTGCACTAAGGGGACTTGAGTGACGACAGCCCAGGGAGACAATTGAAGTCATTACACACCCGCGTTCCATTTTGTGGTTTCTTTCTTTCCTTGAACATTACTTGGTGTGCCTGTCCCCAAATTCCCAAACAATCTTCCTATTTATAATAATGATGCTTGATGCGTAGGCTATGTTCTGTAGTTTTGAAAGCACTTTTATATGCATTATCTTGATATTCACAGCGATCCTGAGAGGTGTGCATTACAGCTCCTGCTTCACAGTGAAGAACGTATTATAGGTTTGTAAAGTAGTTAGAAATTAGAGGAAGAATTACATTTTATTGCCCCACATTTACTCCCAGGCTGAGTCCATTGACATTTCTGGGAGCTTTACAATAATCTATCAACACAGTTTTTATTTTCTAAGTTTATTCTCTATTGCCAACATTTACATGGTTTCCAGCGTTTGCTGTTATGAATGAATTACTATGAAGATTTTGTACATCTAGCCTTTTCTTTTGTATTGTTTCCTTAAGCCACAATTTCAGGAGCAGGATTATTAGGTCAAAGGGTGATGACCCTTGAAGTCTATGATCAAATGTCCTTCCAAAGGATTAAACCAATTTAAAAAGCCACCATTAGCCCTAGCCGGTTTGGCTCAGTGGATAGAGCGTCAGCCTATAGACTCAAGGGTCTGAGGTTCAATTTCGGTCAAGGGCATATACCTTGATTGTGGACACATCCCCACTGGGAGCTGTACAGGAGGCAGCTGATTGATGTTTCTAACTCTTTATTTTTCTCCCTTCCTCTCTGTAAAAAATCAATAAAATATATTTTTAAAAAATTAAAAAATAATAAAAAATAAAAAGCCACCATCAATGCATGAGGCTACATACTTCTGAGAGGGCAGGTCTGGGTTTTTAAAAAGATGTTTTTCCCTCTAGCATTGCTCTGATTTGATCTTAAAGCTTTCACTTTAATTTACACAGACCTCATTGAGGTGTATGGTATCAGGGATGGGTTTAAAAATGGTTCTTCTTTACATTCATATCATATCATCTTATCAACTTTTATTAAACAGTGATTCCTTTTCTAGTTATACCTGGGACATTTATCAAACTCTTATGTCTATAGGGAGCTATTTGGGGTTTGTTCGGTCGTTTGGTACATATTTTTTATGTTGATGCTGACACAGCACAGAGTGTGCTCTTTACTGTGAACACAGATCTGGGGCAACTCATTGTCCCACACTCCCTTTTTGCCTCTCAGAACAGTCTTTGGTAATTTCGTCTCTTTCTCTTTCTCATTAAATCTTATTACCTTATCAAGTTCTAAAAAGTATCCTATCCTTACGTAATGCCCCAGGGGCATTTGGTGATATTTGGAGACATCTTTTGGTTGTCACTGCCCTGGGGGGGGAGGGGTTGGTAGAGGACATGTGTGCGGTGAGCATCCTATGGTTCACACCAGAGTCCCCTCAACAGTTACCTTTGTCAGTAGTGCTGCATTTAAGAATAGCACCTGCTCTCCAGGTGTCTGTTCGGAGTGTCCCACGTTAGAGCTGAGGAGTAATGAGACAGAAGGCACCAAGCGGTGCCTTTGGTGCTCCCAGAACAGCTCCGTGTAGCAATCTCTTAAACATCAGAATTCTGTACCATTTTAACACCCCACCTGACCATCTGACTTTGTGAGAAACGCCTTTTGAAAACAATGTTCCTCTCCGGGCGGGGAGAGGAGAGAGGAAGAGATGTGGAGGTGGGTGGATAGGTACTTAAACAAGATTGAGAAGAGTTTTCTGTAGGGGCTTATAACAGTCAAGTATCGGTTTTATTTCCAAGCTATTTCTTAGGGACTATGTGAAGGAAAAGTGCTAAGTCTAGGGGTGGTAGAAATCTTCCTTGGATAATGAGTGGAGCCAGAATGGCAAGCGTGGCAGTTAGGTTTCTAGAAGGAGACACTTAGGAAAAGAAATGCCTAGCCTGGTCGGTGGCTCAGTTGGAACATCATCATGTACACCAAAAGGTTGCAGGATCGATTCCCAATCTGAGCACATAGCTAGGTTTTGGGTTGGGGCAAGTACAGGAGGCAACCGATCAGTGTTTCTCTCTCACATCTATGTTTCTCTTTCTCTTCCCACTTCCCCTTCCTCTCTCTAAAAAACATATTCTTGGGTGAGGATTAAAAAAAAAAAAAAGCTTCAAACATCCCCCTGAGTTTGTAAGGTGACTTTTGTGTTGAATGACAGATACAATTTTAGAGGTGCAGAGTGAAAGGGCATGGATTAAGTATTTTCTCTCCATGAGTTTTCTGGTTTGGGTGCTGTGAACTTTGGAGGCAATCTCTTCATTCATACATACATTTTAGTCACTCGGGCTTCCAAGGATTTTGAGATTAACAATCTAGATACTCTCATAATAGTGGTGCTTAGTGGCTAAGAGCAGGGACCCTGAAATCAGACTGGCTTTGAATCCTGGCTCTGCTGTTTACCAACCTTATTGCCTCCGGCAATATAGTAACTCTTTAAGCCTCAGTGTTCTTATCGGTAAAAGGAATATAATAATAGCACTAATGAGGTTGTTTGAAGGTTGAATGAGTTAATATATGTATAGTACTTAGAACACTGGTATTTTGTAAGATCTGTTTAAGTGTGCACCTTTATTGTTATTATCACTCTTTCTCTTACCTCTTTTTTCTTATCTGCTTACACCCACTGGCAGATGTTTTTCCCTTTGCTATCAGTGCTATGGGGGAGATCCAATCAACCAGCTTTTTTGAGCATCTGCTGCCCTACAGGGTCTAGATGTGAGGGCTGCAGAGGTGCCCAGGAACATTGGGCTTGATGCAGTGGATCAGATCTGTGAGCCGTAGACTAAGTGGCCATCTTAAAGTTTGTGTGGCCCAAACATGGCTCTAGGAGAGGCATGATGAATGCAAACAGACAGATCTGGGGGTCAGTGGGTCTGGGTGGGCTCCCCTTACCAGACTGTGGCTCATAACTGGTTTGAACCTTTGTTTCTTCACTTCTGGAATGGTAATCGTACAACCGATCTCACAGAGTTATTGGGAGAATTAAATGTTAGAGATGAGTTGTATAAAAATCCCGGGTACACAGTAGGCACTCTGTATTGTCTGTAGCTATGATAAATCTATAGGCCATAAGTTTGTTTTACTTCTGTGGAACCTGCAGATGTTTTTGATCATGCCACCTAGTGCAGTCATGTCCCACCTGGGCCACTTCCTGTGTCAAATAGAAATTTATATGAGGCCTCTGGGGTTGGACAGAAGTGGCTGCTAATCTCAACCCTGCCATGGACCAGCCCTGTGATGATCCTCCCTTGCGCTTTAGTCTTGGATTCAATGTAATAATCTGTATATAGTGTGCCCACTACATAAATGGTAGATGCTATTTATCCTGAAAGCACAAATGGTAGTTTCAGAGCTTAAGTTTGATGCAATCTTACTCATCCTCTTCATTTTCTTTTTTTCCCCGAGTTGATTTTTTTTTTCTGAATTCATCCCCAGTTATGCAGTGTTTGACAAGTTTTATTCCTGTCTGGGTAATATTTGTGATTTTATTCAGCTATAAGCTTGGAATAGATATAATTTCGTGTGCTGCTTTTTTCACTTAAGATGATATGGTTAGTATCAGTGTTTCATAAACATTGTTGTAATGACTGCCTACTGAATTGTTGAGTAGATGTGCCATAATTTAATCATCTCCCTAGTGCTGTGCAGTTATTTCTAGTATTTTTTCATTTATAGTGTTTCAGTGAACAAATACACATATGTAGCTTTTTGACATTTTGAATTTAGTTCTATAGGTCATAGCTCCAGTGATATTATTTGGTCAAAGGGAATAAACGTGGGCTCAACTGCTTTGTATTTCCATCTTCATTATTTTATAAACTTTAGTGCATTCTCTTACTCAACAAGCATTGTTAAGCTCTCAGGGTGTGGTAGGCCTAGTGAGAACAAAGTGACACGAGGGGAGAAGCTCCCATATAAATAGGGTCCCTGATGTGCCAAGTGCTGATAAAGGCAGAGAGTATCTGGGGACCCTCTTCCCCTCCCCACAAGGGACTTCCACTTAGCAGGTGGGAGAGACCCAATGTCATTGGAGAGCTTGCAGATTTCAGTGTGTGTTGCCTCTCTGGGATCACTTATGGAACTACTTAGCAAGACTAGCCCCATTTTTTGGTCTTGGAGACCTAGTAACAGCATACCTTCTTTCAAAGAGGGACTCATTTGTCTTTTATGTTTTTCCTGATGTGCTTGCTGTCTATAGTATACTATTCCTCATAGTTAGAGGCTAATGGTGGTTTTTTTTTGTTCCATTTATGGAAAATTTAGGAAAGCATTTTAAAAATTACCCATTTTCTTATCACCTCAGGACATACACTGTTATCACCCTTATATTGCTTTTCAAATAGAAGATTTAAAAAAAAAGGTTAATGTGGAACCATATCAAAGGCATTTGCAAATTAAAAATGGGCTATTTAAAATTCCAAAAATCCAACAATAAATAATAAAGAGAAACTCTAAGACAATATGAAGCACCAGCAATCAGCAGAAAGGTTAACTTAATTACAGTCCATTCACAGTGTAGAATATTAAGTGGTCATTAAAATTCATATTTTTGGAGAATATTGTATATAATGGAAAACACTCCCAGCATGATGCTAAAAAAAAAAGCAAAATACAAAACTATATATGCTATCTAATCTCAATTTGTAGAAAAAATATTTTTAGGTATGCATAGAATAAAAAACAAAAATGTTAACGGAGAACCATTATTAGCTCAATTTAGTAGGAATTCTTGCTGCAAAGTAGGATTGGGGTGGTTTATATCTACTTAGACATTGTTTAATTTTATGCAAAAAATATATATGGTCTTGAGGTTGACGAAAATAATCCTATTAAAAGAGAAGAGGAGGGGAGATTTCATACTAGTATCTTTTGGCTTTATGGTGCTGAAGCCACAGTTGTAATTATTCTTAACCACCATCCTCATCATCCTTTTGGGCTCTTGGTATTCATCCTAATTATAACATGAGGGTTTAGAAATGAGAGGAAGAAAGAGGTGAGACTCTTCAGGCCCTGTAACTACAGACGGACCCCAACTTTACGATAGTTTAACCTAACCATTTTTCGACTTTACAATGGTGCGAAAGTGATACCCATTCAGTAGAAACCATACTTTGAATTTGGATCTTCTGGGCTAGCAATATATACATAGCAATACAGCCTCTCGGGATGCTGGGAGCAGCAGTAAGTTGCATTCTCAGCTGGGCACACATTCACAAGAGTAAACAACTGTACAGTGAGATGGTTTTGCCTAACTATAGGTTAATGTAAGTGTTCTGAGCACATTTAAGTCAGGTAGGCTAAGGTCTGATGTTCAGTAGGTTAGGTGTATTGAATGCATTTTCGACGTACAGTATTTTTCAGTTTACAACGGATTTATTGGGGCATAACCCCATTGTAAGTAGAGGAGCATCTGTAGTTGTCTGAACACCAATGGTTCAATTAAATTCTGTCTAATGATTTCCACCCTGTTCCCGTGCTTTATTTATCCCTTGGTAACTCATGAGGCAAGGTTTTCCTTTAGAGAAACCTCACTGCTTTAACCGGTGGATAGGGCTTACTCATACGTTTAATGATCTACCCACTGGAGAAGATGTTGACCAGACCTTGCTGGATGGAGGGCTTTGCAGTCTTCCCAGTTCTTTCCAGTCGTGGGTGTGTGGAGGTCAATGTGGAATTCTGTGTGACTTGCCATTTTTCTTTGGAGCCCTCTTCTCAGCCCCGTGGGGGGCAACTTGGTGTGCATTTGAAGAACAGAGGTGATGTGTATGTAGCACAGCAAGGCCCGATATGCCCTGGCCATCCTCTTTCAATAAATGGAAGTCATTAGCACCTGAAACTATGCTAATGCTGGGGATACAGAGATGCCTGGACCCAGTGCTTGCCTGCAGGGTGCTCATATTGCTGCAAAGAAGCCAGTGATAGATGATTTCAGGGGCACGGCTCCTGTGGGAGCTCAGGAGAAGGGCATGATGTCTGTTTGAAACTTGCAGAATGAGCAGAAATGAGCCAGATGACGCAGGATGGGCAGTATCTTCCCGTTCTTAAGGGAAACACAGAGGTATGGAATAGTATGTCACAGGGTGAGAACTGCAGACAGTAAAGTGATATGAAAGCTTAGAGAATGGTGAGAGACTGGAGAAGTTGATCAATTGCTGAGTTAACTTCTCTGTGGATTTCCCAAAGCCCAAAAGTGTCAGGTATCCGTATTACTGTTTATACTCACGGTGCTCTGTCTTATTTCCTTCTTAGTTCCAGTTATTGCTGGAAGTGGCCTGGCCTCTATTTATCTTCCTGATCCTGATCTCCGTTCGGCTGAGCTACCCACCCTATGAACAACATGAATGTGAGTATCTGAGCATCCTGCCTGAGACTCTCCATCGACAAGAGAAATCCAGGCCATCGGCATGGGCTAACTTTGACCTCTCCCGAGACACTAACTTTAGGAAACACTGTAATTGGGTTGGAAAGAAAAGCTGGGCTCTCAATTTTTGGAAGTCCTGAACTCAGGAAGCTGTTTTCAGTCCTAGGGAATGGTGATAATAGTAACTATAATAATAGCCAATGTCTGTTTCATACATTTTAAGTCACGAAAGTAAAATAACCTTACTGATGGTTCAGAAAGTGGTGATTAACAAAGGCCCCTAGGGCAGTGAGTGCTTTAACACCACCGTCAGCTGTCTTTATTACACAGGTGCAAATCATGGACCATAATGCTAAGCAGCAATTGCGTAGAGCTTCTCAGATCGACTAATACTATTTTATTTGATTTTTATAACAACCTTGTAAAAGAGACTTGATTATTACCCTTTGCTTGATAAGTTCACTGGGGCTCAGCAAAAGGCAGGGACTTGCCCAAGGTCACATAACTAATAAGTGCCAGAGATGAAGTAAAAAACTCAGGTCCTCTGACTTCCAAATCCTGTGTTTTGATCGTAGCCTTTACAGTGAGCATAGAGAATACAGTAGTGACCAAGGACACACACTCTAGATGTCAGGTTACTTGGGTTTGAATCCTGGCTTCAGCAATTACTGGGCATATCACATTGGGCAGGCGACTTAGCTTCTTGGTACCTGAGTGTTCTCATCTCTATAATAATCCCCATGCTAGCCAGTTGTTGTTATTCCATAATCATGTCTTTCTCTTCTGGCTGGGCACGCTGGATGGATTGACACTATAGAAATGTCCCAGTTTAAATGATCCACATTTATGCAGGAGGTTTAGCTGGAATCTCTGTTCCATTGCTCCTATAACTTTCCCTACCATTAACCAGCTCTCCCCACACCCTGCCAGCCTCCTGGACTTATGGGAGACGTAATGGTGTAATATATCATGTTTCTATCATGTATGGACTTACACGACACTGTTTTTCAGGAAGGGGATGGCTCCGGGTCACCTGTTAATTGTGTTCTTGGTCTGGTCCATGGCACATCGAGGCAGTCATTTACCTGCTAATTTGCTAGCACTCATTTCATAGACTCAAGTTTCAGAAAAAAATGCCACACAACCTCAGGACATTCTACCAGATGTGATTTTCACCAGAAAGGGAAAAAAATCTAAAATGAAATACACACTCAGTTTGAGAGTCTGGAAGGGAATTCTGCCTTCTCTTTTGGAATCCCAAAGATTGATGAGTAACTGCATATTTGATTTTATTTAAGCATTACCCTAAGCCCCACTGAAGGGAAAACTCAGTTTTTTCACCTGTTTGGCTATTCTCTCTCTGGAATGACCCCAAGTAGGCAAGAAGGTGTAGTAGGAACAGGCCAGCTTTGGATCACACAGAAATTGGGGTCCGCCCCTCTGGTTTGCTGCCTCTCTTATCTCTGACATATGCTGAGGTTGTGATCTTGAACAAGTTGTTGAATTTTAACCCAGAGTCATCTGAATTCAGGCCATGGAATCTCAGAAATGCTGTGGAATTTTCATACTTATAGAAGGCAGATAAGACTTTTGCCTCCCACCTTTGCACTTCTTGCAGCCTCACCTACTATTCTAGGAACCTGGCTGGAAGGTAGATTGTTTAGGTGAATCTTGCAGAGATGTGTTGTCTCTGGAGACAAAGGATTGGCATATCATTCTTTCCCATAAATCTTTCCTTGTTTGACCCAGAGCCATCCAGGCCCTCATTACTTCCCTAGGTCCAGGGACTCCATTATGCTCTTTGATTGTCATCCTGTGCCCCTTGCCAAGTGGTCTTCTGCTTTTGCTTGAAAATAAGGTGGGACACAACATACAGGGAAGAGTCTTTGCTTCACCCACCAGACATAGCTCGAAATACCTTCACCTCCCATGGCCCAGTGCTGTTGGACTGACACCCACCCTGTCCTTAGTGGCATAATCACAGGGAGGTTCAAGGGGGAGACTCCTGTGGTCCTTGGAGGACTTGGTTGGGTTACATAAATCTCCCTGCATGAGGAGCAGCTGACTCAGGCAAGGGACCTTGTTTGGTTTTCCTTGAACTATTACCAGGGAGATAAGGAGATTAACTGAGTAAATGTTGAACAGGCCAGAGTCCCTGTGGAGTAGCCACAGGGATCAGATCTTGTTACATCCTTGCTGAGGATGCTGACTCTCGATGGATTATGAAGAGAAGAAAAGGACGGAGAGAAGTGCTGAAATGCTGGGTAGCCAGTCCTGGCTGAGGGTTAGCTTCTGGGAAGACTCTCGTTAGCATATTTGCCTGAAAACAGTGGGATGAATAAAACAGGGGTCCTGCTTGGGAGGAAGGTTGTGGCTGTGAGATTTGGAGTATTCCTAGCAGGACGGTAGCAGAGTGAGGTCGACTTTAGGCTCACCACCATGGTGCCTCAGATATCCTGACAGCCTTTACACTGCGCCAGGCCCTGAGCTGCATGCTTGCCTGTCAGAACTCCTGGGAGGCCTCCTGCAGCTCTGTGAAGTGGATTACATTTTTATCACCGTTTTACAGATGAGGAAACTGAGAGTTGGTCGTTCAGTGGCCAACGTCTCTGCTTCATGTATTGCAGGGACTGGATGTGAATCCCAATAGGTCTGACCCCAAAGTCTGTGCAGCCCACAGCTCTTTGCTGCCTAGAGAGCCATGGCTCTCAATGGCTGTTGACTATCTGGGGTCACAGAACACGCTGAGAATATGATGGGAGCTGCAGCGTGGTCTTCCTGTCCAAAGGAATTTGCACGTGTTTGGTCCTCGGGTTAGGAGCTCCTGCTCTGGGGCACATTTATCTTGATATCCTAGGAGCAGCACCAGGGCAGACCACCCCAAACCAAACTGGGCCTTTGACCAGCCAAGCACACCCAGTCCTGCTGTTGGTCACATGCTCCCCCATAATGAAGGGAAAGGAGAGTGAGGAGATGACCTATTGAATGGGGTCCATAGTTTTGATGAGGGACACGAGCAGCAGATGACCTCTGACCCCAATTAGCCTGTTTACTAAGTACCTCTGAGGAGCTGGTGAGTTGGCAGAGGAGGTGACACCAAACAGTGGACAGTACAGAGGAGCCTGAGAAGGGCTCAGGTGCACAGGGGGCGCCAATCCGAGGGAAGGAGCATGGATGTGGATGATGGAATTGTGGATTCCACCCCCAGTCCTGCCCTTTGGGCTCCCTGACTGTTCTTCACCAGCCACTGCCTCTTCCTCTTTAGACGATGAAGGAATTGCATTGGGTTAGGCCATCCTCAGAGCCCCTCTGAAGCGTGAGGGGGACAGTAGGAGATGAACTGCTGACCAGGTGCTAGCTGCACACCAGCCCCTTTCTGCATAGGGTCTAATCTACCCCTCTCGCCATGCCTCCAAGATCTGTGCCTCGAATCCCATTCTACACATGATGTTCAGTAGATCAAGAATTGCTATC
>JAAGEH010000226.1:5933295-6024245 GCA_011751065.1 Lasiurus cinereus
AGCTGCCGCCACTGCTCATGGAAAGTTCTTTTCACTTAGTTTGGTGTTTTGGGGTGGCCTTCGCTGCAAGGCCTCCCGGTTTGGGATCCACTTGGCAAAAGAAGAAATGGTGCAAAGTGTTAGAGTTTAAGCCAGACTTGGACGGCAGACACATCTGTCCTTCCCCCGGGCAGGGAAAGAGGCAGTGGGCGGTGCGGGAACTGACAACAAAGGGAAGCGATGGTTGCCTGGTGGCACAGAGAAGGTGTCGCTTCACGTCGGATAGAGGTGCGCCGCCACTTAGGGTCAGCGTTGAGGGCCCTCCGGCTGGACTGCGTTTGGTTGCATGGCCAGGCCTCCTGGATGCTGTTTCCGTGTCCTATAGGCCCCTGGTCCTGCACACGCGTGTCTGATCCAGCGCAGGACACAGGTGCAAAGACCAAGCAAAGCATCAGTCCTTCCTCATCTGCCGAAGGGCGCCGCCTGGCAGAGCTCGGGTGATTCCTTCTACCGCAGAGGCAGTGTGGCCCAGAGGAAAGGGGTGAAAGACCGTTAGGATATTTTACTCTGTGGTTTTGTGACTTGGTGAATAAGTCCCTTGGGCCCTGTTGGCTTCTCATCTATGTAATGGAACGATAGGAGAAGCTGCCTCCTGGGATTAATTTGAGGGATAAATGATATGTAACATTGAATTGCTTAAAAATAGCATCTGGTACATAGGAAACATTTAGTGAACAGGAGCCGTGATTATTTTGGAGTGGAGACACGTTGGCCAAGCCGTTTAACTTTTCTGAGCTTTCATTTCCTCAGCTATAAATGAATAGGTAACTTGTAAACTGTAGTCTTAAGCATCTGGCACATAGTAGGTGTTCAGTAAATGGGAGAAAATGTTGTTCTTATGCGTCAGTGATGCATTTCTGAGCCGCTGGCCTTGCTCTCCTGCTCAATTCATCTCCCCCCTAGTCAAGTTCATGGCTGGAGAAATAGATGGGCTGATGGGGGTGAGCTGTTAAACAGAGTTTCAGATCTGAGTGGGGCTGCCTCAGACACAGCTATGTTTCTTCTTTGAGCAGTTGGCCATAGGAGTATGGGTGGGCAAGAGATGCCAAAACTGCAAATGGAAACCTTTCTCTGTTCAGCTCTGAAGAGAGAAGATCTCCGATTCTGATTGTGTCCGATCAGTGCTTAGCTCTCCATTCACCCAGTAGGCTCCTTTTCTGTCCCGTAGCCACTTCTTACATCGCTTCCTCCTTTCTTTGCCTGTCTTGCTGCACAGAGCCAGGCCTCAGTCCAGAGGGAAATGTGGGAAGTGTTCCTTCTTCCTCCGTGAAGTCAGCCACATTTTGCTGGATCTGTCTAGCACTTGGGGTTTCAGAGAGTCAGAGGCTGAGAGGCCTGCGCTTGGCTCTCCTGCCCTGTCCCCCACCAGCATGAGCAGGATCCTTGGTCTGAAGCCTTGCGGTCGTCAGCCTTCTCTCCTGTCCACCCACTTCCCAGATGGACCTCCCTCTCACACGGCAGGTTTGCACTGCTCTCATCAAGTTGATAGCTTTCATTATCAGAAAATATCCACTGCCCTGCTATACCTTTTAGAGAATGAGGCTAATTTTATTTCCCTTGAAATATTTAAAGACAGCTCTCATTTTTTCCCTACCCTTTCTCCCCCTCTTCCCCCCCCCCTCCCAATTTTTTATTTTTCTAGGCTTAGGGAATGATTTCCCCCGCTCTGATCTCTGAGTTGGGTCTCGAGCTTGCCCATCCCTTCAGCTGGATTTTTGGGTCAATGACGTGGCTGCCATTTTCTGTATATTCGTGGTACGCATCTGGTTTGCTTGCCCTCTCTGATGGGCTCTGTAGGACTTTTGTGAAATAAGTCCTGAGGCTTACATTGGAATTTACTTAAGGGAAAGGGTCACAAGTTCCTGGCTGTTGGATTTACTGGCAACACTGAGAACTAACTGTATGGACCTTTGATTCTGTTTTGATCTTTGAGTCTCAATAAGGCATGATCCCCAGAGGGCAGGCAGGCTTTGGGGACATGGCAGTGTGTAGTTGGCCATGGCAGAGTGTTGAGGAAAGGGGTGGTAGAATTGTCATCTTGTAAACATCCACTGGGCAGTACACTTTGGTGTTAAGAGAACACACTTGGCAGCCAGGCTGTCTTGGTGCAGATCTGGGGCTCTGCTGCTTACCAGGTCATTCCCTCACATCTCTGTCTCCGTTTCCTCAAAGTGGAGGCATTCACAGAACCTCCCTCAGAGACATTGTGGGGAATAACTGAGCCAACAACGATAAAGCATTTCGTAGAGTATCTGGCACACGAGAAGCACCAGGCTTGTACCTTCGTTCACCGCATTTTCACAGCCATCACGTGAGGCAGGGAATTTTATTCCTTTTTATGCACACGTCGGCGCGGGTGTTCAGAGAGCCTGAGCAATTTGCCTAAGGAAGTACCGCTGACAAGAGGTAGGGAAAGGGCCACAGCGTCTGTCTTTCGTACTCCGCTGTTACTCCATCCTAAAGAGAGCAGCCCGGTGAAGCCAGAAACGTCTCGAAGGAAACAGGATACGAGGCATTCCTGGGCTGGGATCAGAAAGGAGACAGGAGGGCTTCCGAAAGAGCAGTGCCAGACTTCCTCCACTTCCCTGCCTCATGGGTCACGGGCATGGGTGGGCCGCTCCCCAAGGCCCATCCAGAAAGAACATCCTGTGACTTCACAGCCACTTCTCCTTCCCCGCCCGAACCCTCCCCTCCCGTCCCCTGGAGCAGCTGCTGCACGGGAGGTTTCAGCCCCAAACGTTGTGTTTTGTCCTGGTGGGTCCCCTGTGTGTGTGTGTCATCTTGATGGAAGAGCTCATGACACATGTGTCAATATCATGTCATCAACCTGGAAATTCCTTTAAGTCTGTGCGTGACCGCAGTTCACATTCCGTGTGCACTTGGCAAAAGTTCTAACTTAGGGTCTGAGGGTTTCATCTTTTGCCACCGCTCTACCTAACTGTGAGAGTTGTCCTGGCCCTGTCACGGCCCGCCTGCTCCCAGAGCCCTCGCCCTCGCTCTCCATCTGCAGTGGGGCTGTTCCCAGCAGGCTGCCATCCGGTGGCTGCCACGCTTGCTGCAGCCATGTGTTGAAATCCTGCCTGAAGGAATTCGAGTCAAAGGTCAACGTTACCCAGGGCAGGAAGAGAGGGCACAATTGCACTCAACGACAGGACAGCGTGTACCCCCTCAATATTGGGCTGCCTTTAAAAAGTTTGCACTGCTCTCATCAAGAACAGTATGAAAAAACACACACACATTATTTCTTGACTTTTGCTTTTCCAGTTTAAGATTTATTTATCATCTTATAAACATAAGATTGTATTGACAGTCTTGGGTGATGAAGAGCAGTGTGGGAATCCGGTTTGTTTCCAATTGAGAACTTTCCGTTTCCGGCCCTCTTATCACTGCTGTCCTGGGGCACGAAAGGGCAGGGCCGTCTTAGAGTGACACTTTGTCCAGCGGATAAAGTCACATCAGGTAATGGTGCCCTTTTACATTTTAAATATAGCGTTACCTACCTTCAAGACTTAACGCCGCCACTAGCAGGTTGATGTTATCACCCCCATTTTATTGATGAGGAAAAACTGAGGCTGGGAAGTGTTATGTCTGGTGCCCAAGACCGTTGAATAAAGTTGTGAATTGAATCCAGGTCTGTCAGCATCTTCCCACCACACTGTACTGCCACGTTGTCTTATACCGAGAAGGAAGGGTATCATCATTAGCTTGATGCCATAAACATGAGGAGGCTTTTTTTTCTTTTAAGAGTAAAGAGATTTATTTATTTCCTGATATAGTAGAGAGAGCCAACGCTTTGTAACCAGAGCTGATGGGGTTCCAAATTACCACTCGCTTGCTCTCTAACCTTGAACAGGGTATTAACCTCTCTGGGTCTGTTTTCACATTTGAAAAATGAGAATAATATATTTCCTGGAAATTTGTTTTAGGGGCTTAAAAGAGTAATTCCTGTCACATGTCTGATGATCAGTGAATGCTAATCAACTTCCACTACCCACAAATCATGACCTTTCCCCTTAAAATATTGTATTAAGTTTAAAAGAAGAGACACTAAGCTTGTTATACATGAGACATATTAAACAGTTCTTCCTTAGCCCAGTCCTGCAAAGAATCCCTTCTCAGACCCTCACTCATAAACTCTTCTTCGTTCCAGGTCCCGACCTTGTCTCCCACAGCCAGCCCCACTCTGCCTTCTGCTCCGCACCACCCCCCTCTCCTGCATCAGGAGTGCTCCTGGCCAGTGTGAGCAAGTCCCTCTTTTCCTCTGGGGCTACCGTCTCCACTGGCTCTTTGAGAACCTGGTTACTTTTCAGGTTCTTATGAATCCTCATTCCAGGGGCTTAACAACATCTTAGTAAAACACCAGTTATGCGCTGCTGCCTCAGTAGATGGATCTGGGGAGCGATGTGTGATGTCCCCGATTTCATTGGAGACTGATTCTGGCGTGGCAGAGAGGGCTGGAGGCTCGCAAGTCTGTTCATCCACCCTCTGTCCATCCCCTTTGGGGAGCAAGGGAAAGGATGGTGTCTTTCTGTAGCATCTCTTTCATTACAGGCTCCTGCCTTCAAGGAGCACCAAGCAATATTGCTGCTTTGAACACTAGCCCTAGTGTTTGGGGGCGGGGGACAGTGGGCGTTTAAAAATTTGTTGAACTCATGCAAGTTCACATACCATGTAAAATACGTTAAGAACTATGCGGCTCCTAAACGTACAGAACTCCCATTTGTTTCAAGAGCAGACGCTGGCCTCAAAGGGTTCAGAGAGCATCACCCTAAATTTTCTAGTTTCTCTTGGGGGAACCTATCACATCCTTGTGATCATCACAACTTCATCAACACATTTATTTTGAACTTGTTTAATTTTCAGCTTGTGTTTTCTCACATAGAACGAGTCAGTATTCAGGATAACTGCACCCCTATAAGGTAGAGAAATGCAGGCTCCGAGAGCCCAAGCCTCCTCTCCCAGGCCACATAGCTGGAACATTCTGGAACTGAGATTTGAACCAGGTTATCTAGAATCTGGAACCTGAAATCTTAGTATCCCTGAGCAAGCCCTCACTGGAGAGAGGGAATTTTCTCCTGGGTTGGGAACCCAGGCTGAGATGCCCAGCGGGGAGGACCCGAGGCCAGGCGCACCCCAGTCTCCTGGCCTTCTCTCATCTGCCAAAGAGTCACCTCCAGGGGAGAGCCAGGCCACCTGCTCTATCTGCTTCTCCAGAGCCCTGACCTTCCCAGAGTGGGGTCCAACCCTCTCAGTGAAACAGGCAGGAGCTGTCCTTAAAAAAGGGAACACAGCCCTACCATCCAGAAAACAACCCAAAACAACAACAAACCGCCAAGAAGAAACCCGAGCGTGTTTGTTTCCAGCACTTTTTTTTTAAAACAGAGAAATGCTTCAGAGTCTTGTTTATGACGCGCCAGACAAGCTTAGGCTGAGAAAAGCCAGGAATTGGAATTTGGCCCAGGTCCCTCCAGCCCATTCCTCATTTGGTGAGGGCAGGGCGAGGCCGGGAGACCCTCCGGGGGTCCCTTTCAAAAGAGTATCTGGGGGCTGGGATGCTGATGTGATCTCTTTCTCCACTTCTCCTTTTTTCCCTTTGCCTCCTCCACCCACTTCTCCAGCAGCTGATTGCTGTGGTTCCTTTTCATGTTGAACAAAAGAGACTACAGCAATCTTGAAACCGGAGCCCGGACTGGAGGGCATTGACCGAGAGTAACCCCAGCTCTCTGGCTGAGGGCTTCTCTTCTCCTCCTCCCTCTCCCCCCCACCTCCTCTCTCCTTTTCTTCCCTCCTCCCTTCTTCCTTCCTCCTCCCCTCTCCTCTGCCTTCTCCTCCTCCTGCCCTCCTCCTTCTCTTGTCCTTCCCTGCCGGCTGGAAAGAATCCCCGGAACAAGATGGAAAGCCTCCCTCCCAGCCCTTCCCGGTGCAGGGCCTCTCCTGCCTCACCCCTCTACCTGCTTGAAGGTGTTTCCTTAGCTTGGCCCAGAGAATTAGCAAGAAACGGCAGATTCTGTCCTGTTCTTTCTCAGTCCACAGAATAACACATTTCACTTGTTTTGTTCTTTAGACTTCAAGGACCTGATCTTAATTTTCCTCCTTTCCTTTGCCCACCTCCCCACACCCAAAGAAAGCTCTTGGGAACTGGACAGACCACCATTTGCTCCTCTAGCCCACCCCAAGGAAGCCGACCGAGATCAGTGGATCACTTATTTTGGTCCATATCGTAGAGACTGTAGCAGGAAAGCTCTCCTGGCCTTTTGCTGGAGAGTGAGTTTCAGTCTTCTCTGCAGGCAGCCGGGGCTCACACTTTAGTGACCGGCCCAGCTCCCTGGCAGCCATGCTCTGGGACAGCAGTCAGACCCTCTCAGGCACCGGGGGGAAACTGAGGCTCGTTAGCTCTTTCCCTAAGAAAGACGGCTTTCTCTTTCTTGACCTTGGTTTTCACAAACGGCCTGTGAGTGTGAATAGTCCCATTTTATGTTCAGGAAAAGTGAGGGCCAGAGAGATTCAGAGGAGGGGAAAAGTGAGGCTCATGGTCATGCAGTCAAGGAGCAGCAGAGCTAGGACTTGCTTTCAGATTTTCTGACATTACATCCAGTACTGACTTCCCAAATGCACCGTTCAGTACCACTGATGAGAAAACCTCCAAAGTCATCTTCTTATCCCACATTGTACAGGTCAGAAAACTGAGGTCACATCAACTCACTGGGGCCAACTTAAATGACTGAGAGACTGCCTTTTCCACTAAATGTTCCCTGTCTTGCCTCTAAAAACTGGTCTTTCTTGCCGCTCATTTTACACCTATGCTAACCCTTGTAGTGACCTTGTAGATAAGATCTTTCCTGTTGATTCTCTGTCATATGCTAGATTTTTAAATTCCTCAGTCAACTTCTGAATAGACAGATTAGGCAGCTTCAACCTTTATCTCACAGACAGTATTAGCAGAAAGAATTCAACAATTCTGTCCAACACAGGAACTCAGCCAGGCACATACATAATATAGACACAAGCACGCACAACGAAGCTAATGAAACCAGCCTCTCCTGAAGGTGATGATGATAGTAGCTGTCTTTATTGAGTACCTTTCTCGGTGCCTGGCATTATCCTGGGACTTCAGGTACAGTTTCTCATTTAACCCCCAGCTCAGCCCAGTGAGGTAAATGCCCTTGTTGCCCCCAGTGGTTCTGTTGACATCTCCCCACTGCTCCCTGCTTCCAGCCCCGCTTCCGGCTTGCACCACCCGGCTGTCTCCTCGACCTGGGCGGATGCAGCTGCGTGGGCTCAGAGAAACTAGTGCGGCTTTGGTCTGGTCGGTTTCACATTCATGTCCTGTTCCACTCTTCCCTAAGCTCTGCGAGGTGAATTTACTTCTCCACGATTGGCTGTTTTCCAAATCATCTCCGTTCATTGGTTAATTCACTGGTTTGTGTTCATTCATTTCTTCGCACACCCGCTAGCGACTGAGAGCCTCCTCTGTGCCAGGCACTGCTGCTTGGCGGGATAGATTCCTGGCCCTCGGGGCACTTCCATTCCTTTGGGGAGAGAGGTATGTGCTCAGACACCTGCACCTTGATCTGTGCAGGGCTCCAGGGAAAGATAGGATGCTATCAGGCCACCTAACCCCAGCTATGGGTGGGGAAGTCAGGGCAGGCTTTCCGGAGGGATGAATCATGGCCCAAGCCATAAAGCAGGGATAGGCGCTCGCTGGGCCGAGAGGAGAAGGACGGTTTCAGACATCTGGCTTTCTCAATATTCTTGGCTTCTCCGCTCATTTTCCTGCCGGCCACATAAGGGAGGGAACTGAGACCAGAGATACAAAGCCACCCCTCTGGCCTCACACCACATTCCTTCCCCTTCCTTCTCATCCTAATTTCTACCATACCATTGTTTCTCAACCTTGTCTGGAATCAGCTGGGGAGTTGTATAAAATTCCGATGCCCGGGTCTTAGCCCCAGTTCTGATTAGGGTTTGGGGGGTGTGGCCCGGGCACTGGGAGTTCTGTAAAGCTCCCCCGTGTGAGTCTAATGGGAGAAGGGGTGCCAAGGTTGAGAACCTGTGCGCCACATCACGCTGCCTTTCTGTATCCACGCCAGCTCCAGCTGCTGTTGGTGATGTGTGACTCCTTATTGTCCACATGTGCGGTATCCACGTGACCAGAATGCAGATCCTTTGCGGCCAGGAGTCTTTGGCCTCCTTGCTGCTTTCCCACCCAGTGACCTCACCACGCTGCACATGCCCTGCCAGGATGCGCTGGCTGTTCAATCAGCTTCTTGGTTCTCATGTCTCATCCCGGGGATTGATAGGCGGTTGGAGTTTGATCACACCCAGCTGCTCTCATGCTCAGAGCCTGTTGACATAGCAGAAGAGTCTTATAAACACAATGAGCCCTCTTGCCGGTTTAGAGAGTGTTGCTCGTGACCTAGACCCGTTGCAAGGGCAGCCAGGGTCGGCCTCCCATGCTTCAGGGAGGAGGCTGCTCTGAATTTCCCAGCACACTGTCCACGGGACCGGTCAGTGACAGTCAGCCCATGTGTGTGGTCTGTCCTGGCCAGGGCTCAGAGAGGTCTGACCCCAGCGTGGAGGGAGCTTTCCCCTTTGTCCCACAGTGCTCAGGGTCTGGCTCCCAGGCCATGCCCTAGGCGAAGCCACCAGTGTTCCTACATCCCTTCCTGTTTACCCCTACCTCAGGGACGCGGGGACACCCCTGATGTCACCGTGTGTCCCTGGGAGTGTGATTCTGGGGATCCTCTTTACTCCTGGGATGTGGCCGGGAGGTGTCGTCCTGACACCGCAGGGCCCTTCTTGGACCTGCTCAGCTGAAAGCAAGTCTCCTGGGTGCTGCCCAGATACTTCCGGAACCTTCTCAGTCCTAATCCCATCTCCAAATATTTATTGTTCAGGCACCATATCCTGACCAGTAATTCCTCAGCAGGCCCTGATCTGGGCACTGTGACACAGAGATAAAACACATTGTGTATCCCAGCGGCATAGTCTAGTGCAGTGGTCGGCAAACTCGTTAGTCAACAGAGCCAAATATCAACAGTGCAACAATAGAAATTTCTTTTGAGAGCTGATTTTTAAAAACTTAAAACTTCTTCAAAATAGACTCACCCAGGCTATGGCATTTTGTGGAAGAGCCACACTCAAGGGGCCAAAGTCTGCTGACCACGGATCTAGTGGATTTGGCATTCAAATAAAACACCATTCTTAGAAGCCCAGTTCCCAGGACCCCCGCACAGAAGTTGAAGGGGTGCCTATTAAGTTACAGGTTTTAGGCCCCATGCGAGAGCCACTCTTCCAGGATCTCCGGGGAGTGGGCCCAAGCAGCTGCCTTTCAGCAGCACGCTTCCTACGTGGAGCTCAGGTGCTCTGAGGTTTGACGACCACAGAGGTGAGCCCTCGGTAACAGTATCATGTCATACGTGATGGTGAGCAACATGCAAGGTGGCCCTCTACAGGTATGCCTGTTCTGAGGAGGACACTAACTGGCCAAGAACATGAGGAACAGCTCGATGAAGCCAGAGACTCACTTCTCTAGAGATGGGACCTGTGTTAAATTCCTTTCTATAATCTACATCCCTCAAGTTTGCGTAAGCAGGCACACTAGGATCGGAGAGCACCAATGAGATCTGGCTGTGCTGCTGGGCCCTCCCACTGCATCCCCGCACATGCGCCGTCACTCCCAGGTGCAGCTCCTGTCCTCTGTAAGCCTCGGACCGCAGCGGGTTTTCAGATCTAACATGTTTCTCCTCAGTTAGTGACTTGGTTTGCCCCCTAAACATCGGGCACTGCCTGGGCCCCTGGGCTGCAGTCTGCAGGCGATGACTGCCCACCACGTGCTCATGATCAGCTGGCTTTCTGTGGATTGGAAGGAATTGGGTTATTAAGAGACTGACTAGAAGGAGAAGTGGACAGTCAAATGAAACAGGGCAGGGGAAACTATGGTATTTTAGAGCCGGGAGTCCCTGCATAGTATCTGGTCAGAAACCTCAGTTTGGAGATGAAGCTGAGGTTCAGGAAGATGATCTGAAATTCCCAAGAGGCACCATGTGCACAGTCTCCAACCCTGGGGTCTAACATCTGCCTTTCTGGCCAGTGCTCTTTCAGCTTCACGACACTGGACGGGAGCATTCTCTAAATGCACCTGGAGGGCTTTTTTTTTTTTTTTTAAGGGGTTCGGTATGACATCTTGCAGCAATCCAATCATTACTACAGGTGATTTTTTAATATACACACTTAGGTGTCCTATTAAAGCACCACAGACCTGCGTTTTGGAGCTCCACATCACGTGTTCCATGTTTAGAATTAAACTGAGACCACGTTTCAGCACTTTGATATGAGTAATGTTCCATCCCCATGGTTCTCAAAGTGGGCGCCCTGGCCCTGCAGCATCAGCATCACCCAGAAGCTTGTTAGAAAAGCACATTCTCCAGCATCCTCCCAGGCCCCTGAATCAGGAACTCTGGGGATGGGAGCAGCAAGCTTTGTCAACAGGCCCTGCAAGTGATTCTCAAGCCTTGAGAACCGCTGCCCTTTTTCGAGGAAATCAGCCCTGCGGCTTGAAGAAATACAACTTTAAACACCTCTGATTTGAGCCATCTGAGATGCAGCGGGAGGCAGGAGCACAGGGGTTAGTGCCGCAGATCTCAGGTGGGAAGGGTGAGATCCTTTGGAAGGTTCGTCTTTTCCTTGGAAAGCCAGGGCAGGCTGTGCGGGTGTGCACAGTGCTGTGCAGCCCAGGAGCGCATGCTGAGCGTGGCTCCCCACGTCTTCAGAGAGCAGCCTCATTGTGTCCCTCCCTGATGGCGAAGCTCCCGAACCTTGTTGCTCCGTGCGCTTACGCCAGAAGCCTGTGGCTATCCATCGGTTTAAAAGGAGGCAATCAGTAGTATGATAGTTTTCTCCACTCGCCCCATTGTGCTGACATTTTTTTTTTTTTGAATTACTTATTAAATGAAAACAAAACACCATTTCTCTGCAGGTTTGACGCTGCGGGATTTCCTGGTGGACAATGAAACCTTCTCTGGATTCCTGAATCACAACCTCTCTCTGCCAAAGCCTACTGCGGACAGAATGCTGGGGGCCGATGTCAGCCTTCGCAAGGTAAGCTGCCACCCGCCGCTGCCTCGGCGGGGCTGAGGGCAGTGGCTTTGTTCGAGGGAGCCTGGAGAGAAATGAATAAGCCCCTGTCCTCCTCCTGGCGCCGAAGGAGGGCATTAGCTCAGATTCACCTATTCTTACTTCCCTGCGCAGGCTGGCGTTGCCAAGCCGTTCAGAGAGTGGAACCTGCAACCTGCTGTCAGGGGCCAGCTGGTTGAAATAAAACTGATTTCCTGCCTGTCAACTGGCATTTGTTGCTAACTTCCTCCTAAAGGGAGGACGACTTTAAGTTAAGATGAATTAAGCATTCTCATTGAAATTTCACAGTTCTGAGACCATAAGCAGGGTTGAGGATTATTGATCTGGAGCAGCTCTGTCAGCAGATTTATAAAAAAAACTTAATGCTTCCTTTAAAGAAAGGTATGTAAGGAGAAAATGGTTTGTTTTGTTTTTCTTCCTTTCTAAATTTATATCACCGGGAAGTAATGTTAGTGTTGATATAGATTTCTAACCTTCCATTCTTAAGAAACCTTCCTCGGGCATCACTAGGTAGACAGCTCCCGTGGAGGGGGTAGGAGAGATCCCCTTGCATGGTTATTGATTTTCAGAGAGGCTTCCCGTGTTTATCCTCTGGCAGAAAGGGGAACTGCTTCCTCACCCCTGTCTCATGCCTGCCTACTAGCTTACTAGCTGTCCTCACCATAAGCAGAAGCAGTGCAAATGTTTATGCCTGAAAACAAGATCTTTGCTGCACATGCTGTCGAGCTCTCAAAATCAGAAAAATGTGCTTACCGCTTGCCCTGATGAAACCAGGAAAATATGCCTTGTGTTTAGCAATTGTGTGGTTGGGAGGCGGGCCAAAGGGAGCAGGCCTATGAAAATAGCTGCATTGAGCACGATTTCCATTGCCCCCTGCCTCCTGCCAGTTTCGTATCTGTCATGTCACGTCCGATCAGTTAAAAAAATGGGGGGTGTGCTAAGTATGGAGGTGACCCTTGAGTGGCGATAGAGTCTCCATGTAGCCTGAACTCTTACACACAGACACGAAAGGGAGGCCCAGCCTGAAGGCAAGGACAGTTAGAGAAAGGAGTCAGACTGGAGTGCGCTTGGGTACCTGGTCGTCGGTGAAAACGTAATGGAGGCCGTGGCAGGCCAAGCGCTCTGCAGCCTCAGAAAGCTGCATGGGTTTTGTGAAGCTTGAGGTTCACCACTCACAAGAGGTTGTACTGTAAGCTGGTCAAGCTGCACTGATTTAAACCAACGGGCGAAGTGGTCACGGAGTAAGAAAGAGTCTGCATCATTCATTCATTATTCCACAAACGTTACTGTCGGTAATGTTCCAGGACTAGGGACCCATAAATGAGAAAGAAAAGCAAGGCCCCTCCTCTTATTGGACTCGCTGTCTAGTGGACAGTCAGGATCATACCAGAAGCTCACTTTATGCAGGCCCAGAAAAGCTAATTAAGTACAAATGTGGCCAAGCAGAGGTTCTCTAGGGGGGTCTGCTATAATGAACAGATAAGAATGACTTAGAACTGGTCCCAGTGAGATGAGAAGCTTGGCTTGCTGGTACTCTGCTCCCGGGCAAGTAACACAAAGAGTTCCAAATTCTGAAATTGCTTGAATCGTTCTTTGTATCTGTTAATTATCTGTGCCTACAAATAAATAGAATAAATGCTTCTTTTTCTATAATTCAGCCCAAGCCCTGTTGAACATATTGTAAGTTCTAAAACAATGAATGTTTTTCTCCAATAAGAGTGGTTTCAGGAGTTCACATTCTAGATTCCTAGTCACTGAATCATGTGTCCCACTTTTGAGAAAAGACTTGGACTCAGGATTTCCCTTCTCAAGGATAGGAAAGTGGGAGATGGATGATGAGTCCAATACAACATGCAAGTGTTTGGTGTCCTGGCAGATGGTGCCTGGACACAGTCCCAAGTTCATGAACGAGTTCATTGAATTGTTGCAGGGGTGTCCGTTCTTCAGAGCTGTGTCAATGTGAAGTTGCCCAAAAGGCTTCAGGGACCCAGCTTCCCATCTTGTAACCCAGTCCTGCTTGTCTCTCTTTGCATGAAACGCCTTCCAGGTATTTTTGCACGGCTACCAGTTACGTTTGACCAATCTGTGCAATGGATCAAAGTTAGAAGAGGTGATCCAACTTAGTGACCAAGACGTTTCCAGTCTTTGCAGCTTGCCAGGGGAAAAACTGGATGCCGCAGAGCGAGTGTTTCTTTCCAACTTGGACATTCTGAAGCCCATCCTGGTGAGTAGGCGTGCTGTGTGGACAAGCACTAATTCTGGTGGAATGTGAAATCTTTCCTTGGACAACGTGACTTTGTTTTTATAGAAACATGTTGCTGGCTGGGAGTCTGAGATATAATTTAGCTCAGTGGTATTCTGACTGTTCTTGCAAACTTTTGGGCTATCTCTTGAAGGGTAAATGAAGGAAGAGTGAGTTTGGGTGTGGCTCAAAGTCTAAGTCAAAGGTCCCTTGTGCCTGTTTCAATCAGAGAAAACCTGTTTTTCTGAAAAATATGATTTGAGATTATATGAGTTCATCTGAAGAAAGTTCTCCAGATTTTTTTTTAAGGCTCAAAACTATTGTTGGCAAGAGAGAGATCTATTCATTTTAAAAAGCCCATCAGAAGGGAGACACTGTGAACTGTCACAGTGGGAAAGCCTTGGAAATGGATGGAAGCACATTCAATAATTAGCTTGACCAGTGACAAAATCACATTTACCTCCACACCCACCCCCCAAATGCCAACAAAGTCTGATCAGTCTAGGAATCAATAGTTAAGAAAAGCAATCCATGAAAAAACATGTTCATTCTTATTTAAAGAATGGGGGATGAACTTGAGCATTTTGATCCTTGGAGTATTGTGTATAGTTCCAGAACAGGTGCATATCTGGGGATTTTGTGAGATCTCTGGTGAATTGCCCCTCTCAACAACATCATTTAACATCCAGTGTTCTTACCAGATTATTCTTGGTTTGTCTGTAGTTTCTCTTAAAAGCAGGGAAAGAGCCCTGGAAAAGATGTGCCTGGAAAGAGATGTTTCCCATTATAACACATAGAAATTGGAATCCTCTAGGACAGTGGTTCTCAACTTGTGGGTTGCGACCCTTTTGGGGGTCGAACGACCCTTTCACAGGGTCGCTAAGACCATCAGAAAATACCTATTTCCCATGGTCTTAGGAACCAACAGACCGCTCCTTGGTGTAGCAAAGTGTAGCAATGTAGTTTACTGTTGTCATATGAAGACTGTTACCCATGCTACACCATGATTCAAGACAAAAATTTCATTTATTTATAATTAGAAATAAATATTTCACAATATATAATTACATATTGTTTCTGTGATTAATCACTATGCTTTAATTATGTTCAATTTGTAACAATGAAAATACATCCTGCATATCAGATATTTACATTACAGTTCATAACAGTAGCAAGATTACAGTTATGAAGTAGCAATGAAAATAATTTTATGGTTGGGGGTCACCACAACGTGAGCAACTGTATTAAAGGGTCGCAGCATTAGAAAGGTTGAGAACCACTGCTCTAGGACTTGGTGCCACGTAATTTCTTTATAGGGAGATGGATCCTCCCAGACTGGCGCATGGTTTACTTTCAGTCTGAGCTACCACATTAACCCTAGTCCTGACCTGGAGTTTTTAAATATGGGCCAAGTGAAGGAGAAATTTCAGTCTACTTTATGAGAGTATTTAAAGAAAGTTTGAAATGTCCCCATAAACCCTTGGTTGAACATATTATAAATGAGGAAAACAAAATTGTGCATTATATTGAAAATACATCCACATTTCACTTTATTTCATAGTAGAGTCCCTAAAAAAATTTCTGTGTAGATAAGACTTTTATAAATTGAAAAGAATTTTCAATTACATTTTTATTTCTGTCTTCTATTTCTAGTTGGCAGTGACTTCCCATGCATTAGTAGTAACCCCTCCCAATCTTCTCTTCTATAAATAAACATATTCATTCATTAAATAAATACTTACTGAACCCTGATCTGGGCCATGTACTGGGCCAGGGAGGCCGTGCTGAGCAAGTTGCAACGTTCTCCGAGCTTTCCTGCAGGTGGGGGAGTAGATGGGTGAGACCAAGCAAGGAGCAGGTGTTCTACAGAGTGAAAGCCCCTCTGCTTGGTGGTCTACAGGCCCTGAGGTGGCTTCTTCATCCAGTCCTTGAGGATCAGGAGAGAAGCATCCTCTAGGTTGAAACCAATGAGGTTAGCCGGGAAAAGAACTTGAGAACCAGGCAAAAGATACGGCCTCTGTATGTGTCTGGAAGGGAGAGAAGAGGCGGTGGCATGTAGAGAACCTGCGCATGATTGAGGAGCTCTGAGTGGAGTGGATGAGCTATGGGGAATTTAATGGGAGAAGGAACGTAAGGCATGACACTGCCAACATGGGCAAAGGTGAGCGGATCATGTTAGGCAACTGGGCCTCGTCTTCAGAGCAAGGGAACCACTAATAGAATCAGAGGGTAGATGACTTGAGGTGAACACAAAACAGAGTAAATCTGTGAATTGGCATGACGGTTGGAGCAGGACTCACAGCAGTCCATCTAGCCCTCCTAATGTGCTCTCACTTCCTTTTGATCCCTCCCCCACCCCCATAAGCATTTACTGGGTGTCTCGTTATTATGTGCCAGGAACTATGCTGAACACCGAGCTGAAATAAAACACCAGCCCAGAAATTAAAGGCAAATTGCCTTTTAGATTTTCGGTCTTTTCTAATTTAGCTATTAAGCTAGTGAGGAGAGAAAGAAAATAATGAAGTTATCTGTTAGACCCAGAAAGGAGAGGACACAATGGCCTTTGTCCTTCTGGGGACAGCACAACAGAATGTCATGTTTTTAGGAACCGTCACTGTGTTGTGATGAAAACATTTTATAGAAGTAGGTGGGAGCTTCTGAGTAACAACACAACAAGCGTTTGTGTGTTCTTCCTGTAACGCTATTACAGTCTTTAGTTAGGATCTAAAAATATTGAATAATGCATGAATTCCTGTTGGTTCAACACAGAATGCATAGTTCTTCCCTAAAGGTTTTATTTTTCCTCTTTCCGCCCCCCTTTCCTTACTTCATACGAGAAAATCACTTGCCTCCAGTGGTCAGTAGAGACCTGCATTGAGTTTATAGCCAAGGGGGTGTTTTTGGTTAGGAGAAATAATATTAGGAATTCCAAACTGAATTATTTACTGGAGCTCTTTGGAAAAGTGATTTGGCAAGCTTGGCCAGCCTTTGTCAAACAAATCTGAGCAGGAAACCACAGTTAATATTAGTGCAGGTACTTGGTTCTCAGACTTCATTTTGTGGCCTAGTTTCAAGGCTGTTTCCTGGGGTTAATGTTACTCAAGGAAGTTACGTCTTTCAGATCTGATATATACTCAGCCCACCCTTATGCTCTTTGCCCTTTCTTCATCCCTGCCTTATTTCCTTCCTTTCCTCCTCCTCTTGCTTATCTTCCATTGATTGAAAAAGAAAAATTATGCCCTGGCCAGTGTTGTTCAGTTGGTTGGGCATCCTCTCATGCACCAAACGGTTGCTGCTTCTATTCCCTGTCAGAGCACATGCCCGAGTTGCAGGCTCCATCCCCAATAAAAGGGGCATGTAGGGGCAATTGATTGATGTTCCATTCTTACATCAATATTTCTCTCTTTCCCTCTCTCATCTTTTCTCTCTAAAAAATCAATAAAATAAAGTCAAAATATCTTGTGTTTAAACTCATGGTTGTTAATGGTTTTAATTAACTTGTTTATTTTCCATAATTTCAGGTTTACATTTGAGTTTAAAAACTAAGTTGTTTTTTTTTCTCATTTCAGTCAGGACTAGATTCTATATCTCCCTTCCTGAGCCAGGAGCTGGCTGAAGGCACCAAATTGTTGCTGGATAGTCTCGGGAATCTGGCCCAAGAGGTAAGTTGTGCCTTTCCAGCACAAGGAGGCAGACCATCCTGTTACCTTTTTTTTATCCTAAATTGACTAACAAGGTTTTCTTTAAATTTAAATATCATATGAAATGTACAATCAGTGTTAGAGGCACCGGCAATGTTTAAAATGATGTGGTTTGATCTCCTTACTGTAGAGATCAAGAAACAGACTTATAGATATCCCAGAGCTAATTACTTAGTGGTTAAAGGCCCCATATCTAGTCTAGAACTTTCTTCCATTTTTATTCCCACCCCTTGCTAATAACTCCTTTGTAAAGAGGCACCCCCCCTCCCTCTCCAACTCCCCCATGTGCTGCATTTGTCTTACCAGCAACTTCTCCATATTTCTTCTGCGGTTGCAAGGCTAGATACTCTTTTTACCAAAATATTTGTTTGCTGATTAAAGGGAATAAGTTGGATATCCCTCAATCACATCTTTCCCCTATAAACATCTGGCTTCTGGGGTCCCACTTTGGGCATATAGTCTCTTGATGAACATTGAGTTGAGCCCACACGTTGACAGATGTGTAAGAATAAGCTTTGTCATAGGATCCGAGAGCCTGTAGGTGCTCACAAAAGCAGTTCACCTTTCCTCTGCCTCCCGGCCAGTGAGTGCTACCCTTTCCTGACACCCAGCCTTGTCGCAGATGACACTTGGGAAGGAGGGGTTGTTGGGAGCCCAATATGTGAGGAGCTGAGCCCAGAGGGCAGAGGGCAGAAGGCAGGAATGACTTGGGACAATTTCTCAGCCTTGTTTTGAGTTGCTTCTCGAAGTCATTTTTTGGTGTTTCTCAAATATCAATTTTTTTTTCCTCTGGGAATAAAAGTATTGCATGTTCACTGTGGAAAATGGATAATGTTTGGAAAATATAGAAAACACCAGGAGTAAGCAGTCATCCCTTTAGCATGTTGTTTTTGGTTCTCCTTTTTTTTTTTTTTTTAATTATGCTCATGTGTGTCTGGCTGAAGAGGCTTGGTTTTTGGGTCCTTTTCAGGGAAAGAAGCCCCCTTCCAGCTGCCATTGGTTACTGCAGTTATGAATGCTGGTGATCTTTCTGTAAGGGGAGAAGCTGGGTCACCTGGGGTTCTTCCAGGAGACATTGCCGGGCAAGTCCATAGCCATTTCTCTCGGGTCCCGTTAGCTGACATTGACGTGCCCTGACCCGACGACTCATCCAGTTCCTCGCCCAGGCGGACAGAAAGGAGAGCAGGGACTGCGACATGGGAAGCTGCCTCTAAACTCGGGGTCTGGGCACAGCTGTTTCCTCTTACATCACTGGCCTGCCTTTTGTAGGGGGTTCAAAAAATAATAATTAAAAGCATGTGATGTTCCCACTGCTGATGTGGCGAAACTCTCCAACTGAGCAATATACATTTTTCTTGGCAGCTTCCTCCCCGGTCCAGGGCAAGCAGGGGCCATCTGCTCCTTTCCATGTAAAACCTTCCAGTCACTTCGACCACAAGTTACCCATTGTCTAACTTGCTATTTCTCTGGGACAACTGAGAGGGGACAAATGAATACATAAATGACCTTGTTTATCTGTTCAGTGTTTGGGGAGGAAGTTGGTTGTCTTGTCTAGAGCACAACCTTGGAAGGAAAAGGGAGCTAATATTTTCTGAGCAGCTCCCCCTTCAGCAGTTTCACTCAGTTTTCCTGCCCAATCCATGTGACAAACACGAGTGGGTCTTATTGTACCCATTTTATAGATGACAGACTCAGAAGAGTTGGAGAACTTGCTCACAGTCATCTAATTGGCAAAACTGGGATTAGAACCCAGGACTGTTGGGCTCCAAAGCCCATGTTCTTGCTTCGGTAGCCCACTTGTTGTCTCATAAACTCTGATGGTAACTGGTATCGAATAGGAAGGAGACTCGTTAAAGAGAGCAAATATAGATAAACAGGACTTGGCAGTTGAGTGGACGTAGATGAGTCAAAGCTCATCTGATGTGCGCTTTATGTCTGGGTGACTGGACAGGGAGGCTGTGCCTGATAGGATTGGGAGGCAGGGCAGGGAGCAGGGTATGTGATCTACTCAGCACCTACCAGGGGCCTGGCATCGCTAGATGTTGGGACTCAACAGTGAACACAGCAACTTCCCTGTTCTCCTGGGTCTCGGGTCGGGTGGGAGCCAGGTCGGTGTATGATGTGATCACAGGGATACACGCAAGGAAGAAAAATAAAGCAGGGGAGGGAGCCCTTGACGAAGTGTTGTTTTAAAAGCAGTGATTAGGAAAGTCCTCTCTGTTACGGTGACAGTTGAACCGGCAGGAAATGTCAGTGTTTCAGTGGAGAAGGAAGAGCACTCCATAGAGGAGGAACCACAGATGCAGAGGCCCTTGTGTAGGGCATGATGGAGGAATGTATTGGAAGGAGGCCGGTGTAGCCTGAACAAAGTGAACAAGTGAGAGGGTGGTTGGAGGTGAGAGGGCAGAGGAGGAGGTGAGAGGCCAGAGGAGGAGGTGAGAGGTCAGAGGAGGAGGGGAGAGGTCAGAGGAGGGGAGTGTCACGTAGACCTGGTCGGGCTGAGTGAGATGGGAGGCCAGCAGAGGGCTGGGAGCAGAGGGGCAGGCATGACGTGACCTAGCGTCTGAGACTGTTTGCATTCTGGCTGTTAAACTAAGAAGAGACCTGAGACCAGGGTAGGGGCACAGGGCAGTGGGTTGAGAGGCAGCGGGTCAGCCAGCCATTCACTCACTCCAGGGAAGATCAGACACCACCTTTCGTGGGCTGTGCGTGGGAGTGCTTCATGGGAGAGTGTGGACTGTGCCCCTCAGACAGGTGCTAGGAGAGCACTCGTCACTTACAGTGCCTCCATGCTGGTTTCCCGTGGGGGGCAGAGTGTTCTTTTGGTTGGGGCACGGCGGGACGGTGGCGCTAAGGTCGTCTGTGGGAAGAGAAGCGAGTGGCTTTCACTATTAT
Source organism: Lasiurus cinereus (assembly GCA_011751065.1). NCBI lineage: Eukaryota > Metazoa > Chordata > Mammalia > Chiroptera > Vespertilionidae > Lasiurus > Lasiurus cinereus. Next base: position 5,953,309 of record JAAGEH010000226.1, read on the forward strand.
TTAAAGATCTCCATGGCTGTTCCACTCCCAGACAAAAGGGAAAGTGTTCTGGCTGTCTCTCCCTCCCTGTCTGTACACCTCATGCAGGTTATGAAAAGGTAAAAGTGAGGAAAAGCTGGCCACCTCCTTGCTCTCCCTCTCTGGAGGGACAAATGTTTGTGACCTCTGACATCTGTGCCTGACCTCCTCTGGTGGCAGGAGGTGGTCAGGATCTGTAGGACCATATTACTCGTGGGAACCAGCAGGCTCCGTGAGACTGAAACCTGGGGGGCGTGGAGCCCAAGTCTAGGCCTCCTCTGAGGCGGGTGCAGGTCCCAGAGGCCCCCCTTCGCTCCCCCCTGCCAGGGCTCCTCAGCTGGCCTTCCAGGTGGTGGAGGACAGGCAGTGACTTTACAAGGAAATGAGGGATCTGCTAATGATGTACTGTGAAATGTGTGGAAATACAGAGTGCTCCATAAATATTTAATTATAAGAGCAGTGGGGCCAAGAACTCCACAAGGTGCAGGAGTCCATTTGTATGGGAGACAAAGCCCTTGTCGAGTGGAAGTCAGACACAGCCCCTGGCTGCCTGGAGCGTCTGACTCATCGCTCGCGGGGGCTGTTCCGTGGCAGGGGCCGCTCTGGTGTGTCATGTGATTTATTCCTCGCCACCACACTGTCATCGTCTCGATGATAAGTTGGGCCTTAGAGGGGTGACTCTTGTAAGGCAGGAAGCTAATGAGAGACAGAGCTGGGATGCAAACTCAGGTCTCCCATCTCATGCTTTTCCCTCACCCAGCACTTAACTGAGACGAGGATGTGGAGGGCACACACAGTCACTTTTCTCCCAAGGGGCAGGGGGCCCCTTATTTTCCACACTGAGGTTGGGGTATTTTAGAAATGAGTCAGTGATGGACAGCGTGAGCAGTTCCTGATGTATGTTTATGAGCGTGTAGCTGTTCAGACAAAGCATTCTCTCCTCCACCGGAAGATAATCATAATGACATAATACCTATTGCCAGCGGCTCCACTCACTGCCCAGCTGAGCCCCTCCCCTTTTCCTGTGCCTGGGGATCCACCTGGCATCTCATGAAAATGCAGGTTTGAACTACAGCAGGGAGATCGGGCCTGCGTTTCCAGACCTCTCAGCGTACACAGATGCCGCTGGTGGTAAACCACAACCTGGCTCTGGCACCCCCCTCACAGGTTCTGAGGAGATGAGGTCATATAAGATGTCCTGGGATGTGGCTTTGGAAAGGTTGAGAAAATAAGATGTTTTTTTTCTTTTTTTCTCTTTTCTGTCTCCCACCCTTGCTCTGCCCTTTCCTCCTCTTCCCTCTCCTTTCCCTCCTGATCCCTGGCCTTAGCTGTTCAGCATGAGGAGCTGGAGTGACATGCGGCAGGAGGTGATGTTTCTGACCAACGTGAACAGCTCCATCTCCTCCACTCAGATATACCAGGCTGTCTCCCGCATCGTCTGTGGCCACCCCGAGGGTGGGGGCCTGAAGATCAAGTCCCTCAACTGGTATGAGGACAACAACTACAAAGCCCTCTTTGGAGGCAATGGCACTGAGGAGGATGCTGGTGCCATCTATGACAACTCTACAAGTGAGTGTCTGTGCAGGCCCAGGCCTAGGCCCAGGCCCTGGCCCCTGGCCCCTTTGCTGTAGGTAGATTCAGGCAGCCCTGTGTCCCCTCTCCCTCATGCTAATCCTCATCCTCTGGTGCAGCATTGGATGTGCATGTGTCTGTTTGCTCACCACACTGAGCACCGAGAGCCTAGCGTCTTTTCCTGGCTAGCTTCCTATCCTCAAGGCTCGGGGCCTGGCACGTCTCGAGTACACCACGTGTTTATCAAGTGAATGAATAGTTGAAAGCCAATCTCCCAGTTTTCTGGGGAATGTAGGAGAGTGGTTCCCAGAATAATAAGACTTTTCTCTCCTCTCCCTCCCCTCTTCTTCTTCCCCTTGAGGTATGCTTTATAATAAAACTTAAAAAATAGCAGTAATAATAATAACAACATAACGTCAACCTTGAGGGAACATTTTCTCTGCATTCTGCCTGTTAGTTCATTGAACCGGTACAGTAACCATTCCCGGAAGGTTTTATAGCCTCACATTCTACAGTCTCCGAGAGGTTAAGTGACTTGTTCAAAGCCACACAAGCCTCACTAATCCACAAGAGCCAAGATCACTCCCAGATCCCCCTGGCTCCAGCTTTCCCCCCCTGTAAACCACACAGCCTCTGAAATCCCTGTCAGCGATGGCGTGTGTCTCCCATGAGGCCTGGGCATTTGATCAGGTGTTTGTTTTGGGTCTTAGCTGCGAGGTGGTGTTAAAGAACCTTGTAACTCCATATCTGCTGCCCACACCCGGGCAGTTTGGATGGCAGCGAGGAGCCAGTGTTACAGTTTTAAACAATGGCATCCTCTCCCTTGAAAACTTGATGCAAGCGAGCCTTTCTCCATTTCCAACCGCAGGTGTGTCTTTCAGACAGCGAGTGAGGCAGCTTTTTGTGCATTACCGTAACCCAAGAGCCTCTCTTTACCGCTGGAGTAAAGCCCTCAGACAGCGCGGTTGCTTTGCAAGCCAGAGGGGATGGCGTTACCGGCAGCTTTCTGAAATGCCATCCCCTCTGCTCCTCGCTTTGCAAGTCAACCCAAGGGAACCTTTATTTTCCCAGCAGGTGGACTTGTGAGCAAATCCTCTTTTAAAAAATATTATATTGTCTTTGCAGCATGTAGAGGATACTTGGTATTTAAAAGGACCTGGAATGAAATTTAAAAACATGATTAGGAATCCTTCTGGAAACTCAAACCCTAGTGTCTGGTTAAACTTCAGATTTCTCAGGTTAAGGATTTTCTTTTTACGTTAGTTACTTATATTTGTGATGAGACTTTTTAATGAAAGGGAATTGTTTTTTTATTTTTTAATAAACATTGTTGAAAGTATTACATATGTTTCTCCCGCCCCCGCCCCCCTTCCCTGCCCCCCTCGCCCTGTGGTAATTATTTGATTTTTATGTGAAAACTAAATTCTGAGTTCAGCCCCGTGTTTTCAATGAAAACAAATTGGCGAGGGGCGGCATGAGAGTATGAATCTAGGGGTATCCAGGCTTGTTTTGTAGTGTAGATCTGTCTCCATTGTGAGCGTCCATAATCAGTGTTAAAATAAGTTCTGATTATTGATCAAGCATTGTTCTAAGGGCTCTCCAGATAGCTGTAATGAACTTTACTTTTACAGGGGAGCAAACTGAGGCTCAGACTGGCTGTTATTTATTATGTAGCTATTAAGTGGTAGAGCAGGGATTGAACCCAGAACTGTCTCGCTGGCTCCAAAGCCCTGCTAGTTCCCACAGGTCTGTGAGCATGCCTATGAACATCTGCCTTTCATTGCCACAGGTCCTTACTGCAATGATGTGATGAAGAGCTTGGAGTCCAGTCCTCTCTCCCGCATCATATGGAAAGCTCTCAAGCCTCTGCTTGTTGGGAAGATCCTGTATACACCCGACACTCCAGCCACGAGGCAGGTCATGGCTGAGGTAAGCTGGCCAGGCCCAGGATTTTCTCCCCAGAATCCTGCTAGAATCGCAGGTGGTTCCAGATGGAATATATTGAGCAAATCCTGGCTCTTCGGGGATTTCCAAAGAGTGAGAACGTCAGGTCTGACCCAGGCCAGAGCTGACTGTGGAGGTCCGGCTCTCCAGCCTTGTGTATTTGAATCAGTGCTGCTGGGAGGCACTTCCTGGGGATGGGAAGGGCTGAGGGAGGACTGAGAGAAGGCACTGGGATGGGCATCTTTGCAGGGAGCAGCTGCATTTCTCATGTCTCTGCCTCTTTTCTTCCTGCTCTCCCTGGCTCCCCTCCTCACTCCAGGTGAATAAGACCTTCCAGGAACTGGCTGTGTTTCATGATATAAAAGGCATGTGGGAAGAGCTTAGCCCCAAGCTCTGGACCTTCATGGAGAGCAGCCCAGAAATGGACCTTGTCCGGGTGAGTGTCCTTTGACGACCGTGTGCCTGCTTGATGCTAGAGAGGCGAGTTGCTAGTCACTTACCCAGAAGTAGCTTAGATGAGAATTCTGTACCTTGAACTAGTGCAGACGTATTGAGCTGAGCTCAAGCCACAGGGCTGTCGCCTTGCGAGAGCTGTAGGTGATGGAGCACCGGCAGCCCTGTTTCTTGCACATCGGCATCCATGCGTCTGGCGGTCAAACATCGATTTTTCTAAGAAACTGAGGGCTGGTGTTGGGAGCAAGCGCTTGGTGATTGCAGGACCCTGGCTGTTTTCATTTCTGGCTCTAGAGCCAGCTTCACCTTCTTTTGTCTTGGTAGAACTTGGACAGGGGTGTGGGAGCAAAGGGCAACCCTGACCCATAGATAGGTGCGAGAGTCCTGCTCCGAGGAGCCGCCATTACCACATGGAGGCTAAACTGCACTGTGCTTCCGCCTCACTTAAAGGGATTAGTGCTCTGGAGACAATTGGATTCCCAAGCCGAGGAGTCTGAGCAAGAACAGAGTATCTCCTGCGCTTGAGCCCGAGTGCCACTTAATCACATCATCCCTGCCGTGGGCTGAGCCAGGATCATTAGGCTGTTTCCTATCTCCGCGCACTGGAGGCGCTTCCTTTCGTGTCTGCTGCCATTAAGAAGCAGGGATGGATTTCGCCAGGTTTCTTGTCTCGACACATCATTGATCAGAGGGGCAGCTGGGTTGGAGAGCTGATACCTATCTGGAAGGAACTTTCTCCGGCATAGCACTGTCCCCAGATGCCCCGGGAAAGGCAGTACCCAGGGGCCTTCCCCTGATGTCAAAGCTGGAGTCACTCTTGGGCTGTTCTTGTTATCTGGGCAGAATTCTCCACTTGGGGCCTTTCGAAAACCAAAGGGACTTTAGTGAGACAAACATGAGCTGCAGTTTTTATGGGTTTACTGAGTAATTCCCGACTCACGATAGTAACAGCTCATGCCCTTCAGGTATGGTTCTCAGTTGGGCTCCAGTCTCTTCTCTGTGAAGGGATTCCGTGGGCCAGCCATGCACAGTGATTGGACCTCGTGTGATCCCAGGCCTCTTCTCCCTGGTTCCCTTCCTGGTCCCCTCCTGGGAACCTGCCCTTCTCCCTGTTGGACTTCTCTCCTCCCGAGTCAAAGGATCCCACGAGTGGGAAGGGATTCCATGAGTTTGGGTCTGCAGGCAGGTAGATGCTTTTCCTCCTCTTAAATGGAGAGTTTGGCCTGGGTGTTTCAGCAGCTCCAGGCTCCCAGTTCTTTGGGACAAAGCTTTGGACACGTCACTGTGGCATCCATTAGGGATTCTGCTGGGACGCCTCAGGATGTGCAAGAGGGAACGTGGGAGCTGTGGCTGGGGAGAAGGCATGTGGTTTGGAGGACTGTGACGTTAGCTCCAGGGGACCCTGAAAGGGCTTTAAGCAAAGGGAGATGTAGATGTCTTACTCTGATGTGACAAGTGGATTAAAGAGGGGCACGATGGAGGCAGGGACCAGGATGGAGGCCAGCCAAGTGGGTGGCCAGGGCCGGCAGGAGGTGAAGCCTGAGGCCTGCTTGAATGTAGAGGGACAGTGAGACGTTAGGAGGATTTTTGACTTCTCGCTGGTGGATTTGGGGATGTCCATGAGGCTGATAGATATTGGGGTCTGGAGAGCAGGGGTGGTTTGGCTGGAAACTGACTAGGGATATATCAGCCTGTGGGTGGAAATTGAAGGAACCTCCGCTGACTTTGCTTTCTCTATGAAAGAATGTTTGTTTCACACTCCAAGCTTGGGCTTCTCGAACTCTGTACCCGCTACAGCTTCATGGAGTCTGTACATCAGGCCATGCCTGAGGTGTCTGCTGTGTTTGGGGTAGCTCTTTTCCTTCTTTTGCTCCATTTCCTTCTCTTTGTCTGTCTTTCTCTTCCCTTCTCTCTTTTCCTCCTTCCTGTCCTCCCTTGTTTCTTTCAGCTTTTATCGAGGTATAATTAACAAGCAAAAATTATATATAAAGTGAATAACCTGATGTTTTTGAACTCAGATTGCATAATTGGGACTTTGTACCCTTTGATCTCCCGATCTCCCCCACCCCAGCCCCTGGCAACCACCATTCTGCTCTGTGATAGCTCTTATCTTTCTGCTGTGCGTGGCTCTGTCTGCACCCATTGCATCACCCCACAGATCCAGAATCATTTCTCTGTTGCATCATGGAACCCACCAATACTAAACAGTTCTTTTTTAGCTGCTCTTTGCTACCTTCATCTTAAGACCCTGCTTTCTTTCTGGTTACCACTCCTCTGGTCCCCTCATGTACCCTAGAATGGCCATGTGGTCAGGGGATTTCAATGGGCGCATCTCTCTAGTCTTGCTTCCTTGGCAGTATGTTCAAAATCCATACTGCGCAGGTCAGGTCTCACCCCAGACACCACATGTCTTCACTCTGTCCTCATTCATTCAGTTCAAATCTCCAAATAAAGTTGTTTCAGAATTTATGAGGTACAATTTTGCATCTATTTATTTTAACAAAATATACATATTACTGATGACAGTATAAATTGTTATTCCTTATTGAAAAGCAATTTGGAATGAAAATTGCAAGAGCCATAAAAAATGTGCTACTCTGTGTACCTTCATTCCACACACCCTCAGGGATGTATCCTACAGACATCATTTTAAAAGGAAGAAGGCACTGTAGGACAGAAAATGCTATTGTTATAATAGTTGCTATTGTGAGAAATTAGAAATAGGCTAAATGCTTATCAGCATGAGAATAGTCAGTGAAATTATAGTAAATATAATCTATGAAATCATTATGCTTCCATTAAAATAGTAAATATGAAGCCACATGGAGAAAACAGCTCGTGTTAGTGGAAATGAGACTGATTTAGGAAGTAGCCATCCCCAGCTGGTGTGGTTCAGTGGTTGAGCATCAACCTATGACCCAGGAGGTCATAATTTGATTCCCTGTCAGAGCACATGCTCAGGTTGCTGGCTTGATCCTCAGTAGAAGGTGGACAAAGGCAGCTAATAAATGATTCTCTCTCATTATTGACGTCTTAATCTCTCTCTCTTTTTTCTTCTCCATTATCAGTAAAAATGTATTAAAAAAAAAAAAGTAGCTATGGGTTGAGCACCAAATTAGGTTTTCCTATTTTTCCGCATTGACCCACGTTGGGGGCCAACCAGCTAGGGAGCAAGAAATGGAAGATAGGCCTCCTTTGCATCATGACCCATGTGTCTTGCATTTGGGAAATATCCTATTTTATTTGGCTTAATAAGGGTATTATTTTCCCAGACTAAACATCAAAAGTGGGTTTGTCTTCATTCAGACTAGAGATGTGGTCTATGTGAGGAGTCATCAAATGGGGTCTCAAAAGAGGAAAGTAATTCACTGCAGTTGGGAAGGTGCAGTAGAATCAGAGAGCCCATGTTTCATATTCTGATTTTGCTAAACTTTGCTACTTATTAGGGACATTACATTAGGGACTTGATGGCTCTGAATGTAGGTTTTCCCATCTGTAAAATGGGAGCTATTAAAGGTACCTTCATCATGGAGTTGCGTGAGGTAAAGCAGATAAATAATTCAGTATAGTAACTGTGCAGAGTCCGTGTGATCACTGCTGTTGCTGTCGTTACTGCTGCTAAGCCAGGTTTTTGGTACAGTGGAAAGCATAGGGACTCTGCTTTCGCACTGGCCTGCCTTTGAGTTTCAGCTCCCTGGCTATTAGCATTGTGACTCAGTCTTGGTTAAAGTCATATTCGTTTATTGCTCAACCCCGACATTCTCATCTTTAAAATGGGGACACTGTTATTTAACTCGCAGTTTGCTGTGAAGATAAATGAAGGAGACCACGTACGTGAAGGGTTTTGTAATGTTTGCTGCTTGTGATTTCCCATTGAAATGGCAGACACTCCTGAACAGCAGGGGCAATGACCACTTCTGGAAACAGCGCTTGGCCGGCTTAGATTGGACAGCCGAAGATATCGTGGCGTTTCTGGCCAAGTACCCAGAGGACGTGCAGTCAGAGAACGGCTCTGTGTACACCTGGAGAGAGGCTTTCAATGAGACCAACGGGGCGGTCCAGACCATAGGTCGCTTCATGGAGGTGAGGCTCTGTTCTGTGGAACATTTAGAAAAGGCCATGCTGTGTTTTTTCCCTCTGAGAGGGGGCAGTAAGTCAGATTGGAGGGATGTTTAGGAATAATGTACAGACTTATTTACAGTAGTGTCCTCAAACCTAACGTAGGACTTGGTGTACAAAAGGCACTGAGTAAATGTCAGTGGAATGATCAAATACATAAATAAACAAGTCGAACTCGAGCTTTTTTTCTGCCTGACCCAATGATTTTATTTATTTTAAGAGTGTTTCTATGAAATTTATCTGAAATCTAATCCAACAGATTACATTTTTTAAAAATTTAGTCTTAAAAATGATGTCACTTAATAGGGACAAGTTTATTTATTTGGTTAGTTGTTAATGACTCAAAATTGCTAAGAAAACAGAGAGGAAAAGGAGGCACGGTCATTGTTTGAACCTCTTTCCCACACGAAAGTCAGTTCAGTAACTTATCTCTAAATGTCAGTTAAAAAATGTGACCCATTTCAGTTGCATATTGGAAAATGACTCGAGGGGAGATTTGTAGAGTGAGGATAAAAAAGCCACACAGCCTTTTGCTCTCAGGGTCAGGTCTGCCCGGGCCACTTCTTGCTTTTCTGGCCACCAGACTTCTCATGGCGGCTGTTCTTCCCTCAGTGTGTCAACCTGAACAAGGTGGAACCGATCAAAACAGAGGTTTGGCTCATCAACAAGTCCATGGAGCTGCTGGATGAGAGGAAGTTCTGGGCTGGAATCGTGTTCACTGGGATTACCCCCGACAGCGTTGAGTTGCCCCATCATGTCAAATACAAGATCCGTATGGACATTGACAATGTGGAGAGGACGAACAAGATCAAAGATGGGTGAGTTGAGTCCCATCACACCAACCAGCCATAGGAAAGTCAAGAGCAGCTGAGATGACTAGGGATACCTACTTTTACCAACTAATTTGGTAGAAACTCAACCAGTTGGCATAATTTTGGTACAGTGGCCACATGTCTTGATGGAGACAGTTATTTCAAAGGTCATAAAATATCTTTTTGTATAAAATATTATCTTTTGATTTAGCATTCTCACTCAAGGGAATTAATCCCAAAGAATTAAATCAACAGAACAAAAAAAGAAGAAAAATAGACTTTGGGTTCCCCAAGTTAGCATTATCGTTTTTTACAAAAAGGGGGGCAAACAATCAATATGGAAAGGAGTGGTCAGGTAAATTGTGGTATGTCTACTAGATGCAAAGTTAGGTATTCAGTGGAGGGGGAAAACAAACAAAGTGGTATGCTTTTTCTGGTATCTGTTTAAAAAATATGTGTACATGTTATCTGACGCCAGGAGGTAAGATATAGAAATAAAAACAGTGGCTGGCAGTGGTGATGGCAGTGTGGGTGATTGGGTTCTTATTGTGTGGTTATGCGAAATGTTTGATCCAAGCCTGTGGCTCGGTTTCAGGTACTGGGACCCTGGTCCTCGGGCGGACCCCTTTGAGGACATGCGGTACGTCTGGGGAGGCTTCGCCTACCTGCAGGATGTGGTGGAGCAGGCGATCATCCGGGTGCTGACGGGCACCCAGAAGAAAACCGGGGTCTATGTGCAGCAGATGCCCTACCCCTGTTACGTCGATGACATGTAAGTCACCAGGAAGCCATCTTCTTTATTTATCGAGCTGACACTATCCCCAAGTGGCGTGTAGACACGCGCACACCCAGAGAGGAGAAAGAGCACTTTAATTTTATTTATTTTATGTGTTGATACTGGTCATAAGTTGTTTTTGAAATTCTATCTCAGGAAATGAGATGCCAAAATGTAGGTAGTTGACAGTTTGAGTCACATCAGAGACACGAACACGTGCACACACTGTTGATCCTCCTTTCCTTCTTGTCCACTTTTACCAGGACTTTTTTTTTTTTTTACACTCTACTCTTTTGAACCTCTTTCCTGCACTAAAGTAACTTATCTCTAAAAGTTCCTGATCAGCATATTTAAAATGTCATGACAAACACATAGACACCTTCCCCAAACACAGGGACAGGGTTCCAGACCTAGAAAAGCTTACTGCGTACAAACGTATCTACTTCCTCTCCATAATTGGTAAACCACATTTTGAAACAACCCAAATAAAATTGAACAAAGCCTTTTTATCTTAGACTTTTAAGATAATCTTTTAGTGCTTAGTTACTGTGCTGCCAAGTTCTCATGGTGGGAGCTGGGCCTCTGGATCTAATGATTTCTTGTGAGAGAGCTGGGGAGAAGTTTAATCATCTCAGGCATCTGAAATAGGTGATGCCTCTTCCCAATTGGAAAGTGTCTGTGCTCTTTCGTTGCTGGTGTGTGTGTGTGTGTGTGTGTGTGTGTGTGTGTGTGTGTGTAGATCAGAGTGCAGAAGGAGCAGGGTGCCTCTCCTTGTGTTTGCTCTCTGTTTTGCACTGGACAATTGTATTCCCTTGCGTGGCTCACTCTAGTTTTGCCTTGTCACCCAGAATTATCTTGCTTCTTAATTTCTGAAAGATTAGCCAGAACTTCCCAAAAGAAGACTTTCCAAAGAGCCTCTCAGCCCAGCTTCACTCTAGAAAGGATGTCTTATGATGAGGATGCTGGGAGTTGAGGCAGTGAGAGCCTTGCTATTGCCTCACAGCAGTGTGTGCAGAAGGGGTAAACTTGGACCTCGGTTTTCAGGGACCAGATTCATTGCATTTCCTGTTCTCTTTTGGAAATACCCCTGACATGAGCTGCCTGATATGTGTTTCTGCACCATCTGTCATATTGGTTGTGCAAAGCAAGTCAGTAGTGTGATGAGAGGACCTTGGAGATGTTGAGACTTTCATGAGAGAATGAGTTTGGGATTTGTTTTCGTTTTTATTTTTTGTCATTTAAAATCACCCACATTTGGCTTAATGACATCCCAGAGTTACCTAGTTACTAAAGCAGGCGGCCCCCAAAGAAGTTTATTCTGGCAATACGTTGTTGGTCTGATTTTTATCACTACATTGCACTGCGCATGCAATGAGCACTCTATGTGTCCCGGTGCAGAGGGCCTGCCATCTTGGGCTCAGTGGAGGTGCTTTCTCTTGCATGCAGGCCTGGAGGTGTTGGCCCATGAATCTGACTCACACTTGTTTTTAATTCTTCCCCCCTCCCTTCCCTGGGGCCTCAGCTTCCTGAGGGTGATGAGCCGGTCCATGCCTCTCTTCATGACATTGGCTTGGATCTACTCGGTGGCTGTGATCATCAAGGGCATCGTGTATGAGAAGGAGGCGCGGCTGAAGGAGACCATGCGCATCATGGGCCTGGATAATGGCATCCTCTGGTTCAGCTGGTTCATCAGCAGCCTCATCCCTCTGCTCGTGAGCGCCAGCCTGCTGGTGGTCATCCTGAAAGTAAGGCTGCTCCCTGGCCCCCCCCAGCCTGGGCTGCATGAGGGGGAGAAAAGCAAATATTCTTTTGGGAGGGAAGGGGTCAGACCTGCCATCTCCTGCAACGCCCCCAATTTAAAGTTGGGAAAAGCGAGGCCCTGGCAGGGATAATGGCTTTTCCAAGATCAGCCCAGCTGGGTAGCAGCTAAGCAGGATTAGCTCAGGGTGCTTGCTTCCCAGGTAAGCACACACTTGCCTTGTGCCATGCCGTCTGCTGGGCAGAGGTTCACGGTAGCACCTGAAAGCTAGTCATTGCCTCACTCATATTGGGCAGTGCTTCCGCTGGAATATCTAGAAACTGTAGTCAGAAGGACACATGGTTACAGGTTAGGTTTCCTGGGAGCAGAGGCTGAAACAGTTTGGCATATGAATATTTATTAGGGATCAGTATCTCTGGGGAGGATGCAGGACTGGCCAAAGGGAGGAATTGAATGGCAAGGCAAGGCCAACCCCATGGGCACTGGGCGCCTATATGCTTGTCCGAGTTGTCCCTCATGAAGCTGACATGTCCAGCTCTTTAGGTTCCCCAAGGCCTCCTCCCTGGCATCCCATGCCCCAGGCCCCTCCTCCAGTCCTTGAATATGCGTGTTCCCCAGGGCCAGGTGCTCTCTGCAGAGTGACAGACCCAAGGATCTGGTACCTGGAGGCTGTCTGCTGACAGCCTGATGAGTCCCCCCAGGGGACGCTGGGCACTGTTCTATATCCACCACATACATTAATAAGTTTGTAGGCCAGTTTTCTCTCTCCACAATGATTTCAGTTAAGGACCCATCAAATAAAAATAAATGTTTTTAAAGAAGGGGAGTGCAATGGCATAGGAACTAATATTCAAGGTACTACTAGTTACTGTTCCTTACCAAATGCCCACTTATTGATTGCCAAGCATTATTTAAATCTTATCACAGGTGCTGTCTGAGTATATCCTCACTAAATCCACTTAACGTACAAGGGAATGAGGCCAAGGAGGGTTACGGACTTCACTGAGGTCATCTGACCCTGTGGCAGCGCAGTACTTGCTAAAAGCAAACCCCTCTCATGCTCTGGTATCTGATTATGAGGGACAGAGAGCTCTGGCGGGAGTGGGGGTCCTGTGGCAGGTGCATGAGAGCTCCTCAGGGGCACCGCATGCTGATAGGTCCTGCTCAGATACACCCAACTCCTGCAGATAAACGTCAAGGTCCACAAGTGTTCAGGTGACTGACAGGGAGTGTGGGACCCATGGCCGGTTGTCAAGGGGGCTGTTATGATTGCCTGGCCATTTTCCTTGGCTGTTGGAGGGGGAAGTCGTGTGGGTTGCCATCTCTCTCACAACTCTCTTGGTGCCAGGAGTCATAGTCCTTTAAAAGAAAAAGCCAGCCGAAACCGGTTTGGCTCAGTGGATAGAGCGTCGGTCATCGGACTGAAAGGTCCCAGGTTCGATTCTGGTCAAGGGCATGTATCTTGGTTGCGGGCACATCCCCAGTAGGGGTCGGGCAGGAGGCAGCTGTTCAATGTCTCTCATCAATGTTTCTAACTCTCTGTCCCTCTCTCTTCCTCTCTGTAAAAAAATCAATAAAATAAAATAAAATAAAAAAGAAAAAGTCATGTCAGATTGCTCTGAGAAACAATGAACAAAATTGTTGAGCTAAACCTTGATGAGTGTCAACCCTGGATTCTCTGTTCTGGTCCAGACGACCACGGTTTTGCTGTGTGGTCCTGGGTTAGTCATTTCCCTTCCTCTAGGCTTCATTTTCTTCATCAGAAAGAGGAACAACACCGTTCCTCAATACTGTCTCTACGAGGAGAAGGGATCAGTCCTGCTTTATCCCGCAGGTCACGCGAGGATGTGCTTGCTGGTTGAAGAAGCAGCATGTTTATTGGGTTTCTTCCTTTCCAGTTGGGAAACCTGCTGCCCTACAGTGACCCCAGCGTGGTGTTTGTCTTTCTGTCCGTGTTTGCCGTGGTGACCATCCTGCAGTGCTTCCTCATCAGCACGCTCTTCTCCCGGGCCAACCTGGCAGCAGCCTGCGGGGGCATCATCTACTTCATGCTGTACCTGCCCTACGTCCTGTGTGTGGCCTGGCAGGACTACGTGGGCTTCACGCTCAAGCTCTTCGCGGTGAGTGCCTCTGGCCTTCCTGTAGTCGCCGCTGTCCCAGTCACCCCTGGGCTTCACCTCCTCACTGCAGGCCAGGCTGAGAGAGTCTTTCCAGGGGGATGTGACCCTCAGAGCTAGATTCTAAACGGCTTGAAGGCTGGGGCTGCGTCTCATGAAATAGTTTACCGCTCGTCCTCTCAGTGAATCGAGTGGTCGAGTTGAATCAGCTGGAACTTTTCAGAGCCACGCTGTACCATATACAGTGGTACCTCAAGATACGAGTGTCCTAACATACGAGATTTTTGAGATACAAGCCATCGAGCGAGCAATTTTTGCTTTGAAATACGAGCAACATTTGAGATAGGAGTAATTGCGTGGATCAGACGGCTGCACACAACCCACCAGTTTACCGCGACTCGAGCATCTCATAGTTTCCCACGCCTCAAGGTTACGGAACAAATTAAACTCGTATTTCGAGGTACCACTGTACCCCGCTGTGGGTAAATGGCATTGGGGAGCCCCTTTAGACAGCAGATGCCCTCTCCACCTTTTAGCTCCACCCCCATGTAAGCTCACTGTAAGTCCTAGCTTCAGGTAGAAAAACCTCTTGAGGTTACAGGTGGCTCCTTCTTGACTCTGCGCTCCTTGTGCCCAGCATGGGGTTTCACTTGAGTAATGTTTTCTGAGCTGAAAAAACGGACCCTGCCCTCAGCACTTCCTTCCCTTGTACGTGGTAGGAGGCGCCTTCAAGGGTGTGTAAGCCCGTGGAAGGGTGAATTGCCAGCTCCCTCCCCCTCCCCCCCAATCACTTCTGAGAGTCACCTCCAGGTGCCTCAGTTTGGACCCAAAAATATCAGGGGCCCCTGGCAGGCTGCTCTGACATGAGCCATCACGGCTGAGCAGAGGGCTCAGGAGGATCGTGATGATGAATGAGTGTATGTGTGGGGCGCAGGATTGTTGAGCCCTTGGGGCAATTTGGGGAGCATAAAATTCTAAAAGTTTTACACTTCATCATATCGTGTTTCCAAAATGTGTGCGCATAATGAGTGGCTATAAATAGAATCATTTTATATGCTGCCAAGGAGCCCACTACCCCCAGAGGGCCCCTGTCGATGACTACTTCCATGTCTTGTAATTGATCCATTTTGTACATTCAAATTTCTCCAGGTGAAATTTACATTGGAAGTGTTAGAAAAAAGAGACAGGAGATGGCTAAGTGACTTTTGCCTCTCTCTCACAGAGCCTGCTCTCTCCCGTGGCTTTCGGCTTTGGCTGTGAGTACTTTGCCCTTTTCGAGGAGCAGGGCATTGGGGTGCAGTGGGACAACCTCTTCGAGAGCCCCGTGGAGGAAGATGGCTTCAACCTCACCACCTCGGTCTCCATGATGCTGTTTGACGCCTTCCTCTATGGGGTGATGACGTGGTACATCGAGGCTGTCTTCCCAGGTATGCTGAGCTTCCGCCCCGCGCTAGCCTTCTGCTGGGGAAATGCGACTTGTCACTGAAGAGCTTGTCTCCCTTGTTGCTGGGACTTCTGCAGGGCCCGGGGCTCTCTGGAAAGTGGCTACGGCTTTAGGCCTATGGCAAACACACAGGCCAAGGAGAAGCAGCTGATGCTCTTACTACCGATATAGCCCTTTTTCTTTTTTAAAATACGTTTTTACTGATTCCAGAAAGGAAGGGAGAGAGAGAGAAACATCAATGATGAGAGAGAATCATTGATTGGCTGCCTCCTGCACGCTCCTACACTGGGGATTGAGCTTGCAACTTGGGTATGTACCCTGATCGGGAATCAAACCATGTCCTCCTGGTTCAAAGGTCGATGCTCAACCACTGAGCCACACCAGCCGGCTAGCCCTTATTTCTTGAGCTCTGAGTATTTTATATACTTTGGTTCATTTAAAATCCTCATAAGACCACCATGAAGAAGTTAACTGTTACAACCAGTGTTTGCATATGAGGAAACTGTGACTCAGAGAAGTTAAGTAATGGCCTGTGGCCACACAGCTGGTAAGTGTCGGTGCTTGGAGGTGAACCCAGTTGGGTTAACCTGGGTCAGCTGGCCCAGGAGATTGCTCCCAGAGCTGACCCAGTTCTCTCATTCTGCATCCCCCAGAATTACCACCGGTGGAGGCTCTGTTTCCTCAGCACGGCTTGTGAATAACAAGTACATTGGCTCCCAGCCCTGGCTTGTGACCTAATCAAATTAGCATTCATAAAAATTTATTCACCATTTCCCTTAATAAATCTCCCCGACCAAGACCTGCCTTGGATACATTTTCAAATTCTGAGAGAGCAAGGTTTAACTCTTACTGGTTCAACTTCTAATTTTCCCCTAAGGGTGAATGGGTAAGTATACATGAAATGATTATTACCCCTACCTGAACTTCCTGCATAGGATATGCAATTTGGTGTCATACAGATCTGAATTCAAATTCTGAGTCCTCCACTTATTGGCTGAGTGATCTTGAGTAGAGGAATGATCCCTCAGTTTCCTTGTCTCTAAAATGGGGATGATAGCTGTGTCATGCGGTGGTTGGGAGATTCAAAAAGGTGCAAACTTATTAGGTCATACATAATGGTAGCTCCCCCTCACTCCCTTCCATTCCAGCCTGTCCCTGTCTCCCAAGGAAGGCAGCGCAAGGAGAGAGAGAGTCTGGTTGGGATATCTCAGGAATGCTGGAATGTGGCCGAGCTTGATTCATGTCTGTGCTTTGCTTTCAGGCCAGTATGGAATCCCCAGGCCCTGGTATTTTCCTTGCACCAAGTCCTACTGGTTAGGTGAGGAAAGTGATGAGAAGAGCCATCCTGGTTCCAGCCAGAAGGGCGCCTCTGAAAGTAAGTGCCGCTGCGAGAGTCTAAAATCACTCCCCTGTCCCTTTCCCAGTTCTCCCAGGCTGTTGGTGTCAGTGCTGTGGACTTGTCAGAGAGTCAGCAGCCGAGTCCCTGAGGGGGTTTTTCTTGGCTTCTTGGGAAGTGACTCTAAGGCTCCTCCTCCACCCTCCTCACCACCCCTCTACTTTTCATCCTATTCTAATAAGTACAGTGGTATCTCGAGATACGAGTGCCCTAACATACGAGATTTTTGAGATACGAGCCGTCGAGCAAGCAATTTTTGCTTTGAAATACGAGCAACATTTGAGATAGGAGTAATCTCGAGGATCGGCCAGCTGCACACGACCCACCAATTTACTGCGACTTGAGCGTCTCATAGTTTCCCACGCCTCAAGGTTACGGAACGAATTAAACTCGTATCTCGAGGTACCACTTGTAGAAGGAAGAGAAATATAACCGAGATCGTGGAACCGTCATCTCACTGCCTGCCTGGCCAGAGAGTTAGCTGTAGGAACCAGTGTAGGCTGACACCATGTGGCTGCCGCAGCGCTCAGCCTGTGCTTCTTGATGTTCTCACCTGCGTTACGCAGAGCCTCATCCTCTCCTGGCTCCTGACCTGGTGATGCCTATAGTTCAGCAAAGGCTCTGCCTTCTGGGCTCTTTGCTCAGGTTCTTGGAGGGAAGTTCTCTCTGTGTGTTCACTGTGGCTTCCTCAGTTTTCGTAAGTCCCTCTGCTGCTGCTCCCCTCTGCGTCCTCCTCCTCCCCTCTGCGTCCTCCTCCTCCTCCTCATCAATGGTGTTCCTTAGCCGGGTCTTCTTGCCCAACCTCCTCTCTACCCCTAGCTTCTGTATCCGTCACTGGAGCTGCTCACAGCTGCCGGAATGTCTCACGTTCTTCCATGGCTCCCTGCCTTGCATGCCGTTCTCTCTCACGGGAGAACTCTCCAACTTGCACGCCTTTTAAATTCCTACTTGCTCTTCAAGGTCTAGTTCAATATCCTTCCCCCCGAGGAGCCCTACTAGCTTTCCAGGTAGTCAGTCACTTCCTCCTCTGAGATTTCATAGCGTTAAAAAAAAACCAACACCCCTTTATTTTAAAATAATTGTAGACTCACAGGAAGTTACAAAAGGAAACTTGTACCTTTCACCCAGTTTTCTCCAGTAGTGACACCTAACATAACTATAGTACAATCTCAAAACCATGAAAATTGACATTGGTCCATTTCACAGACTTTCAGATTTCACCAGTATTACATGCATTCGTGTGTGTGTGTGTGTGTGTGTGTGTGTGTGTGTGTTGTGTGTTTAGTTCTGTGCAGTTTTATCACTTGGATAGGTTCATGTAATCACTGCGTCAGTCAAGATGCAAAACTGTGTTTTCACCACAAGCTCCCTCCTGAGGCCCTTTCATAGCCACAGCCCTTCCTCCCCATTCTGTGACATCTGTCGATCAAGATTCTGTTCTCCACTTCTATCATTTTATTATTTCCGTAATGTTATGTAAATGGAACCTTACAATATATAATCTTTGGGGATTGCATTTTTATTCAGTATAATTCCCTTGAGAGCCATCCAAGTTGTGATGTGTGTCAATAGATTGTCCCTTTTCATTGCTGAGTGTAGTATTCCACAAGATGGCTATACCACAAGTGGCTTGGCACTTCAAATGTGTTTTTTAAAGAGTTTTTAGATCTTATATTTTAACTGATTGTCAAGTCTTTCCTCCTACAGGCCTGATCCTCTTGTATCATTGTGTTCCCATCGCCACCACCAAGCCCCAAATGGGCCCTAAGTAAATGCAGGGGTGGGCAAAAGTATGTTTATAAGTTGTGAATATGTGAAACAGTTTATTCTCATACTGTTTATCAACTATTATATTATTTGTGTGTTATTGTTAGCCTGCCTTTGTGCACCCCTGTATTTATTAGCCTGTCTTCCTTCCTGGGAAACCAGAAGGGGGCGTGGAGAGGGGATAGTTCTTAAAGTACAAGCCCAGCTGCCGGTCTTCACAGGCCACGTGCGTCATTGCTGTTTCCTCTCTTCTCACAGTCTGCATGGAGGAAGAACCCAGCCACCTGAAGTTGGGTGTGTCCATTCAGAACCTGATGAAGGTTTACCGAGATGGCATGAAGGTGGCTGTTGATGGCCTGACCCTGAATTTCTATGAGGGCCAGATCACTTCCTTTCTGGGCCACAACGGAGCCGGGAAGACCACCACCATGTAAGAGGGTGTGGTTCTCTCAGAGTCAGCCCCTGGGAGGTCCTTAAGCACAGTTAGAAATTCATCCCTAGGCACACACTGTGTTGGTGACTGGGGTAAGGGCAGGACACTGAAGGAGAGTGTAAAAATGCTATCTAATCAGATTGGGCTTTCCAAAGGCTGGATTCACTGTATTTTATTGATTCAGCCTGAAACTGTCTGGGGGCCTTTTCCTGACCATTCCCATTCAGTTCTTGGCAGTGTGTTTAGAAGGTGAAGTTCTGACAGCTCCGAGCAAGGTTCTCTTTTGGAGCTGCTTTGCCCAGAAATGTGAGACAAGAAAGATTAGATGGGTTGGAGGGAGGTAGCATTTTCCAGGAACTCTGTCTCGAAGCAGCTGTGAGAAGCAGCTGGGCAGCTGGCTGAATGCTTGTCTTCCCTGGACCTACAAGGACCTTCTAGTGGGGAGCTCCCAAAGGGCGCGAAGGCCGTGGAAACACCAGAATTAGCCTCAGTGGCTTTCAATGTGGTCCCTCAACCATTGCAAGGGATATGTCACCGGGGTGACCTCCTTTTCCTATTCTATCTTTTTTTAATGCAAAGCCAATATGTTAGGAACACTGCAGAAATCTTTAAAAGGTGTACAAATATCCTACCACTTAACACAAACAAAATCATTTTTATCTTTGAATACTTTCTTGTTCATCCATCTTATATGCTCATGAGCTTAGGCATGCAGAGTCCATGTCTGAAACTAGTTTCCGGTGCAAACTGGAGTTCATTTAAAAAATGCTCATGCTCGAGATGGTCATTTTCAATGCATGGCCCACTCGTAGTCAGTCACTAAAGCGAAGGCTTGTTGGCTTTGTGGGGTGTCAGAGTCCATTAGGAAAGAGTCGGGGGTGGGAGGCTTGAGGCCTCTGCTCTGTGCTGGCTTTGCAGCCGGGAATGGAGTGTTCCTGGGGAGGCGGGGCTTCACGCTGACTCCTGGACTTGAACATTTCTGTCCTCAGGTCCATCCTGACGGGGCTGTTCCCTCCTACCTCGGGAACCGCCTACATCCTGGGGAAAGACATTCGCTCGGAGATGAATACCATCCGGCAGAACCTGGGGGTCTGTCCCCAGCACAATGTGCTCTTTGACATGTGAGTACCAGCAGCACAGGAGGGCGGAGCCTCTCTGGATGTGTGGGGTCATGAGTCAGGGGCGGAGGAGGACCTAAGAGTTTTATGCTCTTTGGGGGTGTCGTTACCTGGACACTTTGAGACCTGGTTGTCCTCAATTTTAGGAAAAGGAGGAGGTAAAACTGTTGGATGGGAGATGTTCCGTCAGCCCAGCCAGAGGATGAGGGCTTGGGAAACGGTGCTGTCCATTGCTGTCATTATGGAGGGTCCATGGGCCTGTCCTTTCTCCTGCCACAGCCCTTCCTGATGCTGGGTTGCCCCACCAGCAAGTAGGAGCCCTGTAGTGGAAGAGAGAAAGACCTGGGCTCTGTAACCTGGGCCAAGGACTTTATTCTTCTGGTCCTAATTTCCTTTTGTGTGAAGTTAGCATTAGCAGCTTGCGCTCATGCCCTCCACAGGGGTTCCCTTCTCTGAGGGTCTGAGGTCCTTTGAAGTTCAGGGGGCAGCTCCAGGTTAAGGCAGAGCCAGCTTCTTGGTTGGTTGCCGGGGTTCCAGAGAGGGTCATGTATGCCGGAGCGCCCTGCAGGGCCCAGGGCTGAGCTGCTTCTGTCCCCAGGCTGACGGTAGAGGAGCACATCTGGTTCTACGCCCGCCTGAAAGGCCTCTCGGAGAAGTTCGTGAAAGCGGACATGGAGCAGATGGCCCTGGATGTGGGTTTGCCACCCAGCAAACTGAAAAGCAAAACAAATCAGCTGTCAGGTGAGGCCTAGAGCTGTCTCTCTCTCTCTCTCTCTCTCTCTCTCTCTCTCTCTCTCTCTCGCCTGTCCCCGGATGGTCTGGTCTGGGTGCCTCCTTCATTCTTCTCTCACCACTCCTGCCTTGGCTCACTGTTCTCAGCCTCCTCTCTCTTGCTTACAGGTGGAATGCAGAGAAAGCTGTCTGTGGCCTTGGCCTTTGTCGGGGGATCCAAGGTGGTTATTCTGGATGAGCCCACAGCCGGCGTGGATCCTTACTCCCGCCGGGGAATATGGGAGCTTCTGCTGAAATACCGACAAGGTAAGCGATGTGCATTTATCCTGTGTTGTGGGCCGGGAGGGAAGAAGGGAGGAAGAGGTTCTAGAAGGATGGCCGTAGCTAATGGCTGTTCTTGCTGGAGCAACAGAATTGCTTCTCAAGGAAAATGCGGAACTCGTTTTCTTAAAGCTATGCACACCCGTGTGTGTAGGGGGAGGCCTGGTTCATAGGATGCTTATAGTTTATGCTTCATGACCCAGGGGCTTGCAAGAAGAAGGGAAACGGGATAAAGGGCATCTCCTTTGGGCTCCCACAGCCCCACCACCATCTATAGTAAAAAAATTACCCACGTGTCATGTAACTGTGTTCCCTATTGACTGAGAACCCTGAGAGCAGAGGCTGTGTCTTTTTTTCATCCCTATCCCCAATATGGTGCATTAAATTTGTGAATGTTGAAAGAGTGGATGAATTAATGAGTGGGTTTGATTGGCAGTCTCCTTCGCAATTTAGATGATACGGAAGGTTGCCACCTTATGGTTACAATGAGGAGTACAAGCTTTGGAACCAGCCCTGGCTGGCCCTGAGGCCTAGGAAAAGTCCGTTAACTGGCCTCTGTTTCTTTACCTGTGATAACAATAGAGCCTATCCCATGGAGGATTAAGTTAAAGGAGATGCATGTAGAATACCTAGCACACTGCCTGACCGGTCATTGCCCCCAAATGCTTGTTTCTATTTTTATGAGGATGCAGTAGCTGTGCCCACAGCGTGGGCATCTAGAGGTCTGGACCACCAGGCTGCCAGGTCTTTCTCCCCTGCTTATCCCTGCTAACGTTTTAGCTCTGGCCACTGCAGTCCGTGCACATCGACAGGCCTCACCTGTCCCGTGTCCTTGTGTTTGTGCCACAGGCCGCACCATCATCCTCTCCACACACCACATGGACGAAGCGGACATCTTGGGGGACAGGATCGCCATCATTTCCCATGGGAAGCTGTGCTGTGTGGGCTCCTCCCTGTTCCTGAAGAACCAGATGGGAACCGGCTACTACCTGACGCTGGTCAAGAAGGACGTGGAGTCCTCCCTCAGCTCCTGCCGAAACAGCAGCAGCACCGTGTCGTACCTGAAAAAGGTGGGCTGCTGCCGGTGTGCGGGGCTGGTGCAGGGCTGGCCGGGTTCGGGGGGTCAGGGCTTGCTGGCTGAGAATGGCTTGTCTCTCTACCCCAGCGGTTCTCAACCTGGGGGTCGCGACCCCTTTGGGGGTCAAACGACCCTTTCACAGGGGTCGCCTAAGTCCATCGGAAAACACAGATATTTACATTAGGATTCATAACAGTAGCAAGATTACAATTATGAAGTAGCAACGAAAATCATTTCATGGTTGGGGTCACCACAACATGAGGGAGGAACTGTATTAAGGGGTCGCGGCATTAGGAAGGTTGAGAACCACTGCTCTACCCACTCCACATCCAGGGCCATCTGCTCCATGGCGCCGTGGTTCCCTCGGAATCACATCGTACCGCATACGTGGAAGGCTCGGGAGGCCCCTGTTCCCTCATGCGAGCTCTGTTGAATCCCCTTTGCATTTTCCTGTGGAAGCACGTAGCCTGGGTGACGGAGGGGGTCCTTAGAGGACTCTGTTTTGTTGGAGAAAAGAGACTTGCGTGGCTGCACGAGGCCCTGCTGTTCCTGTCATGGTTTTGCCCTCGCAGTGGCCTCACCTTTTAATCTGCAAAGCAGCCCGTTTACTGAGCACCGAGTCCATGCCAGACACTCAGTCTAGCAGACTCGGAGCACAAAAGAAAATGATGATGATAATTCTTTGTAGCGTTTGCTGTTACTTATATATACAATTTTATAAAACATCATCTCCAAGTGGAGAGTAACCCTGGGAATAAGATACTGTGATTACTGTCCCCAAGGAGGGGAGGGAGGCTGTTAGTGACTTGGTAGTTTATTCAAGTTCACTCACTAGGTAAACAATGGAGGTGGGACCAGAACCCAATAACCAAGTACGTTTGCCTCTGGACCACAGTACATGCCTGAGGTTTATTAATGTGCCGAAACCCGTGGCACCTAAAACCGTTATACCCCAACCTCGAACTCCCATCCACTGCCTTTCACGAGTGCCGGGCTATCCCACCTGTGGTCTGAAAAACGGCCGCACTGGGATCACATTCGGGAGCTCGTTACAAATGCAGAGACTTGGGCCACCTGAGGATGACTCAGAATCTGCCTTTTATCACACTGCCCTGGGGATTAAGCACACATGAGAGCTTGAGAAGCACTGACTAGACATCTAGCCAGGTGACTCCCATGCTCAGCCGGCCAAGGGCCTGCTCACTGCACCATTGGTGGCCATGGTTCTGTGGATGGCGCTGCATCCTGTCATCCCACCTCCAGGAGGGCGGCCATCCCCCCGGCACACACGTTGGACCGTGGCCCAGAAGCCTGGCCACCCCCTTGCATGCCACTTGGGAGAAGCTTCCCACTCTAGTTCTCACACACACAGCCTCTCGGCGCCCTCCCTGGCGAAGGTGGTGGTGACTGTGCCTTGCCTGGTCCCTGACCCATTCTCACCTCCTTCTTTGCCATCAGGAGGACAGTGTTTCTCAAAGCAGTTCTGATGCTGGCCTGGGCAGCGACCATGAAAGTGACACGCTGACCATCGGTAAGGATTCTGGGGTTTCTTATTCAGGTGGTGCCTGAGCTTCCCCCAGCTGGGCAGAATGGAGGCAGAGGAGGAGAGGTGCAGAGGCTGGTGGCGCTGACTCAAGGTTTGCTGCTGGGCTGGGCCGGGCGGCTGCGGGAGAGGGTGCAGCTTGGTGGCGGGTTGGCCTCACGCTTGCTGGGAAGCCTGGGGCTTGGTCTGGGAGCTGACAGGGTAGGGCTCCAGTGAGCTGAGATGATTGGGGTGAGGGGACCCGTTAGAGGGGTGAATCTGGCTGGACTCTGGAGACGAGGGATGCGGAGCTCAAGGCCAAGCCACTGGGGAGGGACTAGAGCTCAGGACCTAGGGAGGCTGAGAGCCCAGGAGATGGGGAATAGCCAGCCTGCTGGGTTTGCTCCGGAAGCGTGTGCGGGGGCCAGTGTCACCAGTAACGAGGATGCAACAGAAGCCTGTCCCTTGGCCCTCTCTGCCCAGTCCTCGTCGCCAGCATTCTCCAGGGAGGAGACTCTTTCCGTGGACTGTCTGATTAAGCTTCTATTGAGATAGATATAAGGGTCTTTCTAAGCGAGGATGAAGAATCTTTTAAAGTTTGTTTCGTCAAGTTTTCCACTGAAGAATCCTGGAGCGTAGGCAATAGAAGCCAGGGTTTCAAGCTGAGTCATCTGTCTATCCGCCCACCCACCCATGCACCAAACCTACAAGGGACCTGGTTTGGGGGCTCCAAAGACATAGTTCTTGCCCCAGGAACTCACGGCCAGTGATGAACATGTGGCATGACTTAGGAGTCTGAGACAGGCAGTGCGTGGCTAGCGGAGGTCTGAGGGGGAGGCAGAGGGAGAAGGCAGGGAACGGCCGGCCCTCCGTGTGGGGCCTCTGCGCTGGCTGAGCCGTCTGTGTGCTTTGCTCCCCACAGATGTCACCATCATCTCCAACCTCATCCGGAAGCACGTGGCCGAGGCCCGGCTGGTGGAAGACATCGGGCATGAGCTGACCTACGTGCTGCCCTACGAAGCTGCCAAGGAGGGAGCCTTTGTGGAACTCTTCCACGAGATCGACGACCGCCTCTCAGACCTGGGCATCTCCAGCTATGGCATCTCCGAGACGACCCTGGAGGAAGTAAGTTCAGGGGGCCCGGCCGTCAGAACGGAGTAGGGCCAACAGTCCGAAGGCCAGCCACGCAGCCTGCGTTTCCAGGGGGAACAGGTTACCCTGGAACTGCTCACGGAGTCCTGAGGTCATTGGCATCTGGGCGGGCTCAGCCCCCGTGAACCCTTCAAGGTTGTAGTGGGTGATAGTAGAAAGAAGTACAGTGGTACCTCAAGATACAAGTGCCCTAACATACGAGATTTTTGAGATACGAGCAGTGGAGCGAGCGATTTTTGCTTTGAAATACGAGCAACATTTGAGATAGGAGTAATCGCGCGGATTGGCCGGCTGCACACGACCCACTAGTTTACCGAGACTCGAGCGTCTCATAGTTTCCCAAGCCTCAAGGTTACAGAACGAATTAAACTTGTATCTCGAGGTACCACTGTATTAGGGTTGCTCCCTGCTGTGACTGTGGCACGGCCATGCCCAGGAGGTGGCCAGCATTTATGGAAACACAGTTTGTGCCAAGTGCCAAGATTAGTGTCTTTTTTTTTTTTTTTAAATCATTGTAACTCCATTTAACCCTCATGACAAGAGGAGAAAGTAGGCACTCAGGGATGCTGAGCTAGGATTTGAAAAGGACCCTTTGCCATCCATGCCAGGGCTGGAAACTCACTGTCTTTTCGGGACATACATCCCAGGCCTTGAGGGCTGGAAGGGATATAAAGTTGTCTGGCCCAGTGGTCCCAAGCTTGGTTGACTGTGCAGCAGAGCCCTCTGGGACATCTTTGAAGATCAGAACGCCCAGGCTCAGCCGCAGGGCTGCGAGTCAGAAGTTCTGGAGGGAAGGCCCTGCTGTCGGTGCTTCTGTCGCGCGCTTCCGCGGCAGTGGCCTGTAGATCCGTTTGGAAATCGTTGGTCGAGTTCAGATTCTCTTCTGGTGTGTGGATTTCTGCCCCAGCATTTCAGGAGAAGGGAAATCCGTCGTCTCCTGGTCATTCTGTCCTGGATAATGTCACGGTGCTAGGCCACCCCAAGACTTTGGGCCATAGGCCTGGAAGAAGCCACTGGGCTCATTCTCGGTCGTCCTGAGGCCGTAGCTTTAATGTGACTATCATTGTCTTGTCTGGGTTGACAGTCTTGCCACTGTGGCTGTGTTCTTCAGTAAAAATGGCTTCTCTGACTCTGACCAAGTGGCATTAATAAGCGAAGCTTCTCCTTCCTGTGTTTAGGGCCTGGCACACCATTCGATAATGTCATCATCACAGCAGTGGTGGCTGCCGTCATCACACGGAGCCTGTAATATTCTCAATTCCTCGTATTTTTTCAGATATTCCTCAAGGTGGCTGAAGAGAGTGGAGTGGACGCCGAGACCTCAGGTAACCCTCCGAGGGCTGCACACTGAGCTGTGCCTCCTGCAGGCTGCTCAGCTCGCGGGGGCGAGGCCTTGCCCTTTGAATTGTGTGGCTTTCCTGTCTAAGTTGGTTACAGATGCAGAGGGTGGATTTTGTAAGAAGTGAAATAAGACGTGGGCCTTCCTTCCCTTTGCCCTCAGACGGCACGCTGCCGGCAAGACGCAACCGGCGGGCCTTCGGGGACAGGCAGAGCTGCCTTCACCCCTTCACCGAGGACGATGCTGTGGATCCCAACGATTCCGACATAGACCCAGGTCCGTGGGGGCGAGATCTGTGTTCCCCATCTCCAAAGTGACTTTCCCTCGTGTGTTCTTCCCTGGGGTGATCTTTTGGTGGCCAGGTCGGTGGGTGCCTGCAGGGTCCCCAGGGAAGTGGGAAAATGAGGAAAGCCACTCTCCCTCTCCCAGTGTTGCCCTGGCCGTCCAGCCAGAAGGAGAAAAAGCCCATCCTCATCACTGCCTTCACCGAGTGGGGGTCTTCCTCCCAAGATGCCTATCGATTCTCTGAGTTCATTTAGCATCTTTTCTGTGGAGTCCCAGTTTCTTGCATACTTAGGTGTTGGAGCTATTGGATACATAAGTATTCTTTGAATTGCGTGGATGATTTTGAAAGACCCAGAGAGGTGATTTTGCTTTTAGACTCATCCGTGCCCTAGTCTTAGATCTTTTGGGGTGAGTGTGTTTGACTGGGATGGAGAAAGGGAGGCAAGAAATCAAGCAGATACTGGTAGGTGACAGGTAGGAATCAGTGGTTGAAGACGAGGATTTCTAGGGAATATTTAAGAACAGAAACCTGTCTGGCTCTCCCTGCTCCTGCGAGAGTGTGACTCTCCTGTTCTCCCTGATTTCAGACCCTGTCCGTACTTAGGTCACTTGCCTGTGTCTACCTTTTATCAGAAGTCTAATAGATGGGACACAGATGGCCACTGTGTGTTCTCCAGTGTGTCCGCCTGTGTTCACGGCCCGTTTCATAGAGTATTCCGTAAGCAATCGAGGATGACCTGATTCATCTGAACCACTGGTTGTGACACCCAGTCACGTGCGAACACATCTCTTCGTGGTCTCGGGCACCTTCATTTTCTGCTCTCGTCCGATGAGAACAAAAGGCGGAGCCTGCCGTGACTGCACACGGGGGCGTCCTAGCATGTTCTTGGCAGGGAAAGTCCTTTCTTTGCTCCTGAGATACTTTCCCCTTCAAACGCAACCTTCAAGATAGTTAGTTGCTGCAGGTGCGGGAGAGGAGCATGGTGACGCCCGAGTGCTTCAGATAGGAGTTGACCTTCACGTTGGCTTCTTGCAGAATCCAGAGAAACAGACCTGCTCAGCGGGATGGATGGCAAAGGCTCCTACCAGGTGAAGGGCTGGAAACTCACCCAGCAGCAGTTTGTGGCCCTTTTGTGGAAGAGGCTGCTGATTGCCAGACGGAGTCGGAAGGGATTCTTCGCTCAGGTGAGCAGTGCGGCGGCAGGCCACGGATGTGAGATGCGGGCTGGAGCCAGATGGCCTGTATTTCCCCCCGAGCGCTGCTTCTCCCCACCCATGTGTCTGCTGGCAAGTTGGTTCTCGGTGCCTCAATCTCCTTATCTGTAAAGTGGGGATAATAATAGGACCTGGACATGGTGGTTATGTAAATTAAAAGGAGAAAGTGCTTAGAATAGGCCTCACATTAGTAATTATTGTGTGTGTGTGTTTATTGTAGAGGAGAGCAGAACTAGGTTGAAGTTTTTCATAACTTGAGCGATGATGATATGACCAGATGCACTTGACATAGCAACTTATTGGAAACTTGGTTTTTCTCTAAATGATGCTTAACTACAAACCGATAGGAAAAGCCTCCTTGCGGTTGTTGGCTGCATGGCAGCGTCTGCGTGCTGACTCACCTGGTTAGAGGGAATAACATTATTGCTCTCTAGAGAACCAAGTATAGAGGAGGAGTCTGCAGAGATCCTTTCCCACAGACTGTGTGTGGGTGATGTATGAATCGAGCATACCCTCTTGGATTTGAATTCTGGTTCTGCTGAATGAGCCTGTCCATCTCTGTGAGCCTCACTGACCTCGTTTGTTGATTGGTGATAATGACATTACTACTTGGGGTTGTAATGATCATTAAATGAAGTAATTCTCTTTACGGTACTTTCCCATGGAATTACTCACTCAGCGATAATTTTTAGCACTGAAACCCCAGAACATTAAAACCACAGGTAACATTTGAATCTTTAAGTTCTTTTTTTAAGGATACATTTCTCAGGAATAAGTAGAAGGAGCTTAGAGTTTACTTATAAAGTATATGTACAGGTCGTTGTTTTCAGGGAAGGTACGAGTGTAAAGTTTGAGGTGGTTGAGTAAGGATTTAGATTATTATACTTGTAATTATACTTGGGAAGCTGTGGAGGAGACAGTGGCTGCTCTTCCCTTTCAATGGAGACAATGTGGACAGTGGCTTTTTAAATTTATTATCACAATAGGGATCTGAATGGGTCAGCTAACCTCAGTCTATAGGTTATAAATGAGCAAACTGAGGCCATAGGGGGAAGTGACTTCTCATGGATGCACTTGTAGGGACAGAATCAGCTTTAAGTCTCTGGCTCCTTGTCGTTCTTCTGAGCTGAGCTGGGCTCCTGGCCCAGCGTGGTCTTTCCCAGGTTTTCAGGGGGCAAAGGTCAGGACCCAATGTTCTGAGTCACCCTGACATGTGACCACTGTTGACTCTCAGCCTGATGCCGCCGCCAGGTGGCCGTAGCCTCTGGCCTTGTGTTGCCAGCTTCCAGGGATGCCCTGGAGGGAAGAGGTTTAATTTTCAGGCTCCGTGCTTCCAACCCTCCGACAGTGCCTCGGTGGAGCCTGGCCAGGGGCCTTGTACTCACCTGCGTGCCGGCTGGTCTGGGAAGCTTTGTCCCATGGCTGCCTTTCTAACCCTTGTCTTCTCCCCGCTGGTCATAGATTGTCCTGCCAGCTGTGTTTGTCTGCATTGCCCTGGTGTTCAGCTTGATCGTGCCACCCTTTGGCAAGTACCCCAGCCTGGAACTTCAGCCCTGGATGTACAACGAACAGTACACATTCGTCAGGTATGTGTTTGCCTTCTACGCCCAGGAGAGAGCAAAGCTCGAGCAAACCACGGTGCCAGCTCTGCCGAGGGCTGGGAGAGGTGGGCTCAGGAATCACACAGTGGAATGGGTTTTACCAGCTGTGGCCGAAGCCACACACACTAATATGCCAAGAACAGCGGTGAACAAAGGCTGAAGGAATAAGTCCGTCGGTCCCCTGTTGCCATCTTTGAGCTTTTTTCCTCTTCCTACTGCTGCTGTCAGGAACAGGCATGTGTTCTAAGTAAATGATCTGCCCTTGCTAAAAATCTAGGATGGAGCTAGACTACATCTGATTTTTCGTTTTGTGGTTGAACACAAGGCTTCCCGACACTGTCAACGCTCTTGTTTTTTGCACAGTACAATGAGCGCATTTATTATCTAGTTGTAGATAGTAACTATTGTTGGTGCTTTGGACAAAAAATGCCAGCTACTCTATGACAATCCAGTGCTTCAAACAAAAGGACCAAGGAATTTCTCCCATCTCCTTACACAAGAATTTTCTTCAGTCCTCTAGTAATGGTAGATAGGTAGAGCTGGGAAGCAATCAAGCAGTAGATCTCTTTCAGTGATGTAAAAGAGAAGCGATATTAAAAAAAAAAAGACAGAGGGGAAAAAAAAAACATAAACATGGGAATCTATCTTTCTTTCTGTGGGCCCACTTTGCTACCTAGTGCAAGTTACTTTATTCTTTCCTCTCCCAGCTGCTGACGCCGATTGCCCAGGGCTGTGGAGCGAGGACTGGCTTTGTGTTTGTAACCTAAGCCCTGTACTGTTTGCCTTATCCAGCAGTGTCCAGGCAAACATGCAGCCAGTAAAGTCTGCCTCGAGTAATACCCTGGCTCTCTGTACCCACTGGGTAATTGTGGAAGCATTTTTGAAATACGGATCCTTAAGGAATTCATTTACTTGTGGTTAAAATATGTATGTCAGTGTGTATAAATAATGTGTGTATACGCATGTGCATGTACACATACGCATACCTCTCTACATATAGTTTATTTACACAAGCCCCACTTTGGAGTGCTGTATGTTGCCATGATATCAAGTGTATGGCCCGAGCCTGAGCTCCTTGTGGGTGGGCTCTGTTTTATTCATTGCTGTTTTAAGAGCTTGGCACACAGGAATTCCTTAACAAAGTATTTGTTTTTAAAAAATGTGTTTCCTCCTTCAAATGTATGGTTTTAATGAATTGCTGAACTGGCTGACTCTTCTGTTCCCATAGCAATGATGCTCCCGAGGACCTGGGCACCCAGGAGCTCCTGAATGCCCTCACCCGAGAGCCCGGCTTCGGGACCCGCTGTATGGAGGGGAACCCCATCCCGTGAGTACCTTTCAGCTCCGCACCCCTCCGCTCTGGTTTCCTGTGCTTGCTGCCTGGGTTGGTTTTATCAGTTGTATGCCTCACTGTGACTACCATCGTTTGCCCTTGGAGCCATTTTTTTTTTAATGTTTAAAAAGCTGATATAGTAATCTAATAAGACCATCTAGGAACATATATAACAGACTAAGAGCATATCTTAACATCCTGCAAAGCAAATTACTGCAGATGTTTGTTTACTGCTTTATAAATGAATATTTAATTTAAATAGCACTTTACACTTACTGCTCCAGTGCTTTTCCCTTCCTCCCTCCCTCCCAGCTCCTGTACTGAATGGGTCAGCTAATCTCAGAGACAGGCTGCCAATATATAGAATTTGCAGTTTTGCTTGTCAGCTTCTTGGCTTTAACAGCTGAAAAGGTGATGGAGTTTTAGAGAAGTTGACATTTTCTCCTCTTAGAGTTGCCTATTTTTATTGTATTCTCCTTCAAAATTCTTGAAGAAAAAGAGGCAGTCTGTAGATAAAGTCCGTTAAAGACCCATAGACGAAGTAGGTATGTGGGAAGGTACATTCAGTGATGGTTGAGTGGACAGTGGACAGAGGTGAACTCCTGGGAGACCATTGAGTGGAGAGGTGATTCCAGGTTCCCAGGCTCAGGTAGAATTTGTAGGTAAGAATGTTACCCACAAACAGGAGTTGTGGAGAGTGTGGGAAGGTTCAGAAATACTGGGAAAGGGCTAACTTCAATCCCAGGTTTTAAAAGGTAGATACAGACCCTGTCAGGGTCAAGGACCAGTGAGCGTGGTACCTGGGCATGCAGGGTTTTGGAGCAGCTTGTATAAGTGTATAGTGATTGTGTACTTGTTATCTCATATTAATTGGATACTTACTAAATGTTTGTTAATACTTCCTGGGTGGTAAATCCTAGCAGCCAATATTTTCCGCTCCTAAAGAGCAAGATGACTAACGTGGAGAAGGACTAAGAGGCATCCTATCTGGATGTCACGATTCTTTTGAGGAGATTCCACCGGACAGTTTTGTAGGCAAGAGAGGAGAATGAGAGGAGATGGTGATAGAGGTGGATGGATGCAGCTCCTGCCAGCTGAGCCGTGTGGACTCACTGCCAGCTTGGGGCGGCTCGTGGGAGCCAAGTCTGGGTTGAGATCTCGCCAACAGCACAGGAGACGCAGGGCCCCAACATCAGAGGGCTCCCCGTTGAGAGGCCCAGCAACATGGAACGTGTGTTGGGGCAGTCAGATGTGGGGCCCCACTCTGGGCACTTTCAGGCTTCTCAGAAAGTAGTGGAATGGAGGGACAGGAGGGATGTTTAGCGGGGCCACTTCCCTGGGGCATTTGTCTTTGCCGCTCATTGTGTGCAGGTGTGAGGAAGGGAACTTCAGGAGGGAGCCCAGGCTTCCCTGGAAGTTTCCATTTCACTGGGGCGCCTCACAGAGAGCTAGAGAGCAATTCACAGAACGCTTCATTTGGACGCTGGCTGTGCGTTAAATTGTAGAAGTTTGGAACTAGAAGGGATAGGACGTGTCTTGTGGAAATGTGACTTATTGAAACAAGTCCTTCTATGTTTTCATTTTACTGTTGGAGAAAATAAGCCCTGAGAGGGCAGGTGACGTGTTGATGATCTCACAGTGGTTCAGAGCGCAAGTTGGGCATGAACAACCCAGCTCTCCATGTACTAGTCGCTCTAACACTACCCGCTCCCCCTCCCCCCCGAGCTTCAATTCTCTACTTGTTTGGAAACATAAAGTGATCTTGACATTGTCTACAGCTTATCAGCACATTGAGCATAAAACCGAGACCCCTTCCAGGCCTGTGTCATCTGGCTCCTGCCTCCTCCTCTGCCTCATAGCTCATCACATTCCGGCCATACTGTCCTCCCGCTGCTCCTTCAACGGGAACCTTTGCACCTGCGCTTCCTGCTGCTTCTGCTTGTACATTCTTTCCCTCCAAATCTCTCCCCGGCTCAGCCTTTATGTTCTTCCCAAAGCGTACCACCTCTTCGCGCGACTCCTTTCCTACCAGTCACGCTCCCTTTAGTTTGCTACATGTTTTCCCATTTAAGATGGTATGTAATCATCACCTAACTCTTTGATGGGAACACGGACTCCATGAGAGCAGGGACTTTGTCTTGTTCACTCCACACTCTCAAATACGCAGAAGAGTGTCTGGCACAGAGTTGATGCTCATTGAGTATTTTGGAGTGAACAGGTGGGTGAGTGATTGAATTCTGTGGATTGGACCGACTGGAGTTCCGTAGATGAGCATCTAGGTCCTCTTTGCGTTCCATTGTTCATATCTGTGAGGTGAGCTCACAGCTTACAAGTCTTTGGAGGGATCGGATAATCAGATGGGGAGCGCTCGATGCGTGTCTGCAGGTGTTTTTGATGGATCCTGTGCCCCGGAGGCGGCAGGAAGCCCAGGTCCTCTGGGTGACCTGGCCTTGCTGTCGTCCCTGTGCAGAGACGTGCCCTGCTTGGTGGGAGAGGAGGAGTGGACCACGGCCCCCGTTCCCCAGACCATCACGGACCTCTTCCAGAACGGGAACTGGACGATGGAGAACCCCTCACCCACCTGCCAGTGCAGCAGCGAGAAAATCAAGAAGATGCTGCCCGTGTGTCCCCTGGGGGCCGGGGGGCTGCCTCCTCCACAGGTGAGTCCCTCGCCAGATGTAACTGAGCAGGCAGGGGCACAGGGTGGGCTCGGGAAGAAGGACGGGGTGACATATCGGGAGGGTCTCTGTCAGTCTTGACCTTAGTTCTTGTCACAGGGAAAAGCATGTGAGTTTTGAGGGGAGGAGGCTTGAACCAGCTTGTTCCTGTATCTAAGTGAGCTTAGCCTGTTTCTTTATTTTGAAGAGACTTATTTGCATTAAAACCAGAACACAACACTCTGGACCAATGGGCTACGGGAGACACGCATGGTGCCCTCTCCCGATGGGGGTGTCACAAGACAGGCCCCCCTTTCTCCCCAGCTCTGCCTTGGGGAGGCTGGCCCATCACTGTCTGAGGGTCTTGTTAAATCTGACATCCTCTGAGAGTCTGAGAATGGGATGCAGTTGGGAGCCATTTTTTTTTTTTCTCTGAGAACAGTTTCAGAATGAGGCTTGCTTGTGAAAGCTGTCTGCTGCTTTGTCAGCATCCAGGTTGCAGGTTCCGGTTAAGTCTTTCTAAACTAATAGCTAATCTATTCATCCATGTGACACCACTGAACGAAGAACTCACCGAGCATAGTCAGTGATGCTGCTCCCCAAAGACCTTCGTGACGGTGAAGAATAGATTGTACAGTCTATGGTTTCCAGAATAATTTCCTGGGGAACTTTTTGGAGTGGCTTAAGTGTATGGCCTGAGGCAGGGGTAGAATGAATCGGGCTTTGGTGGCTGTCTTGGGGTACCTGAGCATTGCGGGCAGGGTCTAGTGATGTGTTTCTGAGGGACATGTGTCAGTGTAGTCCTTGAGTTGCTTTTTGTCTCAATTCTGGTCCATAAAAGCACATCTGCTTGTTTTTTTCTGTAACAACAGAGAAAGCAGAACACGGAGGACATCCTTCAGAACCTGACGGGGAGAAACATCTCGGATTACCTGGTGAAGACATACGTGCAGATCATAGCCAAAAGGTCATTCTCTGCTAAACTCAGTCCTTACTCTGTCCTTACTGATCAGAGGAATTTAGACCTAAAGATAGTAGGCCGAGGAGTGGGGGAAACATATTTTTGCCTGATGTTGTCTTAGAAGCTTAGACTGCGCTTTCCAAGTAGACAAGATGAGAAGTATTATGAGCATTCGGATTGAATTTGCCTGGGTCCAGAATAAAAATAAATCTGGATTCAGAGTCTAATTCTGCCCCTACAGAATTAGACAGTTAGCTGTTTGACGAACGGGTAAGCAGTTATCCTTTTAAATCCTCCGTTGGTGTCAAATGTGAAAGCAGAGCTGCTCTGATGAGTCTGTCGTGAGGACGAAACGAATGCTGAACATAAATGCCGCTCCTGGTTGGGCTGCATGGCGGCCTGGGCCGTGGCGTGGGGAAGAGCCACTCCTGGGGCCTCGCAGCCTAATGCTGACTACGTAGCTCAGGGGCGGGGAACCTGCTTCCTGCCAAGGGCCATTTGGACATTTATATCATCATTCAGTCACCGGCCATACAAAATTATCGACTTAAAAATGAGCGTGCTATATTTGATCAGACATTTAATTGACTCACTACTTGGTAGTCAGTGCCTTGGTAGGGCCAGACCAAGGGATTCTGTGGGCCTACTATGGCCCACAGGCTGGATGTTCCCCACCTTTCATTTACCCGCTGTCGCTTCCCACTGGTTTGGTCAGTTGGAATTCTCAAGAGTTCTCAGTGGCTCTAAATGACAAGGGTGTGCTTGAATGACAGCTACTGTGAGTTTCCAACAAAGAGGCACAACCTCTCCCTAGGTCATCCCTAATTGATGCATGACTTGGAATTTTAGAAGTTTCTAGCTTGATCACATCTTTGTCTATAAGTTGGTTTTTGAACCGGTTTAATCCAAGGCATGGTTTTCATATACATAAGATGTTAAGAATGGGAAGAAAAATGGCATGCCGATTAGGGCTTCTTCCCATTGGCAAAAACTTAACACCATCAGCTCGATCCTAAGATTATTTCCGTCCCTTTGTTGAGTCCTCAGGTACATATTGACTCCTTCTGTGTCATCAGGAATAGGATCCGTGTTGCTCTGAACTGACTTTTGTTTTGTCTCTGGTTTCTGCAGCTTAAAGAACAAGATCTGGGTGAACGAGTTTAGGTGAGTTGACCTCTTCCTGTGCTTTCCCCCGGCTCCTGTCGGTCAGGAGGGTGGCTCTGAGGCAGGAACCGTGGGCCCGGGAAGTTGTTAGTTTTGGGATGGCGTTGCCCTCAGTGTTTCTGCTCAGCGCCAGCTGCCACTGCAGAGGCATGTGAACGCTGGGCTCACTCATCCCCTCGAGGAGGCGCAGAGGCTATTTATGGTGCGATTTAACAGGAAGCACAGTGTCGTGAGGGGAAAACCTTCGCTAGTTGCACTTTGCCCCCAAACCAGATTCCCAGGGGTTCTCTTGGATGAAATAAGACACATCAACACCAAATATTCTCACTGTATTTCAAGCCGTCTATCCCTCTGGAATTTGAAGGAACAGTTGGGATCAGGGAAGAATGAAGGAAGAATCGTTGAAGCTCATTACGTCTTATGAAAATGGGCTACTTTATACACACACACACACACACACACACACACACACACACATTATATTTTATCATTTTTTTTTTACAGAGAGTAAGGGAGAAGGAGAGAGAGTTAGAAACATTCATCAGCTGCCTCCTGCACACCCCCTACTGGGGTTGTGCCAGTAACCAAGGTACATGCCCTTGTGTCTGCAGGCCGACGCTCTATCCACTGAGCCAAACTGGTTAGGGCTTAATATATTTTTATTGATTTCAGAGAGGAAGGGAGAGGGAGAGAGAGACAGAAACATGAATGATGAGAATCATTGACTCGCTGCCTTCTACAGGCCCCCTACTGGGGATTGAGCCCATAACCCAGGCATGTGCCCTGACCAGGAATTGAACAGTGACCTCCTGGTTCATAGGTTGATGCTCAATACTGAGCCACGCTGGCTGGGCCCATCTGCTTGTTTTGAGACCCAAGTTCAGGCTGGAGCTGCTTCTGTCTCTAGTCAGGCCCATACCCTTCCTACTTGGGCAGGAACCCTAAGGGTAAGGAAAAAGATTGCTGGAATCCATTAGAGGAGTCCAGTGGTAACTTTCTCTCGATCTAACCTCGGTCCTGCTGTGAAGAAGCACTTTGCCTGTGGGAAACATATGGTGTCCAGGATTCTGTGCCCTGTGCCGTCTGTTTTAACCTCAGGCTGTTCTTGTAGGTATGGCGGCTTTTCCCTGGGTGTCAGCAATTCTCACGCACTTCCTCCAAGTCAAGAAGTTAACGATGCCATCAGGCAAATAAAGAAACACTTGAATCTGGCCAAGGTACGGTGGGACATGTCAGAAAGGAGCCCAGAGTTGCTGGTACAGGGGAGCAGTTGGCAGGGGCATCTGATCACTAAGCACCTCATTGTGTAAGACTTGGGTACAAAGTCGACCTGAGTAGTTAGCATCTTGTGTCAGCCAACACCAAGCTGGGACTCAGTGACCAGTTAGGATCTGAAAGACAAATCCAGATTTCTCCCAGTAACTTAAATTTATGAATATAACCAGTAGGTAAGCAAACTTCACATCAAACATACTTTTTTCAAAGCGGTCACTGTTAAACAGGAAACGAATCCTTTTCTGAAAGTGTTCAGCAAGTGTTAGGACTCACTAAGCATTCACTTCATTTGTCTGTGCCCGAAGTTTCCCGTTTTTAATTAAGAATTGAGGGGGTCAGATGATGGGGACATTGGGATCATAGTCCTCGAGTCTGTATCTCTGTTTTGAGGCCCAGACCCCACAAGGGTAGCCCTGGGCCCTAGGATGGGGCCAGGGAAACATTTTGAAGACTCCCCACCCCTGAGTTAGAGACAGACGTGAAGTCTTGGGATGTTAAGTCACAGGGCTTCCCGGTGGTTCCTTTGAGACTCTTAGCTCATGGCAGCAGCGGTGCTTTACATGTCTGGCCACTCGTTTCTCGGTGGCTTCAGCTTTCCTTTTAATGAACAAAGTAGTCACAATGCTCGTCCTAAGGTTGTCCTACTGCTCCTGTGAGCCGTCTGAGCTGAGGCAGGTTCTGTCGTCCACAGGACAGCTCTTCGGATCGATTTCTCAGCAGCTTGGGAAGGTTCATGACAGGACTGGACACGAAAAACAACGTCAAGGTAAAGCCCTTTGTTCCAGTAGCTTCTTGATGCACAGTAACCCTGTGTTCATCTCCTGAGCGCACTGATGGGGTAAGCACGGCAGAGAGAGCAGTCTAGTAGCCTCACCAGCGAGGATGTGCAGTGCAGTGATTCAGAGAGTTTGCTTTGCCCCCGGAGAGAACAGGCGGACCATTGTGACCTTGACCAGATTACTTGACCTCCCTAAGCCTCAGTTTCCTAAACTCTACCATGGAGAGAGTATTCAGGCTCTCTCAAAGCCGTGATGAAAATTAAATGAGTTAAACATAGAGATAATCGGCACTGTGCCTGGCCACACGATCAGCGCTTGGTACAGCTGGTTGCCCTTACCGCTTTGCCACGTTCTCTGATAAGAATGTTTTGTCTCGGTGCATGACCGGGATTTCTGAAATTTATAGTCGTGTGTGTGTGTGTGCGTGTGTGTGTGTATGTGTGTGTGTAGTGTGTGTATCCACGCACCTCCAAGAACAGGGTTTGGGAGCATTGCCTTGTACCTCTGTGTTTTATTTCAGGTGTGGTTCAATAACAAGGGGTGGCATGCCATCAGCTCTTTCTTGAATGTCATCAACAATGCCATTCTGCGGGCCAACCTGCAGAAGGGGGCGAACCCCAGCCAGTATGGGATCACTGCTTTCAACCACCCCCTGAATCTCACCAAGCAGCAGCTCTCAGAAGTGGCTCTGTAAGTAGCTAAGTCTCCATGGACCAGGCGGGGGCAGGAGAGGATGTTGGGGGTAATGGTGGAATGGAGGAAGGAACCCTACACTGGTGGTGTATAACAACAGCCGGGGAAACACTTACATTAGGATATGTCTGGGTTGGTCCGGGGTCTGGACAGAAAATGATCAGTTTAGGAATTGGCTGGCAGGGATTAAAGTGCCAAAGATAAATAAATGACTCATATATGTAAAAAACATTATATTTAGTGGATTCATGTAAGGTAATTTGTTAATAACATCCCGCAAATATTTTAACTCGCCATCAACACAGTGTTTAATAAAAAAAGCAGAAGCCCGCCATCAACTATCTTTTGCTGGTTTTAAACTTGGTGAAATGTACTTTTATCAGCTTGTGTTTTTAATTCCTGAATTGTGTGTAGGTGTGCAAGGTAAAAACCAATACACACTAGGCAAAGTGT
Source organism: Lasiurus cinereus (assembly GCA_011751065.1). NCBI lineage: Eukaryota > Metazoa > Chordata > Mammalia > Chiroptera > Vespertilionidae > Lasiurus > Lasiurus cinereus. The sequence continues at coordinate 5,991,596 of JAAGEH010000226.1, forward strand.
ATAGAGCCTTTGGAATTGTGGAAATCTGGGTTTGAATCTGGTTTCTAAACTTCCTAGATGTATGGTGTTAAACGAAGCAGTTCGTGTAAATTGCCAAGTTTAGCATTTGGTTTATATTCAACACATGTTGGGTTCCTTTGTCATATAAGGGGCATGGCACAGTTATTATTTTTTGCTTAACTTGTATAAAATATCAGTATATGTCACTGGAATCTTTATACCAAGCTTATATAACATTTACATGTGTAATTTATAGCAAACCCTGTTGATTGAGCTTATAAGACCACTCTTCTTCTAAGCATCTGATAGATGTGTTAGACTGATAGGCCACACACTGGTGTTTTCAAATTTATTTCCAGCTAGAAATGAAGTCATTTGAATGGTTTCACACTAACATTTCTGCTTTTTTTAATTTTCAATCTTTGTGAGTGAAAATTCACAACATAATTGCTCTTATAAGGTCATTAGGCCACTCTGACTGCCATTAATTGTTCATTATGACACTGGCTCTTTGTAACCTCAGTGCAATCAGGGTTGCATTGGAATTGTCAGGTTAGTGGGGTTTTAATTTGCTTTATTCTTTTTTACTTGAAAATAATAATCATTAGCCCTGAAAAATAATATTTGGTGAGCAGGTTATTTTTTCCTTGGGTTATGCTCAGATATTTGTGTGTGTGTGTGTGTGTCCGTGTCCGTGTGCCCTCCTCATGGAGTCTTCAGTTGCATCAGTGGCCTCTCATGTGCTCTCTGCCTCTTTCTCAGGATGACTACATCGGTGGACGTCCTCGTGTCCATCTGTGTGATCTTCGCCATGTCCTTCGTCCCAGCCAGCTTTGTCGTGTTCCTGATCCAGGAGCGGGTCAGCAAGGCGAAGCACCTGCAGTTCATCAGCGGGGTGAAGCCCGTCATCTACTGGCTCTCCAATTTTGTCTGGGACATGGTAAGGGCGCCCCCGTGCTGCTGCACGTAAATCTCCGGCAGGGCCGCGTGCGGATGACAGAGCCTCTGGCTCTCGTTATGGTGCCCTGGCTCATCGGAAGATGAATGAGAAGGAAAATGGCAGAGGCATTGTAATTAAGTGCAATGTACTTATGGAGCATTAAGTGCAGCACCCATCCCACACCCCAGAGGAAATCTGTCCACTCTGACGGCAGTTAGTATTACCACCACCCAATCCCTAATGCACAACTTTTCAAACAGAATTCAGAGTTATTCTCCAAACTCCAGTGCCTGTAACTTGTCTGATAGGGATGACCCTCCACAGAGTCAGGGTGTTCTTTGTCTTACTAGGAAATCTGTCACCTGAACACTCGACACATTTTACCTGAAGCTGATCCATGTTTTGCAAATACGTTTTCATGGCCAGCTACAATGCATTGCTTTTGTTCAGACCAATATGGAGGACTTCAGAGAATTCTGAAGTTCCACTTCTCGGAAAGTGGAGTTGACATATATCTCCCTCTGCGTTCCATTCATTGTAAGCCCTACAGAGCACACGTGATGCTTCTCCCACCAGATAGCCCTCAGATAAGTGGAGACAGCTTTCACTGAACCTAAATCTTCCCCGGATAAGACGGTCTCTGAGGACACATTGTGTAATCTCTAAAGCGCAGTACCCGTGTGAGTGATGATGATGCGCCAGCCTCTCAGACGTGTCGTTCTTTGGATTTCACTGCCTTTGTGTGGCCACGCTCCATGTTGTTAATGTCCCCTTTGAAAAAGTAAAACCCTGAATTAGCCTTGTGTTCAGGCTGCGGTCTGAGAGGCTATGAGCCTCGAGGGAGTTGATCTGTATCCCTGACTTGATTACCCAGCCCAAGGGCATCGCATTTTGGAAGTAGCACTGTCTTGGCGGCCATTGGGTAGTGAACTGAAATCTCTGGTTGACAGGTATTATTAAATGGGCCTCTTTCATTCTATACCAATGCAGTTGACTCTTTTGAGCCCAAACTTTATGTTTATCGCCGTTAAACTGCGTTTTGTTTAGTGTCCATTTGCTTTTATCTTGATCCAGTAATTACTTTATGCAGTAAACACATTCTGAGTGCTCACTGCGTGTCCGACTCCACCACACACAGGAGCTTCTGAGATGAAAGACCGAATCCCAAACTCAGGAAGGTCACTCACCTTCCTGTGTGTGCTTTTGAGCCTCTGAAGTTTGCTCTAATCACGTCTTCATCTAAGTTGTTGGTAAACACATTGAGTAGAATGAGACTAAACAGAGCCCTGTGCTTTAAAGCTGCACATTCTTACATCCGACAAGCCTGCTCTCACATCCCTCCCTGTGCTCTGTTCTGCCAGCTATGAATCCTCACAGTTGTCTCGTGGTCAGGTCTTTATTTGTGCACTTAAAAATTATTTTTATTTTTCTAGAGAATTTTGTAAGAGTTTATTTGTGTGAAACTGACATGACATAGGCTGGGAAGCCAGATCTCAGGTTCTCCCTCTTTGTGCATTTTAATTCTTGATACTCTGTCAGGACAGACTCTAAGATTATTCTCAGTGTGATGAAGCAGTTCTGACATTCACATTATGAGCGCTTACTTCATAAATAGATTATATGTGAGATTGAACTTGGGCAGACTGTAACATGGCATTAATGATGAAACCGACACAATCATCTTTGGGGAAGAATAATGGAAGCTTATTTGCTGCCTGGGAAATTGAAATTACTCTGACCGGGGATCCATCGTTCAGTAAGTTTACTGAGCGTGACACCTTGGCTCGGCTCTTGGAAAGACAGCAAGGGCATTCAGTTTATAAAATCAGCCACGGGTAAAATGCTTGTCAAAATGTATTGTTCAGTGTATTGATTAGTAGTTTATGCGGCTTTATTAATTCAGAGTTATTCTCCAATATGTCCACTGCCCTTTCTTGTCCGACGATGGTGAAGACGGGCTGGGCTGTATCTTTGACGTAGGGACCAACTCGATTTCCTTGTTTCACTTTCAGTGCAACTATGTGGTCCCTGCCACGCTGGTCATCATCATCTTCATCTGCTTCCAGCAGAAGTCCTACGTGTCCTCCACCAACCTGCCAGTGCTAGCCCTCCTGCTCCTGCTGTATGGGTAAGGTGCCCCTGGGCGGGTGGCAGCTGCGGGCGAGGCATCCGGTGCCCAATGTCAGAGGGAAGACAGGGGGCACCCCGTGGACATTGGTCTCTGTGCCTCGCCAGGTGGTCGATCACACCGCTCATGTACCCCGCCTCCTTCGTGTTCAAGATTCCCAGCACCGCCTACGTGGTCCTCACCAGTGTGAACCTCTTCATCGGCATCAACGGCAGCGTGGCCACCTTCGTGCTGGAGCTCTTCACCGACAATGTAAGTGCTGCAGAGAGAGCAGCTGTGCTGGGCTGAGCATCTCTAGGAGCAGGGGACAGGGTTTAATTGTGATCCCACTCCATGCGTCTGTGGTATCACACCACCCACCACTCTGTCCTGTATCCGGTTCTCTCTTCCCTGGCTTCCTTTTCCTTATAGTTCTCTCATCACACCTTTCCGTTTCCTTCAACAAGTTCTTCTATACTTTTTTCTGCCTGCATGTTGCTTTTCCGATCTTTGTTTCACCTTCCATCTTTGCTTTCCACTTCCGGTGCCGTCTCTGGCTGGCTCCATTCCTTCCAGAGGCTCTTATCAGCTCCTCTCTCGGTGCTGTATGTTGTTCTCTCTCGATTCTGAGCCTTTAGCCCTGAAGGTTCCTTGGAACTCTAGCCTTGCATTCTCACTTGCCTGGTGCAGAGCTCCATCTCCATAATTTACAGATACCCCAGGCTCAACATGTCCTGATTCTCTTTCCCCCCTAGAACCCACTGCTTCTCTGTCTTTCCTGTCACACTCGATAGTGTCATCCACCCAGTCCCCTCCCTGATCTGGTGATATTTGAGTCATCTTGCATGCTTTGCTTTTGTTGATTTCCCACGTTTGACTGGTTACCTGGTCAGTTCTTCCAGTTACAGGTCCTGTAAACAAGGTTCCCTGCCCCTTCCTGTCACCTTGGTCCCAACACCTGAACTTGGCTCTTAGGACCTTCCAGAAGCGCATCCTCTTCCCCAAGAGGCTGCAATCTCAGCCAAGTTGCTCCTTCCACCCACCGAGCTCCTGTGGGCCTGGCTTCAAATCCCTTCCTCTGTCCCAGGAGCCCCTCCTCCTGGCTGACCCTACCTGCTTGAGCTCCGATGTGGAGCTTTCCTTTCCTGCCCTATGGGAAGTGCTTCCAGAGCCCTCAGTTCATGCTCCATACAGCACATACCCAACTGTGTAGTAATTTCCTGTTTCCTGTCACTTTTCCTCAGAACAAAGACGATTTCTTACTGACCTTGCCCTCACCTGTGCCCTGGCACGTGCATCCAGCATATAGCAACTTACTCAATTGTTTGAGAGCTGGCTAGCGCTGGCTTGATGTGTTCAAGAAGAATTGTTTAAACGACCACAGAATCCTGGAACTGAACTATTGACCCAGACATGAGCAGTTTGCTTTTAAAATGCTAAGCAAATATTTTGGTAGATTTGCTTCTGATTAAACATAACCATGTCTCCCAACTTGGCTCATATTTCTCCATACACATAGGATCACTCCGAATTTTCTAGCGAGCAAAGGTTTTATTAAGTTGCACATCATCAGCTATGGCTGCTGCTGCTTAACCGTGAGCTGACCTCATGGTTAAGGAACCAGATGTCTTCTCCACACCCACACCTCTGACCTGGATACGTTTTTAACTTAAATCACCAATGACATTCAGTCCGCCTCTGTCTTATTTCTTTTAGAAGCTGAATAACATCAATGATATCCTGAAGTCTGTGTTCTTGATCTTCCCGCACTTCTGCCTGGGACGGGGGCTCATTGACATGGTGAAAAACCAGGCCATGGCTGATGCCCTGGAGAGGTTCGGTGAGTGCCAGCAGTAGTCAGAGGGCGTTGCATCCAAGGTGGCAGCGTGTACGGGTCTTGTGACTCTGGCCTTTGTTTTAGAACGAGGCTGGTGCCGAAACCAGTTTGGCTCAGTGGATAGAGCGTCAGTCTGCGGACTGAAAGGTCCCAGGTTCGATTCAGGTCCAAGGGGGCATATACGTTGGTTGAGGGCACATCCCCAGTAGGGGGTGTGCAAGAGGCAGCTGATCGATGTCTCTCTCTATCCCTCTCCCTTCCTCTCTGCAAAAAATCAATCAAATACATTTAAAAAAAAAATTAAAAGAATGAGGCTGGTGACTGGGCACAGGACTCCCCCTGACTGACAGGGCTGAGCATAGCTGGTTGTGGGATGGGTCTAATGACAGGGCCATTTGTGCCTGAAAGAAGTGAGAAGGCTATTTTGGAGGTAGGGAGAAAACCGCCTTTAGCTTGAATTCAGTACCTAATGCCACTGGTTGGGATTGTCAACGTCACTGCTTGCAAAAGTCAAACCAGAGCCTTGAGAATGTTACACAGGCAGTGAATTGCCAGGAAAGATGCAAACTCAGGTTCGGTAGGACAAGCATGGGTCTGGAGCTGTGGCCGTACATGACCTTTCACATAGTCTATACAAAGGGAATCACTGCAGCTCTTTCTACCTTATGATCTTTACAAGTATTTGTCCTATGGCCACATTACTATTCTTTATCCACTGGCTCATGTCAGTTAGATGGGTCATGTTATTTAAGGGATTTAGGACAGAGACTTTTTTTTTCCCTAATTTGGAGATGCAAAGGAGATGTATAAGGAATTTGAAGGAATATTTGTATAAAGCCAGGTGATTTGATTGAGTCACTGTGTTATATTACATGCTACTGAGAGGGGCATCTTTATAAAGTGCTCTCAATCATCTTTCTTTGGGGAACTTATAATCTGTTAAAATACTGACGGTAAAAATTACCCTGGATTGTTGCCTTCTTACAAAGGATTTTTGCATCTCATTAAAAAAGAGACATTACATATCTTACATGATGCTACAGATCTAATACATGTTTTGCTCTGAAACTCTGATCTGTACTGAGTCGCAGTATGTTTCCCCCAAACTTCCCTAAATCAGGCTTGGACAGTGGTCACTCTCTTACATATTTTCTTCTTGTCATGGGGGATACCCATTGGTGTTCCCAGGAAGAGGGGTGAATTTGAGGAAGGGCCGTGCTCTCTGGTGCTTCATTCTGATTGGATCTCTGCATTGTGCTTGCAGGGGAGAACCGCTTCGTCTCGCCACTCTCGTGGGACTTGGTGGGACGAAACCTCTTCGCCATGGCCGTGGAGGGGGCGGTGTTCTTCCTCATCACTGTTCTGATCCAGTATAGATTCTTCATCCGGCCCAGGTGAGCTTTTTCTCAGAACTCTTGGACCCCCAGTTTGAGGGTCACAGAGAAGAAGCCCCGGGAAATACTTGTCAATGGCATTTAGATGGAATTGAACTCAGAGCAGATGATCAAACTGTGTTCCTAAAGTGGACATCCTCAAGCCCCAGCACTGCCAGTCCTGGCAATGGAAGAGTAGACCTTATAGGACTGCTTTAGAAATGATCTTTCTCTTGAAAAATCGCTGGAAAGGTTGACTTTTCTTAACTCTCCCCCGCTAAGACCTGTGAATGCAAAGCTTCCTCCTCTGAATGATGAGGACGAAGACGTCCGGCGCGAAAGGCAGAGGATTCTCGATGGTGGAGGCCAGAATGACATCTTGGAAATCAAGGAGCTGACTAAGGTGAGGTGGGGAATACGGGCTGTGACAGCTTGTCTGTAACTGTTTCGGCTTTAATGTGGGGAAACTAGTTTCTTGGTGCTGTGCTTAGTAAAAGAAAAAGTCTGCTTCTCAAAATGTGCATCTATACCCGGCTTCTGTCAATGTAACTTTATTTAAAACATACCATGGGGACTTCTGCATTAGAGAATACCTGTGTTTCATGCATTCTCAAGAATGAGTATATTTATTTTTCATGCTCATTCATGTATTAATTACTACAACATGCTAATGCTGTATACCCAGTCAAAGCTAAATAGAGAGACTGAATGGTTGATGTGAGTTTCATGGTCTACAAAGCTGTTCTGTCTCCATTGCTCAGGAGGGAAGGTCTGTTTCACGCTCTGTAGGTGCTAGAGTCCCCAGAGTCCACTATTTTGGATTATGTACAGTATTTGCAATGTTGTGATTACAGATGTTTTTACCCTGTAGAATTAAATTTAAAAATATATATAATGTCTTTGTATATTAAGTAAATGAAGTATTATGTAGACAATATGTTTTGTAAAATATTAGATTGAAAATAAAAAGAAATTTACTCGCATTTTGAATTATAGAGTCCTTCAGAAGCCAGTTGCCACAGAGACAGACCAAGACCAAGGCTCTTAGCACATCTTTTTTCTTTTTTTTTTTTTAATATATTTTATTGATTTTTTGCAGAGAGGAAGGGATAGGGATAGAGAGTTAGAAACATCGATGAGAGGGAAACACTGATCTGCTGCCTCCTGCACACCCCCTACTGGGGATGTGCCCTTGACTGGAATCGAACCTGGAACCTTTCAATCCGAAGGTTAATGCTCTATTCACTGAGCCAAACCGGTTTCGGCTCTTAGCACATCTTATATGTGACTTAGTCTCGTCAATGTGTGTATCCTGTGAGGTGCCGTTCCCTCTTCCATAGCTGCCTGGGATCACTGTGAGGCACTGTGGCTCATGACCTTTTGCATTTTGTTTGCAGGTGTATAGAAGGAAAAGGAAGCCTGCCGTGGACAGGATTTGTGTTGGCATTCCTCCTGGAGAGGTACAGGCACTTTCTCTACCTTGTATTTATCCCCGTTAATTCAGACAGCCTCTACCCAATCAAGCGATAATGTTTGTGAGGGGTCAAAGTGGCTTTTAAAGGCTTCTCCTCACTTTGTGTCTCTGTGAAGCAATCAGTCATTGAGGGGATGGGGACCCCATATGTCAAAAGAGAACGATTTTGGACAATCTCAGGCAGTGTAGGAAAAACATGCACACCCAACATGTGATTTTGTGATCTGTTCAAGATGATGATGAAATTCAAATAGATTTTTTTGAAATTATATTTTCTTTGTTTCATTCATGTTTGTGTTCTGTTATGCCCTTTAGCTAGATTAGTGAAATTTGACTAGTTGACTCTCATTGCTGTTTTTCACTCAGTAATTTTGGCCTCAACTTAAGGACTCAGATAATATTATAGAATACGCCCACACTTACTAGTAAAATGATCCCGTTACAAATACCTGTTTCAGTGACCATGTGATTTCTTAAGTAAAGAAAATATTTGACTCTTCATTGATATTTGAGAATGGTGGGGTCATGCTATATAAAAGCTAAGCTGAGGTGACTGTATTTTGTAATGGTCACTTAGATTCAGAGTTTCCATAATTTGTTACACAGTTTACCTAATCTTTTCCAGTGCTTCGGGCTCCTGGGAGTTAATGGGGCTGGGAAGACGTCAACTTTCAAGATGTTAACTGGAGACAGCACTGTTACCAAAGGAGACGCTTTCCTTAACAAAAATAGGTGAGGAAAGAACGGGTCTGCATTTTGCTATGAAGACTTTTATTACTTATTTAAATATGTCCTATGTGTGTTTTTATGGTCATAACAGCACTATATAGATAGAGTTTATAAAAATGGTGGAATACAGTCAAGTGTAAAGAAGAAACTCAGAATCATGCCTAATCCTACACTCTAGAGATAATCCCTCTGTCTCTCCTTTCCGTCGCATTGTTTTTTAACAGCTTTCTTCAGGTGAAATTTACATATTATACTGCTTACTTGTTTTAAGAGCACAACGCATGATTTTCAGTAAATTTACAGTTTTGCAACCATCACCACAATCCAGGCTTAGAACATTCCCATCACCCCAAATCTATTTTTTTATATACATATAAATGGACTATAAAGTTGAATCATACTGTATCTAGAGTTTTAAAGTGAGTTCTCATTGTTAATGAGTATATTATAAACACTTCCCAAAGGGTTACATATTCTAAGATGTAGAATTTTATTTACTGGATTTCTTATTGTTGGACATTTATTAGTTTCTGCTTTTCACTCTGTAAGTATGTCCTTGTACTCACCTGTGGTTGTTTGCTCAGGGAAAAAATCCTACAAGGCAAAAGGGGATGCACTGGCCCTCACTAAAAGTTGTCTTAGTTTTTGGGGCCGCTGACAGGCTGTCACCTGAGAATGTGCCGGTCACTGGGCCATCTGACAGTGGGAGTACAGCTCCACTGTGTACTCCAGGCTTTTCATACGGTACAGGGCAGTGCCTTTTGACCTTCTCTGACCATGACCCCTGCTAGCAAATGCATCTTACCCCTAAACCCAATAAATCCAAAGGCACAAACAAGCACAGAATAAACGTTCGTAAAACAATACCTCCTGTTACTACTGATAGTACACTTTGATAATTCTTACTCTTCTCTCAACCGTCATTAAAAAAATACTGATTGGGTCCAATAAGTTTATTTCTCAAGTGACTAATGGGCAATGACTCACAAGTTGAAACTAATGGACGGGGGCTACTGGCCAGTAAAGTTGAGAAGAAAAGAGAACTTAATGTACTTACGGGCCTGCTCGTCTCTCTCTCCGTGGTTTTCCGGTACAGTGGGAGGACGTTTAAAGGGAACAGAATTCTAGAACAGCTGCCGTCAGGGGGCACACCTACTCCCCCTGTTTTCCTAGCACCGGGCTCCGGGGTGTGTGACCGTGGAGGGGGTACGTGGCCACACGAAGGTCGATCACAGGGACTGGTTGGAAGAGCTGGCTTGGCGGTGTAGCTGTGAGCGCCAGGGAGAGGCCATGGGCACCTCAGTCATAGATCTGAAAAAGGGGGGGTCTGGGAGTCCTAATTAGACGTGCAGAGAGGAATGAATGCTGCCGAAAGGCCATGCTCAAGGGCTGCTTGGGGCTGAAGTGCAGCTGTCAGATTGGATGCGGACACTGAGCTGCTCCCACATCACGGGTTCTTCACCCAGTCCTGGCTTCATAGTGCCTCACTGCTGGCTCTCCAAAATATGTCAGGTTGTGGCTGCAGGTGTATGTTTTCCTGTCGCCTTACAAGCCAGGAGGGTGTCTTGGTGGGACACTGAGCAGGGCCAACGGGTTGGAACATGCTGTGGCCGCGTCATGTATGGGCAGCAGAGGGCGGAGGGAGGTCACCCCCAGAGGTGCTGGGACTCCTCTGGATCTGATGAAGGAGACTGTGGAGAAACAAGGCACGTGGTACAGAGGACTGGAGCGCAGAGTCAAGTCTGGGATGGAAGTTCGTGGGGCTAGGCTATTGGTCAGACACTTGGCACTGTGGTTGGAATGGATTCAGGAATTCTAAAATGGGACCAAGCCTACAGATGGTGGGGGAGCCAGAGGCAGGGACTGGTTGGGATAGAGGCAGGAACCCTGCCTGCCAGGAGGGGCTGGCATCCTGGGGGCAGAATGGCTGTTCTACAGCAGGTGTGCTCACTGGCGTTTTTGCCACACACACGCGCTTGCTTTATAGGAGCGTTAGGCAAGATCATCGGACCGGCGGATCTCCAAATGCCCCACACCTGACCAGTTTTGTTTTTCTTTGCAGCATCTTATCAGACATCCATGAAGTACATCAAAACATGGGCTACTGCCCGCAGTTCGATGCCATCACGGAGCTGATGACGGGGAGAGAGCACGTGGAGTTCTTTGCCCTCTTGCGGGGAGTCCCAGAGAAGGAAGTTGGCAAGGTACCGTGGGCAGCAGCAGGCTATCCTGCCTCAGCTGGCATCCCCACAACATACCTTATGGGTGTGACTCACCCCTGACCTCGGCTTCCTGCTGTCTTTCTTCCTGGACACAGTGGTGGGGAGTGCTGGCTCTTTGCCCCTGCTTTCGGGGTGGGAGTCTGTGGTGGCAGGGGTGGGTGGGGTGAAGGTGGGGCTGGGGGGCGGGGAGCTGTGGGCAGGCCCATGCTGGAAGGCACTGTGGCACTTGCCAGGTCAGGATGACAGAATCTGGTCTTACTCAGTGCAGTGGAAGCAAACATGGCAAAGTTACCAAACCAGACAGAGGTCAAGGAGCTTTGTATTGCTCTAGGTCGGAGAGTGGGCGATTCGGAAACTGGGCCTGGTGAAGTACGGAGAAAAGTATGCTGGCAACTACAGTGGCGGCAACAAGCGCAAGCTCTCCACAGCCATGGCTTTGATAGGCGGGCCTCCTGTGGTGTTTCTGGTGAGTGCCTCCATGGAAAGCTATTCCGGCCTGAAGGGAAACATCACTTTTCTAAACGCCTATATGTCCAGGGATGTTGCCTATATGTCCAGGGATGTTGCCTCACCGGCTTGCCCGTGAGGCGCTCCCCTCCCCCTGACCAGGAACAGCAGAGCGGCCTCAGGGGAGCAGAGAGGGGAGCCCCATTGTTCCTCTCCTCGACACACCCCGGGGCGGCTCTGCCAGGCCTTCCGATGCTCCCCAAGAAAGATGCTCCAGGGCCTGTTTCTCTGGCACAGAGAGCCCTGACAGGTGTGGTTGGGCCTGCCTGTGTGATTTGACTTTTTGCTGGAACATCCTTTTTTTTTTTTTTTTTTTAACACCAACTATGTGTTCATCCCCTGAGAATGGAGAGTGTGGGCACAGCTTCAGGTCCCCCAACTAGCACCTCAGCCTTCATTCTGTACAGGCAGATACATGGGAAACAGGAGACTAGATGGGACAGTGGCTCTAGACCCCTTATCTGCTACGGAGAAGAGCATTGACGTTATTGCGGGAAGAGGCCTGGGGTTGAGGCTTTAATGTTAGCCGGGCACTTGGACCTGAAATTTGTTTCTCGGTGACTAGCAAGTACAATAACGCGGGGTGAGCTAGAAGAACAAGTGGAGAGAAGGAATTTTATTTACCAAAACCTTATCCTGACTCCAGTAGAGATTTCAGACAAAAATAATTTTCCGTATGTATTTGTCAGTCATGAAAAGGTGATGGGGACTAAATGGCTCTTTCCTTCCGTTTCCATCTATTTGGAAAAATTTAATTTTGTAACAATTTAAGTGGAGCCCTGGCCGGTCTGGCTCAGTGGGGTGTGCATTATCCTGTGCACCAAGGTTGTACAGGATGATGCCTGGTCGGGGCACATGCCCAGGTTGCAGCGGGATCCCCTGTGCAGGAGGCAGCAGATTGAGGTTTCCACTCTCCTGTCCATGTTTCTCTCTCTCCCTCCCTCTCTTCCTTCTTCTCTCTCTAAAAATATAATCTTAAAGATAAATTTAGGTGGAGCTTCCAGCTTCAGGGAAACATTTATAAAAACGACCTGGTTCTGGTATGTCAGGTCTGGTTCTTGGGCCCAGCCATAAGTAACTGGAATGGTTGAGTTAAAATTTAGGCCATTTCAGAGATGCTTCTGCATCTAACACCAAATCTGTCCTCAGTTGTTTGTTTGTCAGCAAATAATAGGCTTTATTTTATTCTAATTACAGGACGAACCGACCACAGGCATGGACCCCAAGGCCCGGCGATTCCTGTGGAACTGTGCGCTGAGCATCATCAAGGAGGGGAGATCGGTAGTGCTCACCTCTCATAGGTCCGTAGCGCAGGCCTGGCCTGGCTTCTCCATTGTGTGATTTAAAGAATTCCAATTGATACAAATGATCACCGTGAAAAACTTAGAAAATACAGAAAGGCAAAGACAAAAACAATGATCGTCAGAATTGCATCACTTGTACATAACTATTACTATCATTGGGCAAACCTATATACACAAGTGTGCATGCCTGTGTGGGTCATTCATGAACAAAAATGTAATACTGCTTCATGTAATACTGCTCTTTCTCATGCAACAATACATCGTGAACATTATTCTAAGTCATCTCTTACAGCTGGAGAGTAGTACAATTTAATTGTACTGTGTTTTGTAGACATTTGGGTTGTTTCTAGGCATTGAACAGAGCACAACAGCGAGCAGGGTATCCTTACGTGTTGATTAACAGGGTGCCCTTATGCCTTAAGAGGCTGGGAACATTGCTTGAAATGCCAGATATCGTGGCGATGTTCAAATGGGTAGAGGCACCTCGCTCTAAGCTGAAACCTGGTTCTGTCTTCCCACAGCATGGAAGAATGTGAAGCTCTTTGCACGAGGATGGCCATTATGGTCAATGGCAAGTTCAGGTGCCTCGGCAGCGTCCAACATCTGAAAAATAGGTAAGAAAGATCACTTCTTTGGGGCAGCGCCTGCGGAGAAAGCTTGCGTGTACTTATTTTGTGTGAGTGTTTTAAACGGTGGCTCTAAACTACAGGGAAATGAACTGAGCACCATGGTGTGGTGGGAGGAATGAGGGTTTTGAAGTCCAACAGAGCTGCACTCACCTCCTGCCTTCACCTTTCCTGGTGGTGCGCTGCGGGCCAGTAACTGAAGCTCTCCTAGAGTCCGTTTCCTAGGGGATAGGCCCCTCCCCGGCTTCCAGCTCCCTTATCAGAGATGGAAGGGAGACATGTCTACATGCCAGTCTGGTTAGAGCAGAGAGTTAGAATAAAAAAAAACAGGATTGGTCCCCGTCCCAGCCCTCCCGCTGTGAGCTCTGTGTGGGGGAGTGGCTACCGCCCAGGCATCAGCGTCTCACCTGTCAGGCTCCAGAGGTCCAGGTGAGGATGACGTGAGGCCACGTGTCTATGGCCCTCAGCATGGCACCCCACCTCGAGCAGGTCCTCAGGAAATGGTTCCTTCTCTCCGGTGCTTCCTCTGGGTCTCTCGGGGGCCTCTCGTTTTCGTTATTCTTTCGATAAGCTTTCTGAGGATCCTCCCTTTGGACTTGGCTTCTCTGCTCTCAGGTTCGGAGATGGCTACACCATCGTGGTCCGCATAGGAGGCTCCAACCCGGACCTGAAGCCTGTCCAGGAGTTCTTCGGACTGGCCTTTCCAGGCAGCGTCCTGAAGGAGAAGCATCGGAACATGCTGCAGTACCAGCTGCCGTCCTCGCTCTCGTCCCTGGCCAGGATCTTCAGCATCCTCTCCCAGAGCAAGAAGCGCCTCCACATCGAAGACTACTCTGTTTCGCAGACAACGCTTGACCAAGTAAGCGTGGCAGATCAGCCATGGGTTTATCTTCTAGGGAGAGAGGAGGCCTGCTCCCTTCCTCACCCCATTTTGGGCCCTAGCACAGTGTAGACTAGATGAGTTTGAATTCCCCATCCTCTCTGGCTAGCTCTGTTTTCTACCAAACCTCTCTGGATCTGCAAAGGGCGATGATGCTGTCTCCTGCATAGGGTAGTTAGGAGAATAGCTTGTAATCATCATCTGAATAACTACCATTTATTGAGTACCCGCTATGGGTGCCTTATCCCATTTAAGTAACAGCAAACAGATCTGGGCACTTAGTAGGTATTCAGTAAATGTTCGTGTTTGTCCCTCTTCCCTTCCATCACGCCCGTATAAGCCAAAGCAAATAGATGAGTGAGCAGTGGGGTGAGTTGGGGGTCAATATAGAGGGTTTTTAATTTTTGAGGAGGTGAGTGCTTTTTCAAGCCGTTTTCGAGTTAATGTGTTGATGTGGTCTCGTATTCTCCTGCCTGCCCTACTCTCCCCAGAGGAGGGAAACGCGACTAAAATAGAGAGAGAGCAAGTCGAGGGGTATCGCTAAAGGTCCCTCTTCCTCTTGACAGGTATTTGTCAACTTTGCCAAGGACCAAAGTGACGACGATCCCTTGAAGGACCTGTCGTTGCACAAAAACCAGACGGTGGTGAACGTTGCAGTTCTCACATCTTTCCTGAAGGATGAGAAAGTGAAAGAAAGTTACGTGTGAAGACTCCTGTTCCTGCAGGGTGGCCGAAAGAGAGGAGGGACTGTCCCTCCGCCCCGGGTGAGGAGCCCAGAGGACAGAGCCGGACGCTTCCGCGGGAAGAAGGAAACTGGATACTGTACTGATCCTCTTCAATGCAATGCAGTCCAATGCAATCCACGCAGAATTCCGTGCCAGGGGCAGTGCCTTCGCAGCCGATGTCTCCTATGGCTCCCAAGGGAAAAAGACTTGAATTTAGTGTATTACTTTATGTCCATGTGAACCTCTAGTATGGAACCCAACGGACATAGGGGTTTGGAATCATACTGTTTCGGGGTGTTTTTTTTTGTGGTGTGTTTTTTTTTGTTCCTTTGTATTCTCACCGGGGTTGCAGCAACAATCCGTCAAGTCATCATGGCCAGTGATTATTTGCCCCCAGCAGAAGGCATGCATGCATGCACACCCTCGCCCATTCCGCCGTGCCATGCCGGGAGACTGGTTTCCCTGGCGCCACCTCCACGGAGGGCAGTGAGGGCGCCCGGATTGCTTAGTGCCAAGTGGTGCTCAGAAAGCCTGAAGCACCGGGGCGGTGACCGCCGCTGCGCTGCTCGGAGTCTTAGGGACATCGTCAAATATCCGGTGACAAACATGGTGCCACGCGTGGGGGAAAGCCCCGCTCCGATTCCCTCACCGATGAGCTGCTCTGGTTGATGGTAACATGCAGATTGCGGGGGGCGCCCGACACGTGGAGACTTGGCGTCAGCGTTACCTGGTCCCTCGCTTGGAGCCCTGGGTTCTCCAGGGGCCTCTTAAATGAACTTTGGTCCCGGTGAGAACCAGCACCCCATCCCTCGGGGCTCCCGGCTGCCGGGGCCAGGGCGAGGGGTGGAGGAGATGGTGCCGGTGGCGCGTCTGAACCTGGGCGGCAGGCCTGTGCCCGCTCGTCCCGATGGTCTGCCAACACGGTACACTGCATCTCACGATCTTGTTCAGCGAAAATGTGGTCGTGTTTCTGGCTTTTTCTAGAGCGTGAAAATACGGAGTTGTATTTTGACAGAAGTCTTCGTGCTTTTCACGCCATTTGGAATTTTAAGTTCTCTCAGTGACTCTTGAAACCTTAGAATATGGCCTGTGGTGACCGGTCGACCGCCTGACTGGTGCCTGGTGACCGGAAAACAGCGTGAGGATCAAGATCTCATGACACATTACATTTAAGTTTCTTCGCTATCATTTTCAGTAATCTCAGCTCATTAATCAAGTTGGTTGTTATTGTTGTTGTTGTTGTTGTTGTTTTGGAGCCTGTGTTACAGCCGAAAGAGTGTGGATGGCTGGATAGATGGGGTGGGGAGAAACCAAGTCTCAGATCCCGGGTGCCGTGTTACTCAGCTGAGTGGTTTACAAATATCGTACATAGAGGCGGTTCTGCTGTGGTCGTGGGAGCCCGATGAAAAAGGCACAGGGACAGCCCACTCTCTGAAAACGGCGACAGTGCAAAAGAAGAGTGTTTAAACGTCACGAGGGGTCACAAGACTGGAACATGGAGTATTTTTCCGCAGAACACAGCAAGTTTTAAAAGTTGTTGAACAAGACAGTTTGTGCTTATGACATTGAGTACCTTCTTCAAAAATTGGCTTTGAAGACCTTAGACACCTCATTCATACAATCTCAAATTTTTCATCTCTTCAGTCACTAACCTATCATGAAAAAATAAATAAAAGCAGCAAATGCCCCCACATGAAGTATATGTCAGACTTTTCCAACCAGTCTTATTTTTTTAGGCACTAAATACTTAAAAAAAACATTATTTTACCAATGCTTAATGTCCTCTGTCTTGAGACAACAAAAATAGGGGGGAACCACTGTTTGGTGAAGTTCAATTGTCTTTCACTGTCACTGTTTTCTAAAATTTGTTAAAGAGTGTAAGATTTCAGATCTATTTTTAATTTATATTTTTTTCCTTTTAAAATGTACAAAATGTTATCACATAACTTGTTGATTGGAAAAGAAAATGATTTTCAGAAATTATTGCCAATTATTTCTAAAATGGTAAACATTTTAGAATGAAGGTGTATTTCCAAATACTAGAAGATCATCCAATGTATTTTATGCTATCTATAATGATGTAAAACTCACAGAATAATTTAGTTTCTCCTTGTGTAATTTTTTTCAGAATCAAACTTCGGTTTTCCCAATTCGATAGAATCATGTTTGAATTTTCTATTATGTCAAATCCATAAGCAACTCTTTACTTTAATTACTCTGACTTCAAGGCCATATTTAAAAAAACATCAAAAAGGCACTGAACCATTTTGGGAAAAAAGAAAAAGGACAGTATTTCAATATAGCTTTGAAAGATACCTTCTGAAGTTAGAAACAATCTACAGTTACCATCAATTCCATTAATACTCTTACCTCTTAGGCTGTCCAAATAGAAACCTTTTGAATTTTCCTACGTAAACCTAATTATATCATAAACATTTTTACCAATTCTTACTCAAGTAAAATCTCTATACCCTGTGGAACTGTAACTATGTGAGTTTCAGAAAATTCTCAAGTGTTCAAAGATTTCTGCTTTTGCTTTTTTTGGACATCTTGGAAACGTTATGAACAACTGTGAACATGAAAACTACAAAAGAAGACAGTAACAGAGCCCTCTATACCTAAATGCCCAGCTCAGTTCATTGTTGAAAACAACCAAACCTCAAACTACTGTATTTCACTCTCTGTACTGAAAGCAATGCATTGTGGCTATTAAATGTTGCACATCATTCATCCACTGTATAGTAACTGTTGACTAAAGGGATTTGTCTGTGTTTTCTTTGTGTGGTTGTATATATCAGGAAAAAAAATTTTTTTTCCAAAGAGCCATGTGTCATATAATATTGAACCACTTTGACATTGAGATATTAATTTGTACCCTTGTTAACTACTTACTAGTAATAATATAGTACTATATAGAATAGTGCTCTAATTCTCTTTAAAATTGTTGCATCCTTTTTATAGAATGTTTCTATTTACATAGGATTAGGTATTCTATTCTTCCTTCCTATATACCCTAGGATGAAGCTATGGTTTTTTTGTGCTTTTTCTTTATCATTGGCCCTTCATTCCAAGCACTTTATGTTGTCTGTAATGGGATCTATTTTTGCACTGGAATATCTGAGAATTGCAAAACTAGACAAAAGTTTCACAATAGATTTCTAAGTTAAATCATTTTCATTAAAAAGGGGAAAAAAAGAAAAAAAACATTTGTATTGTCTATAACTTTATATGAAGTATTAAAAGCATATTTCTGTGTTGTACTGAGTCACGAAGAAATAAAGCTGTGACGGTTCTATTGATCTATGCACATTTATTTCTGTGCATTCGGAGCACCACCTACTGTTACAGCATTTGGGATTCAAAGTAGAAATAAATGCTAGAAAAGGCTCCATGTTGTAGTCATCACAAAAGAGAACTGAGGGGACTACTTGGGAAGTTTTAAAAAGGGTGTTTTGCACTTTCACGATTCAAACTTCTGTTAAGAAAGTCCCTGGGATTAAGTTTACAAAGTTTTTCGATAAACGTGTTCTGCTTCCTGGTGATGAAGCGTTGATCTCTGCCAACCCTCGGAGCCTAAGCCTAGTTAACAAAACCTCATGTCTGCACGTGGCGATGAGAAAGCTACAGAGGCGGCCGTCAGTGCTCTTTGGTTTACTCAGCCAAAATACAGGGACAAGTGTCCCGGGGAGGTGCTGGGCTGGAGGAAGGGCGAGCAAGCAGAGGAAGGAGGAGGTGGGCCGAGGAGGGATGCTGAGACTAATGTCAGAGACCCTTTCTTCTGCAAAAGGAGCGGTGCCATCTGTACCCGAGATCGGCTGGTGCTATGATGAGCCGTGTGGATTTGTTTTTACAGTTCATGGGCAACTGAAGTCTCAGAAACAATGTCTGCTTATTTTGGTGCTGGAAGAACGCCTGTCCCACACCCCCTGGTAAGCAGCCCAGTGGAGCTGTGGCTCTATTTGTGATCCTTCTGAACTGTCCTCTGCCAAAGGCACGGATGTGAACTCTGGTTGACTGCTCAGCAGAAGCATCCCCACTTTCTCCTCTTCCCCTCTGCTCCCTCCCACATTACAGCGACTTCTATGCAACTGAGGGAGGGAGAGGAACAAACTACTGAAAAATTGAGTTAATTGAGATGAAAATGTTACCCATGAGTTTTGAGCAAAACATTCTCTTATCCAGAGAAAAGCCAATATAAACATTAACGGATTAAAAAAAAAATCTGGAGCCTTTGGAAAACTAATGAATACATTAAATATGAAAAAGTATAACATATTAGCTACCTTTTCCAAGGTGCATTGTCAGGCACCTCATTTAATCCTCAGTTGATACTTGCCCTATAACGTAAGTAGCACCAGTTGACATATGAGTAAGTTGTGGCTCAATAATCGGGAACTTGTCCAAAGTTATACGACTAGTAAGTAACCGGCAGAGGGTTCTTCTTGGTGAAGCTGGATGTCACTTAAAATTATGCTGATCGATACGGTATCATTCTGCGATAATTCAACAAATATTGATGGACTTCTACTGTGTGCCAGATACTTTTCTAGGTTCAGGATCCAGTGTCGAAGAAGACCCGAGTTCCTGCTCTAAGGAACTTAAATTTCAGTGCAGAAAATACGTTCACATTCACAATGGATGTGTGGACAAACAAATAGAATGAGTTCAGACAGCAGTCAGTACCAAGATGATGAAACATGGTCATGGGATAACGATGGAGAGGAAGCAGAGATGCCTACATCCTGTGTGAGGAGTGCCATTTATGCTCAGATCTGATTAAAAGGAGCAGGAGGCGCCAGCATTTGAAGGTGGGCAGGAAGAACATTCTGGGAAGAAAGACCACCTGGTGCAAAAGCCCCAGGTGGGAAAAAGCTTGGCAAATTGGGGATGGGGGAGAGACTGCAGCGTCCCTGCAGTGTGTGTGTGTGTGTGTGTGTGTGTGTGTGTGTGTGTGGGCTCAGAGCTCGTCCCTGCAGTGTGTGTGTGTGTGTGTGTGTGTGTGTGTGTGTGTGTGTGTGTGAGGGCTCAGAGCTTGGAGCCTCACAGGCCAGGCTAAGGCATCTGGATTTTATCTTCAATGCCATGAGGAGCCACTGGAGAGTTTTAAAGGTAGTGGTTGGACCTAGTCTGTTTTCAGAAAGAATGCTGGCTGGATGGGGAGAAAGGGTAGTAGGAAGGCTAAGGAAGAGGATGACGGAGGGTGGAAGCAAAAAACACAGGGAAGAAGAGGAATATTTAGGAGCTGACAGGCTGCAAGTAGGGGATGAGGGAAAGAGAACTATCCAAGTGACTTTTAGTTTGTGACCGGAAGGAGGTAGGTGGCTGTGTTAAAAAGGCAGCTTAGGTATTTCAGGTTGGAGCTCAGAAGCGATAAGAAAGAAGATAAAAATGTATGAATCGTCAGCACCTGTGTGCTACTTAAGTCTTGGGACTGAATGAGCATGTATCTGGAGCTCTGAGACCCTCTCACATTTAGAAGAGAAGCCAACAAAGGAAAGAGGGACTGGGCAGTGAGGGAGGAGGAAAATAGGAGTATAATGCCATAGACTGATGCTCAGAATCAAGTGAGGAAGGCAGAGTCATTTGTGTCCAACACTGCGGAGGAGGTGAGCCAGCTAAAGGCAGCGAGAGACCATTGAATCTGGTAACACAAAGGTCCTCAGTGACCTTCGGGAGAGTCCTTTCAGTAACAAGGAGGCAAGCCTTCCTGGACTGGGCTCAGGGAAGATAAGAGGTAGGGAAGGGAAAATGGTGAAATACACACAACACTGCAGAGAGTCTTGCATAGAAGGAAAGCAGAAAACGTGACAATAGCTGGATTATAAGGCATTTATTTGGATTTCTTCTTCTTTTTTTTAATCCTCCAAGGATATGTTTTTATTGATTTTTAAAGAGGAAGGGGGAGAGAGAAAGAAACACCGATGTTATGGGGATCGAACCTGCAACCTAGGTATATGAATTGAACCCATAATCTTCTGGTGCACAGGATGACACTCTAAATTCTTTTTTTTTTTTTAATATATTTTATTGACTTTTTACAGAGAGGAAGAGACAGGGATAGAGTCAGAAACATTGATGAAAGAGATACATCGATCAGCCGCCTCCTGCATGCCCCACACTGGAGACGTGCTCGCAACCAAGGTACATGCCCTTGACCGGAATCAAACATGGGACCTCTCAGTCCGCAGGCCGACACTCTATCTACCGAGCCAAACTGGTTTTGGTGACAGGATGACACTCTAACCAACTGAGTCACCCAGCCAAGGTTGAATTCTTATAAAGGTACTAGAGACACGGTGCACAGATTCATGCACTGGTGGGTTCCCTCAGCCTGGCCTGCAGGAATTGGACCAAAACCGGCTCTCCGACATTCCCCAAGGGGTCCCAGATTGCTAGAGGGCAGCCTTGGGTGACGCACCCTGGAATAAGACTCCCTCTTCTCTGGTTCCAGGTGCATCACCCAAAAACCATAGCTGCCAAATCACAGCTCAGTAGCTTCTGTGTTGAATGTTTGCCCCTCTGGTGGTCAGACTGACAAATGGTTGGACGATTCCTTGGGCTTTTATATATGTAGATAAGCTGCACCTAAGCAACATCTCACCGTTCTGATTTTTTGTTGTCATTACTCCTCACCTGAGGATATTTTTTCCTTTTTTTTTTTTTTTTTAGAGAGTGGAATGGAGGAAAGGAGACACAGAGAGAGAAAAAGCAATGTGAGAGAAAGACATTAATTAGTTGTCTCTCACATGTGACCCCTGCCCTGCTGGGGCCTAAGATTGAGCCTGGATAGAGCCTGCAACTGAGGTACATGTCCTTGACTGGAGTCAAACCCAAGACCCTTCAGGCTGTGGGCATTGCTCTAACCACTAAGAAACTGGCCAGGGCTGGTTTTGGTTTTTTAATTCTTTAGACATTTCTTCCACCAGAAACCGTATACACGGAATGTTGTTGTTCAGATTTCCCTTAGCCAACTCATAATTATTGTTTTTTTTCCAATATATCTTAGAAATGTAAACGAATACAGCTATAAATATAGATAATCAAGGGAACTTAGAAGTATCAAACTTAGTTTTAGAAGGCTGAAAGGCACTCAACTAAAGTGGAAATTTCACGTGTGTCAAGGAAAACCCTAGCGTGTCTGTGGTGATACTAATGAAACCCTCCTTCTGGGATTACCACCATGCTGGTTTCATGGAACGTAACACTCACAATTATACTGGTAAATATTACTGTGTCAATACCCTACAGGAACATAGTGAAAACTCCAGAGTAGATAATATAAATATAAAATGCAAATTAAAAAAAATCCAGAATGGATATGTAGGCTTTTATTAGGGCAAGCATTTCCATGGCCACAGAATCTCTTTTAAAACAAATAGATGTCCCAAGTATCTTTGTTAGTCATCTAAAATGAACAAAATTAATCAAATTAACTGCACATGTATACATTTCAGCATATGAAACAAGTCTTCTGAAGTTATTTTTAACATTCAGAATTACATTATTTTCCAAATTAGATTAAGAATTAATGTGAAAACCATAATTGATACAGATGACACAATGACACTGCACTTTCCCAAGGTAAAGAAATACATTTGATCTGATATTCTTACGAATCCCATTTGCTATTACAAAATAAATTTTACTGGGAAAAATATTTTTTTAAATCTCAGAAAAAACAGACATGTTGAAAATACAGACATTGCATGTAAATCATTTTAAAATACTGTCAGGCATAGAAATGTAAAGACATTATTCAAATATAAAAAATGCTATAAAGCAAAGGGTCATTAAAATAGAGAATAAGAGATATTTTGAAAAAAATGAAAAATCAAGATCATAAATAGTGGTAACTATTTCTATAGTATAGCTACTGAAATGCCATGGGGAGGGACAGTGAACAGAACTACCTTCTGAGGTGGCAATGACAAAGAACAGAGGTGGCTTTAAACATGCAGAGACATAGCGAATTAACTTACCACCTTCTTCAAATAAGAGCGAGATGCCCTTGGGAGCATTTAAATACCATTAGCAGACACATCTTAAGACAGTTCTTGAAATGCTTAGTGTTTCAGTGGGAAACTATTTCAATGGTGAGAATGATGTAGGAATCAGAAGCATATTC
The DNA here is from genome assembly GCA_011751065.1 of Lasiurus cinereus. Taxonomy (NCBI): domain Eukaryota; kingdom Metazoa; phylum Chordata; class Mammalia; order Chiroptera; family Vespertilionidae; genus Lasiurus; species Lasiurus cinereus. Next base: position 6,014,445 of record JAAGEH010000226.1, read on the forward strand.
TGCTGAGACACTAGGTAATTGACACATTCCCGAACTGGAAAAAAATATATGATATAAGAAGGCATATAACGTTATTGACTAAATCAAATTTGCCCTAAGAGTAATGCCTGGTGAAATGGCTTACCAGCAGCCACGACTCTGGGATCCTCATGAGCCTTATGTCTCCCGGCTGCACGACTATCCGCACTCTCATTCCACCAGAGGACATGAACTAAAAAGAGAAACCAGAAACAGATTCTAAAGACTATGGCATGGCTACAAAGAAGAAATGCAGAAAAGCTAATCAGATATGTTGAATCTTATTCTTTAAGTCAAAATAGTGAATATCAAAAAGGAAGACTGAGTATGTTAGTGATCAATTTCAGAGGGGGTCACGGATTAGGGAGAGACATTTATAAACTGATTCACAAGCTGGTTTATAGATGAAACAGAAAGCTGGACAGGGGAAGTAAAGTAATACAATTAAAGACATTGACAACCAAGACTTGACCCAGGTTTCATTCCTTCCTATTTCATTTTACTTCTTTCAAAAAAAATGTTTATTATGTAAAATTTGGATGATACAAAGAAGAAAATAAAAAGTAGCATAATTTTAACTGCCCAGAGAAAACCTTTTAAAAAATGTGAGCAAAATAAAATTAGGGTCTTACTGATAAATGATACATATGATGGACATATATGTCTATCTGTGTAATGTAAGTACATTATATACATACCATGTTATGTATCATGCCCATTGTTCCCAATGTTTCCTTCCTGTAAACAATGCTGGCATATAAACCTCCTTTGAGTAGCACCTACATGTGTATCTATAATACTAACAACGTTAAAGATGACTACTGACATTTATTGGGTGCTCCTTCTGTGCCAGGTCTGCTTCATAAAATCTTAGGTGGTAGGTTGTTATCGATAAGTAACAGAAGGCACAGTGAGGTAGAGCAAACTCCTCCAACTTCACTCAGTTATAAGTGGTAGAGTTGGGATTCAAAGCCAAATAGTTTGGATCTGATTATTTCCTCAAAATACCCTCCCAAAATTCAAATTGAGAGGACCAAAGGGTATATTTAATATGTACTTATATGTGTACCATATACATGTTATACACTGTCCTCCAGAAATGATGTGCTGATTTACACTCAGCACATTACTATTCTTCAATATGTATAGCCTTACACAGTTTCTAATCATTCATATGCATTACATCTGACATATATCTGAATAAGATTACATTTTGGTCTTCTTATATATATGAATAACACAGGAATACAAAAAACAAAATGTTAAAAGTATTATTTTAAAAGTACACCTTTTAAAAGGTTTGTTTCTTCCTTTGGGCATGTCCATGTTTTTAGTATTTTAAAAATATGTAATATTTTTTCATTCTGAGACAATATGTCTATCCCCAAATAATGTTATTTTTAAAAAATAAATAGGAGTATATTTAGAGGGGAAAAGAGAGAGAAAAAGAAGAGATATTTTCTTGAGGCTCCTTGCAGATTATCATTTTACTATTCTGACTACCATGGAAAACAACATTCAGCTTTGAAACAGGCTTCATAAAATGTTAACATTCTATATAGATAAGAAGTAAAGCAGGTGTTTTCCAATCTTTAAAATAAAAGATAAACTTAAAAATTTGTCAATAAAAATTAAAATATATACCATAATGAAAAAGTGAGACAAACTGACCCAAGCGACTTAATAGTTCACCAATACATTTTGCAATTTCATAGAAGAAATAGACAACTGTACCTCTGTTGAGTGTTCCATATTCTGTGTGGAAAACTCCAATTAGTTTTGAGTAGCCTAGAATGGCATGGGCATTAATTGCCCTTTTAAATGTGTCACCCCATACAGCTGGCCCACCGGGTTTCATTTGAAAAGTAACCAGTTCATAGACTCCTAGAGAAGGGAGAAAAGTAAGTATTTTACAAAAGATATTTAAGAAATTTCTCATCAGGTGAGTATGGCTCCAGTGGGAGGCTAACATATATATACAAATTTCAAGGATCATATGTGTATACATGTTTATGTAGACACATGATTAATTCTTTGCATTATTTTTCCTTGCTTCTATGTTTAGAAAGTCCTTGTCCATGTTTAAGGATCAGTTGTTAAACTTATACAAAAACCAAAGGGAAGTTATAGCAAGATATTGTCTGAAATATTTTAAATCTGTAAAATAAAGCAAATATTGAGAATTTGTTACAGGATTAGGAATTTTGAGCTGCCCAAGTCTACATTTCCAAGTAAGAAATGAATAAGAAAAGTAGTTTCTGACCTATATTTCCTTCTTCCTCCAATTCTGAGTAAAAATACATTTTTTTGTTTGTATAATTTCCCCCTATAGGATTCCATTTCTAACAGGAACAGCAAGCAAACAATGGATCCAAAGTGGTATCTGAGATTTTGAGAGAAAATTAAAAAGCTAAAAAATTGAAGGAGATAGTTGTATTATTCTTGCATATCCAGGTAAACACTTGGAAAGCATTTTGCCTGTGGTAAGAGGAATGGGGCAGATAGAGAGAAAGGAACTAGGGGACAAGTAGATTTGAGAAGAAAAAGGGAAAAAGTATAAAATTATTAAAGAATTATGAACAACACAGAGGAAGAGAACCAAGACTTGACCCTGTTCCAGAAGACAGTTCATTTAGATAATGCTGAAAGCTAAGTGGGCAAGGGTCCAAATAAGACTTCTTTTTTTTAAAAAAAAAACATTTTTATTGATTTATTAGTAGAAACATCAATAATGAGAGAGAATCATTGATTGGCTGCCTCCTGCATGCCCCACATTGGGGATGAAGCCTACAACCCAGGCATATGTCCTGATTGGGAATGGAACTGTGACCTCCTGGTTCATAGGTCGATGCTCAACTACTGAGTCACGCTGGCCAGGCCAAATAAGACTTTTAAAATCTCCTGTAAATTTAAGATGACACTACAAAATTAGTTTATGTTTTAAAAAAAAATCTGACCTTTATTTGAAACTAGGTTGAGGTAAATAGTATTTCCTTAACGTCTGCAAGGAAGTTAAATTAGTGATAAGACATATCTTTAGTAATTGTGTTCAAACTGAGAAATAAGGAAGAAGAAAACAAAAAAGTTAAAGTATAGTAATAAAGCTTAACACTTTAATTCATTCCCCCAGCCAGTCTTATTATAAGCAAAGATACACTTAAGTAGCTATAATTTGTGTAAAATAATACTAAACTATGACAACATTTCATATATTATCCTTTACTGTCTATATTTGTTTTCTCTAAATCCCCAACTTCTCAACCTTTACTCTCCATACCATGTCAACTTTTTATATTCATATCAAAACGTTAAGAGCTTCCCCCCCCCAAAAAAAAACGGAAAAAAACTGCTAATGTTCATTATTTTAATGAAAAGCTAAGAGCTCAAATTCATTTCACTTCTTTAATCACAATATATCACTCTCTAAAACCAAGGCTTATTGTTTTTTCCCCCCTAAGAAACGTTCGTTTTTATAGATTTAAATCTTTAGTATTTTATACATCAAAACCCAAAGTGAGTAGGAGGAACGGACTTACCTTCTTTTGGAGGCTTTTCTAACTTGCACCACGGTACCAGGTAAGTAATCTCACTCTCCTGTTTCTCCATCAGAGCCAAATTTGGAATGAGGAACTGTTCTTGCCATTCCTTATGTTGGGCCAAGGCTTTCCGAACTGCAGTTCGATGAGCATAATTATCTATGGGGGAAAAAAGGAGTAAGAAAAATAAAAACTTTCTATTTAAAATCATCTAGGCTTTTTTGGATTGCATTCCATTCAGCACATGTTCATCCAGGCCCCACAGGAACACTGGGATACCCTTCCCCTCACCAAAGAGGTGGGACATGGATCCCAAGTTTTTCATGAGCTAAAAGGGGTGTAGAAATGGAAACAGTTAATGAAAACACCACAGAGTGGACTTTATAGGTTCTACCACTGAGTAGGTAGTTGTATGACTTCCGTAAGTTACCGAATTTGTCTGTGAAATGGGGATAATGCTATAATATCTACACCTACAGAGTTGTTATGAGGAAGAAATGAATTAATACATAAAAGGACCTGAGCATAGTGTTTGGCAGCTAGTTAGTACTCAATTTATATTCACTATTCTTATTACTTTGAGACATTTATATTGCCAGTTTAGGAAAATACTATTTTCCTTTGGTGGTTGTGAGGGTGATGGTGGTCAGGCCTTAACTTTAACATAAATGAAATTAAGATGCAAGTTTACAGCTCTGTCCCGTATGGCTCCCTTAGCTGTGCATCATCCTGTGCACTGAAAGGTTGCTGGTTCCATTTCCATTCAGGGTACAGGCATGGGTTGCAGGCTCAATTCCTGGTGGGGCCGTGCAGGAGGCAGTCAATAGATATTTTACTCTCACATTGATGTTTCTCTCTCTCAAAACAAAACAAAAAAATCTTTAAAATTATGCAAATTTATAGCTTCATCTTCTTTGAACAAATAGCTTCCAAAGAAATAATGCTGGAATTATCTTATTTATTGCTACGTAGTGTTTTACCCAGTATTATTTCTCTTCTGTTTGTTACCCAAACAGGTATCTGTATTTACTAACTATATGGACCAAATACTATGTTTACTAGTACTATCCGTCTTGGATAGTAAAAGTTTTCCATGGTTTATGCTGTGGGTGAGGAATAACATCTACTTCAGAGCTTAAGTCAGTTAAGCGGGAACCTTAAGCAATTTTTAAATGAAACACAGTTCTACTTGTTTGCACATTAATGCATAAATTGTGTTTTGATTGTTTTTTTCTATTACAACAGGGAAAACCCCTACCAATGGCCATGTCAAGTAGAGAATAAGCATTTTTCATATTAAAGTACTTTATATGTTCAAACACTAAATGAAATTATTAAAAGTTCTTTGGAAATCATCAAGTCTTGATGTGTACTTTACAAAGATTTGACTGGAGCACCGGACATTCTGGGGATTCCTATAACCTAGTCTCTTTCCTCTTCTAAACTAGGGGTAGGTCACCTTCCACAGGGGGAGAACTCTGCGCAGCACAATACTGAATTCCCTAAAACCCTGGGGTGTACAGATGACAAGAGTGGTTTCATAACATAACAAATTATTAAATCTCAGAGTTGGGTGATGCCTAGAAGTTAACTATCATTCACATTAACCTCTACTACCTACCCCCAAGCTCCTAAATATCTCAACTGTTTCCTTTAAAATCCTGACATTCAGCTGTAGCTTCAATAATAAATAAAAATTACTCTCCTCTCTTTTTATGATCTTAACCCACTTGAGCTTTTACAATTACTGCTTTAAATTTTTCAGAAATCATTTTTATAATAATTCATTTTATAATTTTTTTCTGAGATTTAAAATCTAGCTTATAATTTTATGATGTGAAATATGAAATGCCATTGATGGTAACACAAGGATTTGAGCAAGCGGTTGTCAGATGTATAGCTCACACTGGGAGAAGTAACCAATCATTTTTCATTGTTCTGCTTTTTTAAAGTTTAACCCATGTGCATTTATGGTAACGTAGATCCAAGAACAAAGACACATGTAACAACTCACAGAATGAAAATGTGTACTGAATATTTAAGCTGATGACTCATACCATACTTCCAAATATGAAATGCTTTATTCATTCTGCCTCCACATTCTACACTCCAGTATCCAACCAATTCAGAGTGAGCTGTCCGGAGATGTACGTTTTTCTTAAAATTTTCCAGAAACTGATTCATCTTTGAAGGCTTAAGAGAATAGGTACGAAATTCATAGAATGTTCCATCGCTTTGTCTAGGTCCCGTGGCAAAAGATGAGCACACCTAAAAAGAGATATGGCAAATTCAAATATTTGGGGAAGGTGGGGCTGATAATATTATGCTACAACCAAATCTGAATTTGGAAACAAGGGACATGCATTAGATTTATCATAGTTCATGCTTGTACCTCTGTTCTCATCTCTCCACAGACATCTGTTCAGAGAGATGTCAACAGAGTATGGTGAATACATAGCTACTATTTCCTGGCAGGGGTTCACCATTAGCCATCTTTTCATGAAAAGTTAATCATACTGAGGCACTGGAGTCTTAATCAGTCCTTTATTCAAGAACTACAGTTAAGATTCTAATAAATGTATACATGTTTTACCTTATTTAGCCAATATTCTGTCTAGTCGATGCTCTAGGTGTTAGTTATGCATTTAAGTGAACTTTATAAAATATGCACACATACTGGCAGACATGATAAAAATGTGTTTACTAGCAGAAAACTCTTTATGAATGCTGTAAAGGAAAAAACAATAGGCTGGAATTGTCTGAATCATTAGGTTTAATTACAGATGAATCTGAAGGGCATTTCATCTATCCGATTACACCAGGTTGATGGATATATCTCTTAAGAACCATTAGTTCTTTTTGCATTAGTTACATGCTCACTATATAAATTTTTATTCTAATTTAGTACCCCTAAGTCTGAGTGAACTTAACTTTAGGTAGGAAATGCCCAACTAGAAATGATCTTTTGTGTATTCATATGTGTGTGTACATGCGCAGGTGTATGCATACACTCAGAAATGGCATTTGCATTTACAAATCCATCCTATGGTAGTTTTGGTTATTATGTAGCAATTTTCTGAAGCTGATGAATTAGCATTACCTATTAAAAGTTTTGGTACAAAGTAAATTATGGACATATTATACTGACTAGTATGTCAAATGAAATGAGTGGACTTCTTTCTCTGACATACAGGGTGTCCCCCCAAAATATATACACACTTTGACTAATTATTAATTCCAATGGATTAAATCTGAAAAAAAAATAAAGAAGCATCAGTTGAACTATCAGCTGTTAAAGTGTGTATACATTTTTTGGGGGGGACACCCTATATTTTTTGTTAAAGCACACAATTGTCTTATGTATTTTATTTGATTGTGTAAAATGTTATAGTTGTAATGATCAAAATTAATTCCATTTTTGTCTACTAAAGCGACGTTCCTATTGCCCAAGGGTCTAAGCTTCCTTGAAAAGCAGGTATTCCCACCAAAAACAATTGCAGCTGCTCCTACTTCTGGATGACATGCTTTTTGTGTCATTTTAACTAAATTCTAACAAGAGAATGTGATACAAATAAACAACTGCCTAGTATTACGGTTTAAAAACTATTATGGATCAAGTATATTGGGAAATGGGACAGTGGGGGTATTTGTAACAATTGCTTTTTAAGTTGATTCTCAGGGAATTTGTAGTTGGAAACAAATACATGGTCAAAGGTATGAAACTGAGTTTGATAACATTTAGTTTTAAATCCTAGCTCTAAAACTAATCTCTCTGTCTATACCCCTCAGAGAACTGGCCTTTCCCGGTTAATTAGCAACCTGTAAGGCAGAAGACAGTAGTCCACACCTGACTAATGGTCACAAGGTCCAGACCTCCGCCGAGCTAAAGATAACATCTTGCCTAAGTTTTGTTTCAGGTCCTGACCCCTAAGGTGGAACCACCCACCCCCTGGCTACTTTCCCATTGGACCAGGCAGAGGGATGTTGGGAAAAAACCTCAGAGCTGCCCTACCTGGTTTGGCTCAGTGGCTAGAGCGTCAGCTTGTGAACTGAAAGGTCCCAGGTTCGATTCTGGTCAAGGGCACATGCCCGGGTTGTGGGCTTGATCCCCAGTGGGCGACTTGCAGGAGGCAGCCGATCCATGAATCTCTCTCATCATGGATGTTTCCATCTCTCTCTCTTCCTTCTCTGATTAAAAACAAAACAAAACTCAGAGCTGTCCTCACGACCTGAAGACGTGACTTATTAGTGCCTCACTCTGGCCAAGCTCCAAGCATGACGCTGAACCTCTGAACCTGTGGTGGCTTGCGAGTCTGCCCCGCATGCCATCTGAGAGTTCGGGCTTTTGAACATTATCTTCCCGTTCTTCTGTGCGTTGCCATTCATAATAAAATAGACAACATTTCTCCACTGCAACTCTTGGCTCTGCTAGCAAGGGGTGGACAAACTCTTTCTGTCCTGTAACAGGCACATATGTTGAACCTTCTGCCAGAGAAACGGAAACAGGGGAAGCCCAGTAAAAGGGTGAACAGCAGTGCGATAAGTGTGTGTGGTGCTTCAGAGGCGGTGATTTTTGTTGCGTGCCAGAAAGTAAGAACTATGCTGGGGAAGGATTTGTGAGTGATTCTTGCTCCCTCATCTTTCAAGTTCCATCTCATTTTCGGCAGCAATAAAATCGAGTTCACTTATAAGAACATCAGGACGACATTTAGTAGAGTTCAGAATGAAGTTGTAAGCAACAATTATTGTCCCTTCCCCAGTAGCCTTCATTAGAAAGTCATTCCCTAGGTTAAACCCCCTGGGATCCTGGCCACAGAGAAAGGAGAAAAGCATAAACATCAAAAGGAAAAATATCTCTGGTTATTTTTACAAACTAGACCAGTTCCCTACAGTTAAGACTGAATCACAAAAATCTACTTTGTGCGGAAACCAGTTAGGCTCAGCGGATAGAGCATCGGCCTGCGGACTGAAAGGTCCCAGGTTCAATTCTGGTCAAGGGCATGTACCTCAGCTGCGGGCACATCCCCAGTTGGGGGCGTACTGGAGGCAGCTGATTGATGTTTCTCTCTCATCAATGTTTCTAACTCTCTCTCCCTCTCCCTTCCTCTCTGTAGAAAATCAATTTTATATATATATATATATATATATATATATACACAATATACATATATATACACATATACATATATATATATATACACATATACATATATGTGTGTGTGTGTGTTTGTGTGTGTGTATAAAGCTACTTTGTACCTTAATTACCTAAGGTTAAATGAGTTCATTTTACAGGGTGGGCAAAAGTGGGTTGACAGTTGTGAATATGATTAATTCTATCATTTTCCATTCGAGCAACTCTCAACCTACTTCTGCCCGAACCGGCCTTGGCTAGAGTCCCTGACCCCCGAGTAGCTGGGGCACGAGGGCAGCACCAGGTGGGCTGCAGGGCTGGGCGTGCGGGATGCACGCATGCGCGGGTCCAGGTCTAGGCTCGAGGCCCGGGGGCCGCATGCGCGGGTCCCGCGCGGCCCGCAGGCGCCCCTCCCCCTCCCGCCGGGGAACGGCTGGGGGCGGCCACGCGCCGGGTACCTGAGGCGGCCAGGTCCGCGCGGCCAGGGCCCTGGTCAGGCCGCTTCGGAGGCCCAGCATGGCGCGGCTCGCAGCGCGGCGAGGGGCAGCCGGCCCGGCGTTCTCTCCCGGACTCCTCCTCCTCCTCCTCCGCCTCCGGCTTGGCGGCCAGGAGAAGCGCCGGGGCAGCCCGCCCTCAGGGGACGCAGGCTCGGGGCGGCGCGCGGGCGCTTGGCTCCGCCTCCCGCTTTCGAGGTGCGCGGGCCGGTCCGCCCCGTCCGCCGCCACGCGCCGCGGGGAGCCCGTTTGTTGCCTCAGACCTGCTGACCGCGAACGAACGTGCGAGGTGACGCGGGACGGGCCGGCGGCACGGCGAGGTCGCTCCTGTCCCGCCCGCCGGTCCGCACGCACCCCCTCGGCGCCGGTGCGCGGTGGCGTCAATTCCTCGAGGAAGCCCGGGGCGTGCGTGGGCCCCGCGTGGCCTTCAGAGGCGTGGAGTGGAGGTCGCGGCCCGGGAGGATGCGCGCGAAGTCGAAGACGGGCGCCTTCACCAGTTCCTTACCGAGTGCGCCCTTCCCGTCGCCCCCTCCACCGCGGACTTACCTGTAAGGCTCCCTCCGTCTTGACAGGACCTCCTAGGGCAGCGGTTCTCAACCTGGGGGTCGCGACCCCACCGGAA
>JAAGEH010000226.1:6024255-6169301 GCA_011751065.1 Lasiurus cinereus
GGGATGTCAGTGTGTTTATGACCTACTGTGTATGGGTGATCTTAAAGCAGTGGAGGAGGGACTGGGCCTCCCTCTGTCCCTTTCTTACTTCTGCTTGCTGGGAGGTGGGTGTATAATGGCTTCAGTTCTTGTGAAGTAGAAGCCACATGCTGAAAATGGCAGAACAACCAAATAAAAGAAGCCTAGGTTCTGACACCGCGGAGCACCATAGTAGGAGCCTTGGACTGACCATCCCTGGACATTTTTTTTTTTTTTACATGAGAAATCATCTTCTAGTTTAAGTCACTGCTGAGTGGCTTAGATCTATGATCTTAATCAATAAGAGGGTGACTATTTCTTTTTCTTCCTCTTTTTTGGTTTCTTTATACCTATCATTTATTAATCAACATTTATTATTATTATTATTATTATTATTTTGCCAACAGATACTTTTCTTCTCAATTTGATTAAGTTCATTTATCAGCTTCTCGGTTTCATCCAGAGTTATCTTTTGGGAGTCCTCTGTTCTCTTGCTTCAGTGCGGTCTAGTTCTCTGCGATGCATTTCTTTTCACTGACCTGGGGAATCTCATTTGCCTTAGGTTGGACCTTTTTTTTCTGAGGATTTTGTATCTCCTTTTTTTCCTCCTAATTTTAGGAGAGGGTACATGGAAATTAGACTTTTGAGACTTGCATCTCTAGAAATGTTTTATTCCGCCAACTCTCTTGATTCATATTTTGGGCAGGTATAACATTCTACATTGAAAATAATTTTTCCTCCTATTTTTAAAGGCGATTCTCCAGTTTATTACAGCTTCTAGTTATACATTTGTGCCATTCTGAATCCTATTTTTTTTTATGTGATTTGTTTCTTCCTCTCCCTTTGGAACCTTTTATGTTTTTCTCTTTGTGCCTGTGTTGTGAAATTTCACAATAATGTTTATTGGAGTAAGTTTTTTTTTTTTTTATCCACTGTTCCTCATTCAGAGTACCCTCTTAATTTGGACACTTTTCAATCCTGAAAATTTTATAGTGTTTCCTGGATTTTTTTCTTAATATGTTATTGTGCCTCCACTATTTTACACCTCTACTTTTTGGGTCTAGGTTTTTTTGGGTAAAGTACAACTTTATCTTCTAATTCATCTATTGAATTTTAAACTTCAGCTTTCACAATATTTATTCCCAAAATATTCTTTTTTATCCCTTCTCCAGAATATTTATTTCTTACTCTTTTTTAAAGAAATAATATCCTCTTTTGTTTCATGGATTCAATATTTCTATCTATGAGGACATTAATTATAGGTGTTTACTTTTTAATTATTATATTAGGTCTTCTTCCTGCATTATTTGTGTTTTTTTTTTAATGTTTTATTATGTTTTCTATCATTTGATCTGTTTTCTGCCTAGATGCTAGTGTTTTTCCGAAAATATTTTTGTTGTGATCCTTGGCTATCAGCTCATATTTTGAAGTAGGCAAAATTTGAAAAACTCTTTTAGTATGGGTGGGACCTGACAAATAGTGGGCTTCACTGCAGAATTGTATGACTGGACTATTTACTCTGAGTGGCCAGATTATTATGATCTCTGAATGCATAATAATTTGGCCACTCAGTGTATATCCTATATAATAAAAGGCTAATATGCAAATTGTCCCCTCAACCAGGAGTTCGACCAGCTAATATGTAAATTGTCCCCTCAACCAGGAGTTCGGTAACCAGGCTGGCTGGACCCCACTCATGCACGAATTCATGTATCGGGCCTCTAAGTATATACAGTGGTACCTCGAGATACGAGTGCCCTAACATACGAGATTTTTGAGATAAGAGCCCTCGAGCGAGCGATTTTTTGCTTTGAAATACAAGCAACATTTGAGATAGGAGTAATCGCACAGATCGGCTGGTTGCACACAACCCACCAGTTTACCGAGACTGGAGCATCTCATAGTTTCCCACGCCTCAAGGTTACGGAATGAATTAAACTCTTATCTTCTAGGTACCATTGTATATATGAATGTATGTGTGTGTGAATTCATGCGCCAGCCATACACACACACCTCTCTCTCTCCATATATATATATTTTTGAGTGGCCAGATTATTATGCATTCAGAGATCATAATAATCTGGCCAGTCAGTGTAATTGAGGGGAAATATCCCTGTCTGTTATCATCTGTAAGTCATTTCTCTTAGTTTAGTCACTTACCCCTGTGAGGAAACTTCCATGGTCCCATCTGTGTGTTATAAGCCTTATTGCCAATTTCCTGTAACTGAGGAGGGAAGGCGGCTAGATAACTCAGTAGTCATTCACATAATTTTTATGTTCAGGACTGGTTCTGATCCCTTCAGCTGTGTCTGGTATTCATGAACGTGATTCAACTTTTAAAGAATATATTCAATAGGATAGGCTCAACTGTTGTAATAAATAGATGCCAAAATGTCTCAAACACAAGAGGATTTTATTTAAGAATCTAAAATGTGTTTTCCTCATTGGCAGGCCTTTCCCACGTGGTAAATTAAGGACTCAGGTTTCTCCTACCCTGTGGCTTTGCCATCGTGAGCTCTGTCATCAAAAGCATCCAGCCAACAAAACGGCAGAATTTTCAAGATGAAAATATTTAACAGACAGTGAAGACTAAATTTCGTAACTGCAACTTAGGAAAAATGTTGGTAAGTGCTGCTAGGTGTCTAAGACAATCTCATATTCACTTTCTCACAGGTTTTAATTATCTTACAAACTAAACTCTGAGAGTTAAGCTTTGTCTCAAAGTCAGAGAGGTGAAGTTCTGAGAGAGAACTTTATATTGGGTGGAAAATTGCCTCTGAACAGCATTTAAAAAGAAATGTTTTTCTGTGGCTAAATAAATAAATAAATAAATACTAAAATTTCTAAACTGCCTGGAAGATACCTAGAGGAAGCATTTTGAAAATTATTGTGTATGTCCTAAATTTCTGACAACTGGTACAAAGGACAGGTAATCTAAAGCTAGGTAAGTCTGGATTATTAAAATAGTAATGTGGTGATATAAAACAACAGGATCATTATTTTAGATTGAGTGGACTAAGGTTGCCTATTTAAGGAGGTACATAACAAGAAACATGTATCATGGGTGAAAAAATGTAAATAATATATCTGTACACTTTTAAGAAAAAGAGTAAAGTGAAGTGCCCCTGCCACTAAGCTTAAGAAAAATATTGTCAGTAACTTAGAAATCCAATACATGTTTCTTTCTGGTCACATTCTCCTCCCTACAATATCCTTCCTAACCTTTCTCAAGTAACCATGGCTCCAAATTTTATGTTAATTTCATTCATTTTTTAAAAAATTCAACTACATTTGTGTATAACTATAAATAATATATTGTCTTGGTTTGCCTATTTTAGAACTTTATATAAATGGAATCAGACTATTATATCTATCACTTGATTTTTAGCTTTGACATAAGGTTTTTGAAAGTCACTTCTTTTTTTAAAATAAATCTTTATTGTTCAGATTATTACAGTTGTTCCTCTTTTTTTTCCCTGCCATAGCTCCCCTCCACCCAGTTACCACCCCACCCCACGCCCATACCCACCAATGTCTTTTTCCATAGGTGTAAGATTTTAAAGTCACTTATTTTGATGCAGTTACAGTAATACATTTCTCTGCTGTATGCAACTTCATTGTATGTATATATCTATATTTGTCCATTTGACTACTATTGACAAAGATATTTTGAATTTTTAAATAGATATTTATTGTTTCTATTAACCTTTTTTTGTATGTGTTGAAATTGTGTGAGTCTGTGGAACTCTAATAGTTTTATATGGTTAACAAATACATAGGGTTACAAAGAATACAGATTATATTGACCTGGAATCATCAAAATATACAACTAAATGATTTTTTACAAAGAAATAGACATGCTTCTTTATTAAGGTACTAAATAAGCTATAATAATTTTAGATATTTGCAACAACACTAAATGGAATTTGGCAATATCTATGTTATTTACTGGCCACAAAGTCACAGATCCTATTAATAGTATTATGAATTATTGCTTATATTTCATATTCAAAGGAAATGCTTATTTTCAGTTAGAAGTTGGTAACAATAAAGATGTAACTTTTTTCCATCCAAATTTCCAGACCCTCTGAATTCTGTCCTTGGGGATCTGTACTAAGCATATATACCTAGAAGCGGACTTGCTGCATCATAAGTCCTATCTAATAAAAGAGTAATATACAATTTGACCGCACCTCTGCTTCACCACCAGCCACGCCCAACAGCCAATCAGAGCGAGTATGTAAATTAACCCAACCAAGATGGCTATGGCCATAGAGAGAGCAGGAGGGAGGCTTGGGTTGCCCTTTGTGATGGAGAAAGCCAAGCTTTCTGCACACCCTGGCCAGCCCAGGCCTCCACTTAAGGCAACAAAGTTTCAATGGCTGTGTGAGCAGAAGACTTGGCTCCACTCCAGGCTACAAAGTTTCAATTGTAAAAGATAAATAAATCCCAGATATCAGGACCTCCACTTGGGTTGCTGAGGAGCGTGGCTGGTCTGCAAACCACACAGGCCCTCGCCCAGGCCAACCCATGTCCCAAGGAAACCCCCACCCTGATCTAGGACACCCTTCAGGACAAACCAGCTGGCCCTACCTGTGCACCAGGCCTCTATCCTATCTAATAAGAGTAATATGCAGATTGACCATCACTCCCACACAAGCTGATTGCCCCCATGTGGTCAAAAGATCCTGCCTCCATGTGGACACAAGATGGTCACCACAAGATGGCCAGCAGGGGAGGGCACTTGGCAGTGACTAGGTCTGCAGGGAGGGCAATTGTGGATGATCAGGCCAGCAGGGGAGAGCAGTTGGGAAGGACCAGGCCTGCAAGGGAGGGTAGTTGGGGGTGATCAAGGCTGCAGGGGAGGGCAGTTAGGGATGACCAGGCTGGCAGGGAGGGAAGTTGGGGTGACTGGGCCTACTGGGAAGGGGCAGTTGTTGGACCAGGCCCACAGGGGAGGGCAGTTAGGGGTAAACAGGCTGGCAGGGGAGCAGTTAGGCATCAATCAGGCTGGCAAGAGAGTGGTTAGAGGGTGATCAGGCTGGCAGGCAGAAGTGGTTAGGGGCAATTAGGAAGGCAGGCAGGTGAGCAGTTGGGAGCCAGCAGTTCTGGATTATGAGAGGGATGTCCGACTGCCCGTTTAGGCCCGATCCTACCTGAATCGGGCCTAAATGGGCAGTCGGACATCCCTCAAGGGGTCCCAGATTGGAGAGGGAGCAGGTTAGGCTGAAGGACACCCCCCATTCCCCTTGCACAAATTTCATGCATTGGGCCTCTAGTATGTACATATTTATCTTTACTAAATAGTGCCAAATTGTCTTATATATACTTATATTGCTAATTACAGTGGGTGAGATTTTTCTGACAAATTTTTTATTATTGTTCATTTGGTTTGATGAATGTGAAGATGCATTTTTATACCTCACATAACAAATAGGTGTCAGTTAAAGGGTGGAAGAAATTATATGATGTGGGCAAAGGCAACACTCAATGGTGTTCCTATTTGGTTTTGTTTGTAAGTCAGGCTCGTGCAAATCTGCAGAAAAAAGCAGAAGAGGTGGTTTCAGTGCTAGCCCAAATGAGTAGGAGGCCAGTTGCTCTAAGTGTAAACTCCAGAAGCTTGTATTTTGGTGATACTTACATCCCTGAGTGCTTTCTTAGTGCTATATTCTGAGGCCACTAGATGGTGGTATAGATTAGTTTTTCCTTAATTAGGTTTGAAATTCTGCAGAGGTCCATTTTTGTTTGTTTGTTTTTAGTTCCTATAACTGAACCTTTAGTTATTTAGAATGGAATTAGCTTACAGTACCTTTTGTGCATGTTTGTGTGATACAGAAGTATGTATTGGAAACATTTGAGTAAAGGCGAATTATTATCATAATGTTTCCGAATTTGTTTCTTTTGGTTATTAATAAAATAATTAAAATATTTTTAGTGATTTCAGAAAGGAAGGGAGAGGAAGAGAGATAGAAACATCAATGATGAGAAAGAATCATTCATTGGCTGCCTTCTGCACACTCCACTGGGGATTGAGCCCACAACCCAGGCAGATGCCCTCCTGGTTTATAGATTGATGCTCAACCACTGAGTCACACCAGCTGGGTATTAATAAAATAATTGGTAATAAAAAATAATTGTTTTCAATCAATAATCCTAAAAAAGTTTCCTTCTCATATAGGTGATTATTTGTGGAAGTTCCTGTTGTGTAACGAATATTGAATTAAATGCTGTGGGGAAGGAAAATATACTGGAGGCTTCTTGAGTTTGTCATCATGTTGTAATATTTCTGTATCAGCCTCTTTGCTGCAAGCTTTATTAGAATAAATAGCAGGAAAGGTTTATGAGCATCTCAATATTAAATATAGCAGAATTTATTTAATGTTTCTATCAACAAATCAAATTGTTTTTATTACTAAAACTCACAAAGATGAGTTTTAATGTGTGCTCATGATATCTCCTTTTAGATATCCTATAGTAACTGATTTTTCTTATGTTTTTCATTTGAAAATAAATTTAGAGCCAGTGGTATTTTAAAACTTCTCATTAATAAATGGAATCACTTCCCCAAAAAGGCTTTTTAAGTCTATTGTTTTGAATAATTCTTATTCCTTGCAATTGGAGTTGGGGAAGAGTATTTTGGGGTCTATACTATTTGTTTTATATTTGTATCATTAAATATCTAGTTTCTTTTGTAGGTATAGGTTTAGACATTATTTAGCTTTAAGCACTGGTATACTGAGTTTGTAACTTTTTTCTTCCAGAGTTCCTCTGTGAAGTGAATACCCATTATCCAGTGCTCTCTTCACCTCCACAAGTTATCCCAGATACCCAGCAGCTGACCTATCAATTCACTTTTTCATTTGTTTAGGTTTCCTTGGCCATCATTGATTCCTTTTGCAGCATCTTTATACTTTGTTGTTTCATTTATCCTCAATACTGTATTGAGGACCCAAGTATTAATGTAAGGGGCTTGTAGGCTGTGTCTAAACACAGTGGGTCTATAATCTCTTTTGTCCTTTGATAGGTCCTTCAGGATATCGCCTAGGATTTTCCCCAACACACTTCGTGATTTAAGTTCAAATGTCCCTCTATGTCTTATGAAGGGTGACAGATACATAGATTATGGAAATCAGCACTACTCAGATTAAAATTCCATCTGGAAAACATTCTACGTTTATGTCTCAAGATAGGTTAATAGTACTCTGAAAAATAGGCTTCATACTCAAGAAGGTTTTCTTATACTGTACATTAAACATTATAAAACCCAATTTCCCAACTATCCTGGAGCCATCTGATGCTCCCATTCAGCCCAAAATAAAATTGAAAATAGTGAAAAGTCATAATTTGACAGGCTGTCTCAGTATAAATCTTATTTCATAGTATTTTTTATTGAATATTCATTGGTCCTGAACCTATAAGTTTTTTTGAAGAGGAATGTTGATAGATTCATGTTACTAGAGTGTTTTTTATGATTACTTCCTTAATGAGAGTTAGGCCCTTATTTGCTACGTTGAGTTTTTCTTCAATCTTATGTATCTATCCTCTCATTTAAAGAGGTTTTTAGTAAATACTTAACTTAAAATTCTCAAATCATAAATTCTATTTCAATTGCTCCTTCTCTCAGAGTGTGAATGATTCCTGTTTCACAGACAAAATAACAACAGATTCTGATATGCCTGATATAATGTAGGAGAAGTGATGGATATGTCTTTTACTTAGTCCTTTCTTATTCTCTTTCATTCACTTTATAAAGTTGATATTTCCATTTTACAGATTAAAACAAAAACAATGAAAAAGAAGCTCACAGAAGCTACATCATTGCTACAGAGTAACAGAATGGTTAGAGTTTGCTTATTTATTTTAATTGCTCTCCTGTAATCCAGGATGACTCATACTGATCTCCCACAGTGACTATGCTTATTATTTCTTTTATTTATTAAAAAAATTTAGTAAATTTTTATTGTTCAGATTATTATAGATATTCCTTTTCCCCCTCATAACTCTCCTCCACCCGATTGCTTCTCCCCACCTATCCCATGCCCTTACCATCCACCACTGTCCTCATCCATAGGTGTAAGATTTTTGTCCAGTCTCTTCCCTCACCCTTTACCTGCGAGAATTGTTAGTCTACTCCCTTTCTATGCCCCTTATTCTATTCTATTCACCATTTTATTCTGCTCATCAGATTTTTTATTCACTTGATTTTTAGATTCGCTTGTTGATAAGTATGTATTGTCACTTTGTTGTTCATAATTTTTATCTTTACCTTTTTCTTCTTCTTCCTCTTCTTAAAGAATACCCTTCAGCATTTCATATAACGGTGTTTTGGTGGTGATGAATTCTTTTAGCTTTTTCTTATCTGTGAAGCTCTTTATCTGATCTAAATGATAGCTTTGTTGGGTAGAATAATCTTGGTTGTAGGTTCTTGCTATTCATCACATTGAATATCTCTTGCCACTCCCTTCTGGCCTGCATAGTTTCTATTGAGAAATCAGCTGACAGTCCTATGGGTATTCCCTTATAGGTAACTAACTATTTTTCTCTTGCTGCTTTCAAGATTCTCTTTGTCTTTTGCCTTTGGCTTTTTAATTATGATGTGTCTTGATGTGGTCCTCTTTGGATTCCTCTTGTTTGGGATTCTCTGTGCTTCCTGAAATTGTAAGTCTATTTCTTTTACCAGGTAGGGAAAGTTTTCTGTCATTATTTCTTCTAGTAGGTTTTCAATATTTTGCTCTTTCTCTTCTTCTGGCACCTCCATAATTCAGATGTTGGTAGGCTTGAAGTTGTCCCACAGGCTTCTCACACTATCTTCACATTTTTGGATTCTTTTTTCTTTTTGTTTTTCTGGTTGGGTTTTTTTTTGCTTCCTTGTATTTCACATCTTTGGTTTGATTCTTAGAGTCCTCTAGTCTACTTTTGAATTTCTGTATATTATTCTTTATTTCCGACAGTGTATGCTTAATTTTTGACTAGTCCTTTTCCATTTTTTTTTTTTGGCATTTTCATTAAGATCCTGAAGGTCTCACTGAGTTTCTCGGAGGGTTCTAAAAGATTGTTGAGTAACCTTATAACTGTGGTTTTGAACTCTATATCCAGTAGTTTGCTTTATTCTATTTCTTTCATTCATGACATGTTTCTTTGTCATGCAATTTGGCTGCTTCCCTGTGTTGATAGAATGGCTTTGTGTGTACATGGTCTTGGATCATAGGTTAGGTGACCTATAGGGCCCAGTGGCTCAGCCTCCCCAATCACCTGAGGTGGACATGCTTAGTGCATCCCTTTGTGGGCTGTGTGCACAGTCTTGTTGTAGTTAAGCTTTGATTGCTGTTGGTACATTGGGAGGAACTGACCTCCAGGCCAATTGGCTGTGAGGAGCCACTGTGTCTATATGGAAGAACTGCTGTGCTGGAGACACTCTTATGGGACAGAACTTGCTTCAGTGGGGCTTTGGTGCTCACAAAGTGTGTCTCTTGAATGTATCACTTATGGATGTGAGGAGTTGAAATCTGGTATCGTCTCTCACTGACCTCTAGGTACACTGGCTCCTGGATCTCCAAGGAAGTGCATGTCAGCTACTGCCTGAGACCACCCAGCAGGAGCTACAGGGAGATCTGCATATTTCTCCTCTTTGTTTGGGGTTTGGAAGTTTTGGAGCTGTCTTATTCAGCTGCAGTTTGTTAGGTTAAACTGGGAAAGGACAGGCCATTCATATGCAAAAGCCACTGCATACAGTTTGGGTGTGTTTGTAAATTGGGTGGGGCAGGGTCTCAGGGAATCACTAGGGTATAGCAAACAGCAATGCTGCCTGTTAGCTGTCTCTGTGTCTCTGCGCCTGCGACACAGGGCAGTAAACAATGATTCCTGCAGGCACCTCTGCAAGAAAGCCACCCTTACTTTCCGACTTAACCAGCTTCTTCCCATAGAAGTCTGAGTCCCTAGAGTCTCACTGGAAACTGGAGCTCAGAGTAGTTGGGAGCTTGTATCTCCTTCCTGATTGAAAAAAACAGCGCACCCAGTCGCCAGCCTGATTTGTGCACCTCTATACCTCTGCTTTTCCGCTTCTCTGCATGTCTACCTGATCTCAGTGTGCTTTTTTCTTTCCTTCTAGTTATAGAACTTCTACTCAGCCAGCTTCCCGTGGTTTTGGGTGATAGTCATTTTGTCTTTTAGTTGTAGTTTTGGCGTGGTTGTGAGAGGCAGCACATTCAGGTGTATACCTTATGCCACCATCTTGGTTTCTTGTATCGTTTCTTTTAAAGTTGCTAAGAGAGTAAATCTTTAAAAAAATACAGTTTTATTGATTTCAGAGAGGAAGGAAGAGGGAGAGAGAGATAGAAACATCAGTGATGAGAATCATTGGCTGCCTCCTGTATGTCCTTCCCCACTCTCTTCCGCCCCCCCCCTCCAGGATCTAACCCATAACTTGGGCATATGCCCTGACTGGAAATTGAGCCAAGAACTCCTATTTTATAGGTTGATGTTCCATCACTTAGCCATACCAGCTGGGCTAATTTTTTATTTTAATCAGTGTCAGTTATAAGCCCAGTAAGTTAAGTGATTACATGTATGTATAACTGGGTTTGTTGGACTATACCTGATCTATTACAAGCTTTTCTTTTAAAACTCCCTGAATCTCTTTCCTGTAGCTCTAAGAGTAGAAGCTGCAGTCTGTTTTGGAGGTAAATTCACTCTTTACTTTGGGAAGGACCATGTTGAGGAGTGCTTTGAGTCAGGGATTCATTCTTTTTTATTGGAGAAGTGCTGATTTTTATGGAAGAAGGAAATGAATAGACACTATCAATCCTGTAGCAGAACAGGAGCTAAAGAGGAAAATGGACTTAAGGGGGACCCTGTGAATGGGGATGGCTAAAAAAGATATCATAATATTTAATATTGACTTATTTTTCTTACTGATAATAATTCTCTATCTTATTTTCAAGCCTAAATAAAGTTATTACAGAGTGGCATTTTGAATGTGGATATGTAGGAGACTTAATGTCTCTTCTTTGTGGATAAAAGGTACTGTTGAGAGCTTACACAACACAGAACATACAACATTAGCAGAGAGGAAAAATTTAGAACAGTAAAAAAAACATGCCCATGCACACTAAAACTAGGAAAATGTTAACACTCTTCAGAAATTATCAGGGAGATGGCTAGAATACCTGTAGTTTAGAAATTAGATTATTTAGTTCTTTTTTTAAATTAATTTTTATTAATTTTTTATACATATCTCCCCATTGCCCCCCCTCCCTCCCAGGCATACCCCGACCCCCCAGTGTCTGTGATCATTGGTTATGTTTATAAGCATGCATACAAGTCCTTTGATTGATCACTTATTTACCTCACCTAACTTTAATCTTTCTGCTATAATTTCACAGTCTGTTTGATGCTTTATGATTTTTGTCCTCCTGAGAATTATCAGTCTACTCCCTTTCTGTGCTCCTGATTCTACTATATTCACCAGTTTATTCTGTTGATCAGATTTTTAATTCACTTAATTTTTAGATTCACTTGTTGACAGATGTGTATTTGTTGTTCATAATTTTTTGTCTTTTACCTTTTTCTTCTTCCTCTTCTAAAAGGGTACCTTTCAGCATTTCATATAATACTGGTTTGGAGTTGATGAACTCCTTTAGCTTTTTCTTCTCTGTGAAGGTCTTTATCTGCCCTTCAATTCTGAATGATAGCTTTGCTGGATAGATTATTCTTGGTTGTAGGTTCTTGTTGTTCATCACGTTGAATATTTCTTGCCACCCCCGTCTGGCCTGCATCGTTTCTGTTGAGAAATCAGCTGACAGTCGTATGGGTGCTCCCTTGTAGGTAATAAACTGTTTTTCTCTTGCTGCTTTTAATATTCTCTCTTTCTCTTTTGCTCTTGGCATTTTAATTATGATGTGTCTTGGTGTAGTCCTCTTTGGGTTCCTTTTCTTTGGGGTTCTGTGTGCTTCCTCGACTTGTAAGTCTATTTCTTTTACCAGATGTGGGAAGTTTTCAGTCATTATTTCTTTAAACAGGTTTTCAGTATCTTGCTCTCTCTCTTCTTCTGGCACCCCCACAATTCTGATGTTGGTACGCTTGAAGCTGTCCCAGAGGCTCCTTACATTATGTTCACATTTTTGGATTCTTTTCTCTTCTTGCTTTTCTAGTTGAATGTTTTCTGCTTCTTTATATTTCAAATTTTTGACTTGATCCTTGTCTTTCTCTAGTCTGCTGTTAGTACTCTGCGTAATAGTTTTCATTTCAGTCAGTGTATTTATTATCTTCTCTTGGGTCTCACTAAATTTATCCATCTTTTCTAGCATATTCTTGCAAAACCTTATAAGCGTGGTTTTGAACTCTATATCCAGTCGTTTTTTTTTCCTCCATTTCTTTTGCTTGTAATCCCTTCCCTTGTCTCGGCATTTTCACTGTGCCGGGGAAACTTCTGTGCTGGATTCAGCCGCAGAAGCCTCTGCTGAGCTTGGGAGGGTGGAGTCTCAGGGCTTAAGGGACCGCCTTGCCTTCCAGTCGGCCCCGCCCTCCACGGCCCCTGAGTCTCATGTGACTGGGTAATGGCTGGAGCGGTCCTTGTGCGCGCGCACCCGCAGCGCCTCCAACCGCTGCCTTTCCGGCTCCCCTGCGAACCAGGACCACACGAGTCTAGGTCCCCAGGGTTTCGCCCAAAACGGGCCCAGTGGACTCAGAAGTGGCACAGATCGGAGGGTCTGTCTCCCGCCCACTCGCGAAAGCCTGCGGCACAATCAGCAATCCGTTCTCCGCGTGGTGCCGTGCGCGACCAGACCTCCGATCCTTTGCAACTCCCCTAAATTTCCGTGCACTTCTCCCTTTTCACAGTCCAAACTCCCCCCGTATGAGTTTCGGCTAGATCTGGGGTTTAGTGTCGTAGGATAAGGGGTTCAATGCCGTTGGGAGTCTCCGTTTCCCTCCCGCCAGAGAAAGCCAGCCAGGTACTCCGGCACCGCTCTCTCAGCGCGCTCGTCTCCGTACCTCAGCTTTTTGCAGCTCCTCTGGGTCTCCGTGAGCCCCTCTCTTTCCCTCTAGCTGTAGAACTTCCACTCAGCCAGCTTTCCTGTGGTTCTGGATGATGTCCGTTCTGTCTTTCAGTTGTAGTTTTGAAATTGTTGTGCGAGGCAGCAGTATAGGTGTTTACCTATGCCGCCATCTTGGATTCTCTCCCAGATTATTTAGTTCTTAAAGGAAGGCCAGAGAACTTGAGACCATCTAGGTACTATATCCTCCTGTTTTTAGTTTTTGCCTCAAATGTGAGAGGGTTGTGGGGCACAAAGGAAAACTTTAGTTAGGGCCATCAGCGAGTATGCAAATTAACCCAACAAAGATGGTGGTTGATTTGCATACTTAGGTGCTGAGGCAGGGGGCCAGAAGCTTGCATCGTTGCCCTGATGACAACACAAGCATTTGTATCGCCCCAGATGCTCAGGGCCTCTGAGCAGTATGGGAAGGCAAGAAGGTGGCTCCAGGGCCAGAGCAGAAAGGCTGTGCATCGGGCTTCTAGTCTATACTAATAAAATATAATATGCTAATTATACTGGATCAACCAGACATCTGACCTCCTTCTGGAAAAGCCATGGTGGCAGGAGTCAAGGCAGAGGTGGTTAGGGGTGATCAAGCTGTCAGGAGAATAAGCAGTTAAGGGCAATCAGGCCATCAGGGGAGCAAGCAGTTAGGGGCAATCAGGCCAGTGGGGTAGCAAGCAGTTAGGGGGAAATCAGGTTGGCAGGGGAGAGCAGTTAGGGGGCGATCAGGTCAGCAGGTAAGGGGAGTTGGGGGCAATCAGGCTGGCAGGCAGAGGTAATTAGGGGCAATCAGGCAGGCAGGCGAGTGGTTAGGAGCCAGCAGTCCTTGATTGTGAGAGGGATGCCTGACTGTCGGTTGGACATCCCCCAAGCAGTCCTGGAATGGAGAGGGTGCAGGCTGGCTGAGGAACCACTTCCTCCCCAACTCCCGTACATGAATTTTGTGCACTAGGCCTTTAGTATAACTAAAAAGAATAATTGTGAATCTGACTTTAGACATAGCTGGATCAAGGAGTTAAAATAACAAGCTCAGACACATTCTCCCTTCATCATTCAATACTCCTTTGCCTCTTGGGTTCTCCGCACATGTTGATAAAGATTGACTCCATGTTTACAGTTGACAAGTTTAGGAACCATAGTAGAAAGAATGCTTCTCATCTCTTTCTCAGAAAGAACATTCTTGGGTTGAGTTTAATTAGCTTGGCAGGACTCACTTGCTATGCTAAATGAATCACTGTGACCAGAGGGATTTGTTTCTTTAATTGCTTAAGTTTTTGTTTCATGCTTTTCACTATTTCCTGAGGTTAGGGTCATCCCCATCTAATACCACATGTACCTAATGGGACCATTTAATTGTCAAAAGGAAAAAAAAAAGCAATCTTACTGCAAGAGAGGGTGCTGGAGAATAAAACAATAGATGTTCAATCACAGTGACTGAGAAAAGGAGACAGAAAAACAGAAGGGAGAGAAAGGAAGTAGATGGAAGAGAGAAAAGGACAAGAAGGAGGAGAAAATGGAGAAAATAGGAAGAGAGAGAAAGAGAGGAGAAAGGAGATCGTAGAGAGAAGAGAGATTCATCTTGAGGAAAAACCACATGCCCTTATGGGACCCTGGGCAGAACTATACAGTTAGAAATCTCAGACAAGACACTATTCTAAAGATTTTAATGAGCATTCTATCTTGAAAATAATATGAACTTTACAAGCAGATAACTTTCCTTGATTTTATTTGTGAATATAAAAGATTTGCTCTGGTCCCACTCCATAAGACAGTCCAGTGATTTCATCAAGATGCTTTTGAGTTCGTTGACTAGGGCTTCATGTACATAAAAAGGACTGACCCATAGAATAAAATAACTACATTTAGGTGGGCTGAACAGGTAGAAAAGGCTTTTTTTTCTTCCTTCAGCAGAATTAATTCTCAGTATGGAAGAGAGGATGAAAGAATAGGAAATGAAAATTAACAATAGAGGAATCATCAATACAACAATACTTGCCACTGTCATAATAAGCACATTCATGGAAATATCTGAACATATGAGTTTAGGAAGAGCCAGAATCTCACAAGTAAGATGGTTAAGATGTTATTCCCACAGTAAGGCAATGCCATTGTTAGGACTGTGTTCACACAGGAATTTAGACAGCCTCTGATCCAAGACCATGCAGCCATGTGCACAAACAGCACCCTGTTCATGATGATGGGTACCTTAGTGGGTTACAGATGGCCACATGCTGGTCATAGGCCATCATACCCAGGAGTACACACTCAATGGAGCCCAAACCAAGAGAGACAGCCATCTGCAGAGCACTGCCACTGGAAGAGCTGGATTTTCTCTTAGCCCTAAATATGCTGAGCATTGGGGGGATGGATGATGATATATAACCGATGTATAAGAATGAGAGGTTTCTAAGGAGGAAATACATGGGGGTGGGAAGGTGAGAATCTAGGCTACTTATGATAATGAGGAGGCTATTTCCCAGGAGTGTTATCACAAACATGCTGAGTCAGAGCACAAACAGAAAAAGTTGGAGCTCTGAGTATGGGGAAAGTCCTACCAGAAAGAATTGGTCACGGCTGAGTAATTCCTCATCTTTTTGTGTCCATGCCACCTTCAAGGTTTAGAAAAGTACAAGACTCAGGAAATTTTGATCTTTTAAAATGTAGATATAACACTTCTATTATTTTGTTTTATTCTTAGATCCTGTTATTCAGATTGATACATTTTTAATCTTTTTTCTATGGCATTTCCATGTTTGAGTGAGGAAGAAATCAGATTACGCTAGTTTACTCTTTTCAGAACTGGGATATATCACCTTTTTATTGAATGGTTAATTTGATTAAAAAGTTAATAAGAAAGAAACAGCCTTCTTACTAATACCTATCTTTAAACTGAGTTACATTAAATTTTCCTGTGTACTTTTCCCCATGCCTCCATCTCTTTCTATTAACCACATAATCACATTAATTGTTGTGTGTGTTTTTTAATTTAAATTCTAATTAATCACAATTTTATGTCCCAGTTCTGTTCTTTATATCATAGATTAATTAGTAGTTACTTGTTTGCCTTTGACTATCCCTACAATCTGTCATGTCTTTCTAGATTCTTTCCTGCCAGGTACAAAGCCCTCCTATTAGAGAATATGCTACAAGCAAGTGAGAGAATGATCGTGGGTCTGTGAGAGAGAGGCTTTTGATGAAATGAGTGAATATACTGATCATAATGTAGCTGTACTATGGTGAATATTTATCATTTTGATAAACTTTAGCCTAAGGATCTAGATAAGGTTCTGTGTTCATTCAACAAAAATGTATGAAACATTGCTCTTATCTAGCTTCAAGGTGATGAAACTACATTTTCTAGGCTTATTATGAAACTCACAATTTAGATAAAATATATCTATATTTGAGTAAATTATTTTAGGATACAAAAGCAGTTGGAGCCAAAATAAATGTCTGGTTCTTAATTATATTGTTAATTTGTCTTTAGACAGACTGAAATGGACAGATGTACCAGCTGCTTCGTAAAGGGACAAGAAGATGGCATGTGAATGCCATATGAGTAAGAGATACAGAGAGGGGCCTGGGAGTTAGGGAACCAGAAAAACGTGTGCCAGCCACTCCAGGGGATAGGGAGGATTGATGCATGGCCCAGCAAGAGGGAGAGCATTGTGAAGGCAGAAGCCAGGGCAAACTCTGAAGTATAGTTGGGCAGTTTACAATAGGGGAGCTGATCCCAGATATTAAGACCCTAGACATTGGCTTGCCAGTCTTGTAATGGGTTGTAGTACCTGGCAGAGGACTAAAATGATGCATGGGATCTATAGAAGAAGCAGACAGAGTCTTTGGAACAAGATAATCTCAGTTAGTAAACACTGAATGAATGAAATCAGAAGGGAGATAAGATGATAGACTAGAGCTTGGAAATGTAGAAGCACAGTAATTAATCATGAGTCTCAGTAAGTTCATCCTAATTGTTTCTTCTTACTATATTTATCCTGGAAAGGGGTAGAGGGTTGAAGCTATAGTCATATTTATGTGGTGGGTAGGTACATTTGAGACATCAGAATATAATTCTGTATCTACCAGGTAGGGTTAGAGAAATACACTAAATATTTTCTCCTCTTTCTCATTTAAATATTCTAAAAAATAGTACTGTCTCACAGTACTGCATAGATACCTTTGTTCTAGGAAAGGCCAGAACTGGCAATGATGATAGGTGGGCAACCCAGCCTTCGACTGGATTTCATATGAGGCCCAGTCACAAGAAGTTAGGTTTGCCAGGTTAGCAAATAAAAATAGATGACGTCCAGTTAAATTTGAATTATTTCTAATTGCCTTTGCATATGCATACTGGGATACAAGAAAATTATTGCATAGGAAATACTTGTATTAAAAATTACTTGCTGTTTATAGGAAATAAATTATAAGTATCTATATTAAGTACCTCTTTAATTATATTTCTATAATTACTTGGCTCTACTCCAACATTATTTTATTTTACATAATTTGCTTATAAAACTTCTTGCAGTTACATTTGCATTGTAATATAGCTTTACTGTGGTCACATCAAAACTATTTAATTCCTTTGTCTATTGAACATTCATTAATGAAAAACATGTTCAACATTTACATTGCAAGCCAGTATACCGAAACTGTATTTGCATAAAGTTAAGAACTCTGAGAATTGGTTTTCAAATTTGATTTGTTAAAGCATAGAATACCATTTTTTATGGCATAAATTACTTTATTGTTCAAAATTATGTTGCATCTTTTGCTCAACAGCTTTTTATGATTATTATCCACTACAAAAAAGAGTGCTATTTTCTAATTTTATTCTATTCTTTTTAACAGTATACATGATGATATTTACTGTTTAATGCTGAAGAGTATTTTATAACCTTCATGTATAATGATTGATTTCAAAAGATAGTCATGACATAATTATCCATTTCAATTGGAACTTCTTGTTCTGTTCACAAGTAAAGTATGGTTTGCTTATCTCATGGCAATTGTTGATGTGGTCTGTTCTGTGTGTCTCATGCCAGTGTGGGCATGACTGAAGGACAGGTTGGGTAATTTGGGGTATTGTGTACATACAGGGTGATAGGGCTTACAGTTGTTTGTATGGAAAATAATATAATAATAAAAACAATACAAGAATAAACTCTATTTCACATACTCACAACTGTAAACCTACCTTGCCCCACCCTCTATTTGAACAGAGGACATAAATGAGAAAAATTAAAATGACTGTGCATACTCTTCTGGCTATTTTAGAGTGACCAGTGATAACAGTTTGTGGGAGCTGAGACTCCAGGATTTAGTGGTCAAAATAAAGGATACCAGCAGATAATTTATTAAGAACAAAGCATCATTTTGACTTAAGTGTCACAGATTACTAACACATCTCTCTATCAGGTATAGTCAATTTTAATTTCCAGATCTTGACCATTTGACCTAGGTGGCTGTTTTAACTTTGTTCTTCCCAGACAATGTAAAGTCAGAAGAATTATTTGTTTTGTGAGTTACACTTCAATTAAATTGTATTAGCAACCTTGTCTTAATTGCTTCCAAGGGACTTCATCCCAAAAGTACTAGAAAGTTTCTAAATTCTATTCAATCCACATTGTGAACTTTAAATTGCTTTTGGGACTTAGGAACATCCGCAGAGCAGCAAAAACTTTAGATTGCTCTGGTTCTTTAAAGGAACCTCATAGTGTAATGAATGTAAAGAGCCCACCTTTCATCGTTACTGGAGGTCAGTACTATTTTGTCATCGGTAAATTATTATTATTTTTTAGCAATAGCAATGGCAGATACTTGATGTTAATGAAAACTGAGAAGCAGATAGTTCCTTTAGTTATCTTACTGAACTTACTGAGATGAAACATAAGAGATTAACAATCTCATAAAATAGTAGGACTTCTGTTTCTGGCATTTTATTTATTTATTTATTTATTTACTTACTTAAATATATTTTATTGATTTTTCACAGAGAGGAAGGGAGAGGGATAGAGAGTCAGAAATATCGATGAGAGAGAGACATTGATCAGCCGCCTCCTGCACGCCCCATAGTGGAGATGTGCCCGCAACCAGGATACATGCCCCCAACCGGAATCGAACCCGGGACCTTTCCGTCCACAGGCCGACGCTCTGTCCACTGAGCCACACCGGTCTCGGCTGTTCCTGGCATTTTAATGTAGAAATGCTCTATATTCCAGTGAGGTGGGATACAAATAATTATAACATATTGCTAATGCTGATGATGTTTTGAGTGACTTAAACCTTTTTATTATGGGTAGTCTGAACGTGCAGTGAGAGGAAGATCAGAAGAGCAGTGGTTAGAGTGGAGGGAGCTGATTTCTGTGCAAGGAGAAGATAAAGTATAGTTTCTCATACTTGGAAATAAATGAGTAAATCCCCTGTCACTTAAATTCTTAGATTATACATTTATTTATGGTTTGGTTCTAGATAGAGATATGTGTACTAGAATTATTCTGAGAACAACTTGCCATTCATTATGTGTATCAGATAGGATAGTTACATAAATGTTCCAGTTTGTACTGGAAAGACAAAGAATAACAATTTTATCTAAAAATGTTTTCTTTTGCAAACACCAATAATGCCAGTAATTAATGTTCTGAAGAGATTGCAAATATATATATTTCCTTCAAATTAGAAAGAGCCAAAAGTTCTTTTTCTAAAAATATATCTTTGGTTTGTTCTCCTAATCACAGAACTCTGCTACATTGAGATTGTTACCATTGAAACAGGATTTATATATACTATTTTGTTTTAGTAGCTAAAGAATAGTGACTTTTGTTAAGGCTAATATATTCATCATAGAGGAAAACCACACACACACACACACATTCACACACACATATAATGGTGGCTAATAAATATATGTTTTAGTTTTGGTCAAAATGTTATAGTAAAATTGCATTCAAAATAATTTTAAATTCAATGTAAGTGAGATACATAATTTAATCCAGTTGTGTGCCTTCTGAATCCTCTTTAACAAGGATTTTTTTTTTAGCTAAAGCCTCTTTTGTGAAGTATACAAGTCTAACTTAGCTTAAAAGATAGTAACACCCTTTTCCTATCCACTAATCCAATTTTAGGTCCATTTTATCCATAAGGAAACCACTTAAAGATGCAGACAACACTTACAGACACTGCTTTAACAGGTCCATGTATGTTCTGGCTGCTGCAGAGTCCTTTTGGTGAAAGAAAACATTAACATGGGAAAGACCAATCAATCTTCTGTGACAGAATTTGTCCTCTTGGGGCTTTCTGGCTACCCAGAGCTTGAGGCCATTTACTTTGTTTTGGTCCTATGTATGTACCTGGTGATCCTGCTGGGAAATGGAGTCATAATAATCGTCAGTGTCTATGACTCCCACCTGCACACCCCCATGTACTTTTTCCTCAGTAACTTATCATTCTTGGACATTTGCTACACAAGTTCTTCTATTCCCCTGTTTCTCAGCAGCTTAACTTCAAAGAAAACTATTTCCTTCTCTGGATGTGGAGTGCAAATGTTTCTCTCCTTAGCTCTGGGATGCACAGAGTGTGTCCTTCTCAGCATGATGGCATTTGACCGCTATGTGGCTATATGCTTCCCTCTGAGATATCCCATCATCATGAGCAAGACTTCCTATGTACCCATGGTTGCTGGGTCCTGGATTTCAGGGAGTGTCAATTCTATGTTGCAAACCCCTTTGGCCCTGCAGCTTCCTTTCTGTGGAAATAATGTCATTAATCATTTTACTTGTGAAATCTTAGCTGTCTTAAAATTGGCCTGTGCTGATATCTCCATAAATATTATTTGCATGGCTGTTGCTTATATGATTTTTCTTGTTGTTCCAGTACTTTTCATTTTTGTTTCTTATGTTTTGATTATGATTACCATCCTGAGGATTCCTTCTGCAGAGGGAAGGCGCAAAGCCTTCTCCACCTGCTCTGCCCACCTAACAGTGGTGATTATATTCTATGGAACCGCCTTCTTCATGTATGCAAAACCCAAGGCTAAAGACTCTTCAAATGAAGACAAAGGACAGGTCACAGACAAAATCATCTCTCTCTTCTATGGAGTTGTGACACCCATGCTCAATCCTCTCATCTATAGTTTGAGGAACAGAGATGTGAAGGCAGCTGTGAAGAATATACTATGTCAGAAATGCTTCCCACAGGGAATGTGAATGCTATTAAAAAAATTCCTTTATTCTGAATGCGGGTCTACGCCTCACCTAAAGGTTCTAAAACAAAAATAAGAGTTGGTGGTACCATTAACCCCTGAAACTCCTTTTTCTGTTTTTGGTATTTAAATGTGAGGGAAATATAGGGCCTACCTTTTCCCTTCATGACTGGATTAAGGAGAAAAGGTGCAGACATTTATGGGTAAAAGGATTTGTTAGGTCTCATCAAATAATTGAATCAAAGGCCCCGCCCCTGAGAACTGACCTTTAGGCCACTTCACAATGGATATTCTACTTGCTTAGACCACATTCCACTTGCTAAGAAAATCATCTCTCCCCTCTGTTCTTTTCTAGAATCTGGACACGCACAGAGAATTCTCCACCAGAAAAAGCCCGCCTAGAGTCCTTTAAAAACCTCTGACTCCAAAAATAAATAATAAATAAATAAATAAATATAAAAACCTCTGATTCCCCATCTTTGGGTGTTGGTACCATTTTGGGGCTTAGCCCATCTGCTACCCAGATGACCTAATAAATTTATAATCCCTCACCACTTTGACCTCATGCATTCCTCCTTCGGCGACCTTAACAGGATTTTCGTCCCAACCATCTACTTTCTCACAGATAACAGAATTTAGTTCAGGAATGATGGACTTTGTAATATTATGTAAAAGGAAATGCTATTTTACTAACTTAACCTCTTCTACATGCATTAGTTTTCTAGTGTCATCTCTTTTTTAGGAAGAAAGTTGAAAGTGCCTAGTGAAGGGGCTGAGTACTATGTGAACTCAGCATTAAATGATTTTTATTGGGAATAATCTTTGATCATTTAGGGAAAGGGTGAAGACTTTGGGGCATCAGGTGTCTGGCCTGTGTACATGGCACACAGAGACAAGAGTAGAAAAATGAAGCTATTTTTCATAGGGATGAACCATGGCATTTTTGAGTGAAACCATTTCTTTTTATGCATCACTTTATTATTTTTTTATTTTATTTTATTTATTTTATTTATTTTTCTATTGCCTCCCCACCCCCCAGTACATGCCCCCACCCATCCATCTCCCCACCCACCCCCATTGCCCTGTATTCACTGGCTATGCCTACACACACATGCATACAAGTCCTTTGGTTGATCTCCTACAGGCCCCTCCACCCCAACCTCCCCTGCCTTCTCACTGTAGCATGACAGTCTGTTCATTGCTTCTTTGCCTCTGTGTCTGCTCCCCCCGCCCCCGCCCCGATTCTTGTCTTTAAAAACATCTTGCCCCTGTAGGCTAGAAATAAACCCACAAGAGCAAAACAAAAATGTTTGAGTCCCACTTTCAATGTCCTATAGCTTTGAGTTCCAGTTTCAATATCAAACAGTTCCTTATAGGTACATGTCATCAATGGTATCTGGATGGTGGACAAATGGTGGCAATGCCGGTCCGACCCTTTCTGGTTTGGCCCTAGGCATCCTGTAGCGATGCACAGCTGCTAACTGCTCACATGGCAAGGCATAGTCAGCGTCTTCCATCTCTGGACTGTTTCTCCTCTTGCCTTTGTGGTTGGTGCAGACCTGTCAGTTCCTCTCAGTTGCAGGAGTCCACTTGGTCTTGGAGTTGTTTTCTGAAAGTATATAAACATATTCTCGACCAAGAGTTAATAAAGGAATCTTTTCTACAAAATTGACTTGGGGTAAATTGGTGAACTGAAATAAGCGAACACCCAAGAAAATTTAACTGTACTGGGCAAAAAGCTGTTTCTAAAGTATTAATTAAAATTTCTATTGATAGCTCATCGCGTGGTAAAATTACTTAATATGTAATGAAAATAAAACAGGCATATTTGTGTGCAAAAAATTAAAATTTAAAGTTATCAAGATTGCATTAAAAAATTTTTACCAAATTCTCCATTAATCAAAAAAAAAAAGGCGGGGGAGAGGAGAAGTAGGATAATATCATGTAAGGAAAAATATCTGGTAAGTAAATTACATCTAGAAAATTTTCACTTTAGAAAATTAATTTCCATTCATAATACTAACATCAAGACACCCATGGAAAACACACATGGTGTCAAAATAAGCCAAAGGAAAAGCGAGTAGGCAAAAATAAAAAGAAACCACTGTTACTGGTAAGTGACTCAAAAAAATTACTTAATTTCTAAAGAACTTGGTTGTACAGTTCTCTGAGAACATGGTGATAATGGGGTTAGAGTGTTACAAGTAAGTATTTTTTTTAGTCACATGAATTTCATATAGAATGTGAGCTAGTCACATTATTCCTTAGTCAGTTATTTATTCCTTATTTTGATTATCAACCAGTATTTACTGAACACCTATTTTATCTCAGGCATTGTGCTAACTATTGGCGATACCAAAAACCTAAAAAACATGGGAACAAAAACAAAACATGGTCAAGAAGCACAGTCTTGAGGAATACAGACCGACACATAAATTGAGGACAAAAATATTAATAACTTTATCCATTCCTCTACCTTATAAGCTGGATATTTTGTTTGCTTTCATAATATGTTAGGTCTTTATTGGGCTGAACAGAGTAATGGGTGGATTTGGAGTAGTTTAAACTGAAAGGGCTTGGCCATCTCTAAGAAACAAATGAAAGGGGACAGTGGGAAAGAAGAGATAATGCAACAAAGAAGAAAGCATTGCATACTAGATATTTTTTACTGTTTTTTTTTTAATCTTTATTGTTGAGATTATTTCAAACGTTCTCCTTTTCTCGCCCAATTGCCCCCCTCCACCTGATTTCTGCCCACCCCAGGCCTTCGCCACTCTATTGTTTTTGTCCATAAATGCATGTAAGACCTTTGTTTAATATCTTTCCATCTCCTCAATCCCCTTCCCTCTAAGAACCATCAGTCTGTTTCATCCCCATGCCTCTGATTCTATTTTATTCACCAGTTTATTCTGTTCATTAGATTTTTTATTCGTTTAAGTTTTAGATTCAGTTGTTGATAGGTATATATTTGTTGCCATTTTCATATTTTTTATCTTTTTCTTTTTACTTATTTATTTTGTTTTTAAATATATATATTTTATTGATTTTTTACAGAGAGGAAAGGAGAGGGATAGAAAGTTAAAAACATCAATGAGAGAGAAACATCGATCAGCTGCCTCCTGAATACTTCCTACTGGGGATGTGCCTGCAGCCAAGGTACATGCCCTTGACCAGAATTGAACCTGGGACCCTTGAGTCTGCAGGCCGATGTTCTACTCACTGAGCCAAACTGGCCAGGGCTCTTCTTTTTAAAGAATACCCTTCATAATTTCATGTAATACTGGCTTGAGGTGTTGAACTTTTTTTAGCTTTTTCATGTCTGTGAAGCTCTTTACCTAACCTTCAATTCTAAATGATAGCTTTGCTGGGTAGAGTAATCTTGGTTGTAGGTCCTTGCTGTTAATTACTTTGAATATTTCTTGCCACTTCCTTTTGGCCTGCATAATTTCTGTTGAGAAATCAGCTGACAGTCGTATGGGCATTCCCTTATAGGTAATTAACTGCTTCTCTTTTGCTGCTTTTAAGATTCTCTCTTTGTCTTTTGCCATTGGCATTTTAATTATGATGTGTCTTAGTGTGGTCTTTTTTTTTTCTTTTTTAAAAATATATTTATTGATTTTAGAGAGGAAGGGAAAGGAAGAGAGATAGAAACATCAATGATAAAAGGGTATCACTGATTGGCTGCCTACTGTACTAGGGACCGAGCCTGCAACCTGGTCATGTGCCCTTGATCAAAATTGAACCTGGGACCCTTGAGTCCAAGAGCCGAAACTCTATACACTGAGCCAATCCGGCTAGGGCTTGTTCAGATTTTTTTATCTTTTATTGGAGGCACTAAGCCTTTGCACAAGCTGTCCCTCTTTTCTAGAACATCTTCTTGTAACAATTTCTATCCCCTTCATCCTAATGGCAATCTTTTGAGTGCCCCCCACCTCCCATGGATTAGTTAGTTACCTCTAATATTTCCAGGTACTTCTCACATTTTAGCAATTAACACACAGCTTTGCAATTGCCTGTTCACTAGACTGCACCTCACTAGACAGTAACATCATTGACTTGTTCACCCTTTTACTAATTAAACAATCTGTATTCATTGTTAACTATGTGCCCTATGTACACGATGGAGACCCAGACCTTGTCTTCGAGAACAGGGACTGCTTCTTTGGAGATCTCTCGGAGTCTTTTTTTTTCTTTTTATTAATTTTTATTAATTTTTTATACATATCTCCCCATTGCCCCCCCTTCCTCCCAGGCATACCCCAAAACCCCAGTGTCTGTGATCATTGGTTATGCTTATATGCATGCATACAAGTCCTTTGATTGATCACTTATCTACCTCACCTAACTTTAATCTTTCTGCTGTAATTTCACAGTCTGTTTGATGCTTTATGATTTTTGTCCCCCTGAGAATTATCAGTCTACTCCCTTTCTGTGCTCCTGATTCTATTATATTCACCAGTTTATTCTGTTGATCAAATTTTTAATTCACAATTTTTAGATTCACTTGTTGATAGACATGTATTTGTTCATAATTTTTTGGCTTTTACCTTTTTCTTCTTCCTCTTCTAAAAGAGTACCTTTCAGCATTTCATATAATACTGGTTTGGAGTTGATGAACTCCTTTAGCTTTTTCTTCTCTGTGAAGCTCTTTATCTGCCCTTCAATTCTGAATGATAGCTTTGCTGGATAGATTATTCTTGGTTGTAGGTTCTTGCTATTCATCACGTTGAATATTTCTTGCCACTCCCGTCTGGCCTGCATCGTTTCTGTTGAGAAATCAGCTGACAGTCGTATGGGTGCTCCCTTGTAGGTAATGAACTGTTTTTCTCTTGCTGCTTTTAATATTCTCTCTTTGTCTTTTGCTCTTGGTATTTTAATTATGATGTGTCTTGGTGTGGTCCTCTTTGGATTCCTTTTATTTGGGGTTCTGTGTGCTTCCTGGACTTGTAAGTCTATTTCTTTTACCAGATGTGGGAAGTTTTCAGTCATTATTTCTTTAAATAGGTTTTCAGTATCTTGCTCTCTCTCTTCTTCTGGCACCCCCACAATTCTGATGTTGGTATGCTTGAATCTGTCCCAGAGGCTCCTTACATTATCTTCACATTTTTGGATTCTTTTCTCTTCTTGCTTTTCCAGTTGAATGTTTTCCACTTCTTTATATTTCAAATTTTGACTTGATTCTTGCCATCCTCTAGTCTGCTGTTAG
The DNA here is from genome assembly GCA_011751065.1 of Lasiurus cinereus. Classification (NCBI taxonomy): domain Eukaryota; kingdom Metazoa; phylum Chordata; class Mammalia; order Chiroptera; family Vespertilionidae; genus Lasiurus; species Lasiurus cinereus. The sequence goes on from JAAGEH010000226.1 coordinate 6,050,717, forward strand.
GACTCTGTATAATATTTTTTATTTCAGTCAGTGTTTCTAGTATGTCCTTTTTCATTTCTTGGGTCTCACTAAATTTATCCAACTTTTCTAGCATATTCTTGAAAAACCTTATTAGCGTGGTTTTGAACTCTATATCCATTCGTTTTTTTCCCTCCATTTCTTTTGTTTGTAATCCCTTCCCTTGTTTTGGCATTTTCACTATGCTGGGAGAATTTCTGTGTTGGATTCAGCCTTATGATACCAGACTTGCAAAACCAAAGAAGCCTCTGTTGAGCTTGGGAGGGGTAGAGTCTCAGGGCTTAAGGGATCACCTTGCCTTCCAGTCGGCCCCGCCTTCCTCGGCCCCTGAGTCTCACGTGACTGGGTAATCGCTGGAGCGGTCCTTGTGCCGGAGCGCCCGCAGTGCCTCTAGACCGCTGCCTTTCCAGCTCCCCTGCGCACCAGGACCACATGAGACTAGGTCCCCAGGGTTTCGCCCAAAACAGGGGCTTAGTGGAGTCAGAAGTGGCACAGTTGGGAGGGTCTGTCTCCCGCCCAGTCGTGAAAGCCAGTGGCACAATCAGCAATCTGTCCTGTGCGCAGTGCCGTGCCGCCACCAGGCCTTTGATCTTTTGCGACTCCCCTAAATTTCCGTGCACTTCTCCCTTTTCACAGTCCAAACTTCCCCTGTATGAGTTTCGATGGATCTGGGGTTTAGTGTCATAAGATAAGGGGTTCAATGCCTTTGAGAGTCTCCATTTCCCTCCTGCCAGAGAAAACCAGCCAGGTACTCTGGCACCCGCTCTCTCCATGCGCGTCTCCGTACCTCAGTTTGTTGCAGCTCCTCTGGGTCTCTGTGAGCCCCTCTTTCCCTCTAGTTGTGGAACTTCCACTCAGCCAGCTTTCCTGTGATTCCGGATGATGTCCGTTCTGTCTTTTAGTTGTAGTTTTGAAATTGTTGTGCAAGGCAGCAGTGTAGGTGTTTACCTATACCGCCATCTTGGATTCTCCTTAGTGTGGTCTTTATTGGGTTCCTCTTGTTTGGATCTCTGTGCTTCCTGGACTTGTAAGTCTATTTCTTTCGCCAGGTAGGGGAAGTTTTCTGTCATTATTTCTTCAAACAGGTCTTTAATATCTTGCTTTCTCTCTTCTGGCACCGCATAATGTGAATGTACGCTTGAAGTTGTTCCAGAGGCTCCTTACACTATCTTCATATTTTTGTATTCTTTTTTCTTTTTGCTCTTCTAGTTGGGTGTTTTTTGCATCCTCATATTTCAAATTGTTGATTTACTTCTCAGAATCCTCCATTCCATTGTGGAATCCCTGTATATTATTTTTTATTTCAGTTAGTGTATGCTTAATTTCTAACTAGTCCTTTTCCACTTTTTTAGAGGTTTCTAGAAGATTCTCAAGTAATCTTATAATCATGGTTTTGAACTCTGTATCCAGTAGTCTGTTCTCTTCCATTTCTTTCATTTGCGACATTCCTCCTTGTCTCTGCATTTTGGCTGCTTCCCTGTGTTTGTTTCTATGTAGAAGGTAGAGCTGCTATGTTGCTGGGGGTCTTGTTCAGCATCTAGAAGGATTTAGGAATCTAGAGATGAAACATAATTTTGGAAGGCATTTTGGGGAGCCAGAGGAGACTTAGCTAAAGAAACCAAGTCCTCCTGAATCTCTGGACCCCTTGCTCTTTATTTATCCTAAGGCAAAATAGATATATGTATCAAATGTAAGTGTGGTATACAGTAGGCATTGTTAGATTGGGGGAAATGCCTTTGGTTGTTCAGGTGTTTGGCCAGCAAGGAAGCAATAACATATAGATTGAAATGTCCTCAGCTGTCACTTATGCATTCTTTTCAGGTTTGGGGAAATGCCCTCAGCCATTTCCAATAGAAATTAACATGTGATTCAGCCCTGCTGAATCCTCAAGGTTCATCAACCTTTTGATGAAACTTCTTGCATTTATGACATGCTGGAATTAGCTTCTGGCACTATGTCTCCATGAGCTGGTAGAGTGGCCTGATGTAGTAGGTGTTCTATAGATCCCAGTGGCTCAGCCTCTCCTGTCACCTGAGCTGGGAGCTCTAGGTGCACCCCTTTGTGGGCTGTGAGCACAGTCCTGTTGTAGTTGAGACTTGATTGCTGTTGGTATCACTGGGAAGAATTGGCTGTGGGGACCAGCTGTGACTACAGTGGGAGAGCTGCTATGCAGGGGACACCCTTATGGAGCAGGACTTGCTTCAGTGGGGCTTTGGTGCTCACTGAGTCTGCCCCTTAAGTGTGTTATTTATGGATGTGTAGAATTGTAATCTGGTATGATCTGACACTGACCACTGGGTATACTGGCTCTTGCGTTTCCAGAGAAGTGCAAAGTCTGCCATTGTTGGGGGCCACCCAGCAGGAGATACAGAGAGATCTGCAAATTCCTCCTCTTTGTATCAGTTTTGGAAGTGCCCAGATGAGGCCCACTTATGAAAGAAGACAGGCTGGTGCTGGTGCTGGGTTTTGGGCCTTTTATTTTATTTTTTAAAATATATTTTATTGATTTTTCATAGAGAGGAAGGGAGAGGGATAGAAAGCCAGAAACATCGATGAGAGAGAGACATCGATCAGCGGCCTCCTGCATGCCCCCCACTGGGGATGCGCCTGCAACCAACGTACATGGGTTTTGGACCTTTTATTGATAGGCTTGGGGCTCCCTGATCCAGCTGCAGCTTGTTTGAGAGATTTTACCCTGAGCAAGGAAAGGCCATTCATATGCAAAAGCTGCTGCATACAGCTTTGGTGAAGTTGTAAATTCTTAGGGAATCACCAGGGTGTAGCAAACAGAAATGGCTACCAGTCAGCCCTGCAACTGGGGAGATGCCTGAATAGGAGCAATGATCCCTGAGGGCACCTTTCTGGGAGCTAGCTGCCCTGAGTTCCTGCCCTGATGCCAGACAATCCAGTTCCTCCTCATATGTGTCTGTGTTCTCTAGCACCTCACCCTAGTGCTAAAGCTCAGAGGAAGTAGGAGCTTGTAAGTTCAGTTCATGGTGCCTGCCTTTTAAGAGAAACAGCTGGGTCTCCAGCAGCCTTTGTGTCACTGACCCTCTCGATGCACTGGTTTTTACAACCTGTTCTTACTGCCTGTAGGGACTTCTTTTCCCAGCTCTGGGACCCTGGGCTGAGGGGTCTTGTGTGGGGCCGGGACCCCTTATTCCTCCAGGTGGCCTCTGCAGGGGAGATCAACTCCCTCCTGATTAAAAAAGCCATACATTGTCCTAGCTGGTTTGGCTCAGTGAATAGAATGTTGGCCTGTGGACTAAAGGGTCTCAGGTTCAATTCCAGTCAAGGGCACATGCCCAAGTTGTGGGCTCAATCCCCAGTAGGGGGTGTGCAGGAGGCAGCCAATCAATTATTCTCTCTCATCATTGATGTTTCTCTCTCTCTCTCTCAATCTCTCTTTCTTTCTGAAATCAATAAACTTATTTTTTTTAAAAGTCACACATATGGGTGTTGAAATAGCCTGTTCCATGCCTCTCCACCTCCTACCAGTCACAGTGTATGCTTTCTTCTTTACTTCTCTAGTTGTAGGACTTCCATTAAGTCAGCTTTCCAGCGGTTCTGGATGATGGTAGTTCTGTATTTTAGTTGAATTTAGATGTGGTTGTGGGAGGCGGCAAGTACAGGTGTTTACCTAGGCTGCCATCTTTCTGTAAATCTCTCCACATGATTTTCAATCAAAGAGTGTCTCTCAAACTTTAGTGCATATATAAACCACATTGGGAGTCTTTGAAAAAGACTAGGGTGAGGTGAAACCTGAGTTTTGCATTTATGAACATGTTACAGGGTGATGCTGATGGCTCCTTTTCCACAGAGCACACAGAGTAGCAAGGCCTTTTAGATTGTCTTTCTTCAAAACCTGGGAGAGTACCACTGCAGTTTCAATTGTGTATAGACTGGTAATTGGATAGTACACAATGTGAAATGGAACGTTCTAGTGAGACTTGCAGGTGAGACTTCTGTGTAGTTTATTGCACATGGGTTCATGTTCTTCATGATTTTAGATATACAAGCAACCAAATTGCATATAGGTTGTCCATAGGAAAGTAATTAGATTTGTTGAATTTTCAGTTAGGGCCAATATTTTGAAAATAATGAATTTTTTTGTTAACTAAATGAATTTTGGGTTAACTAAAGCACCAGTTTTTCATAAAAATGTATGGAGCAAATGTCTTCAATTTGAAAACAGAATTAAAAAATAAATATTAGCAAATGACCTTCCTGTTTAGAGTAAATGAATCACAGAATGTCCTTTTATAAACAGCTTTGTATCCTCATGGTATTCTGCCATAGCTACAAACTGTATCTCTTAATTGATCTAATGGATGAGTTATTACTTAATATTTTAATACAATGATTGTGGAGGTGATAATAGGATTTGCCTTGTAATAGTCATTTGCCAACAATTTATGCTGCTCTCTGAGGAAACAATGCTCAGACCATTTAGTTGATATATAAGGAAGTGTATAATCATATTGAGTATAAAAAGGAGGATTCTTATTCAATTCAAGTTGTGCCAAACTATGCAGATTTACAAAGAGAGCAGGAAGAGGTGGATGGGCCAATATATACTCCTATGCAGTACTGTTTGAGATTGGAATTTGATTTACTACAGGAGCATAATCAACCTATTGTTAGTCTGTGTATAAATCTCTGACAGAGGCTTTGAATAAACATCAGTAGTCTGGAGTCTACACTGAAGCTGTTTTAGGGAAGGTATGAATCAGGTCCAATGCCATTTCTTCTCTTTTAACTTCTCCAAAATGTTTAATCCTATTTAGAAATTATTTTGAGAAAATAATTATTTTATGCTGTGACTAAGGTAGTATATTTGGTACTCAGCCCTGAAATGATTGCTGCCAAAAGCTCTTACTTGCAGACATTTCTATAGGAAGCCACCCGTCTCTTGATGCTTAAAAAATTTAATTAATTGAGTAGAGGCCATTATTTGTATTTCTCTTATAATGCTAGAGTAACTTCTTTACTACGAAACTTTTGAACTCATTTTTCATATTTGTCTATTTTGATGATGGGGTATTATGAAATCATGACAGTACATCTATCATTTACAACTATTAAATAATATTTTTGAAGAATTTATATTAATAAAAAATATTTGTTTAACTGAAAGAAAAACAAAAACTAGTGCTCAGCATTGTTTGAAAAACCTAAACCAGGGAAACATGCATTATAGAGGTTAGAAAGATATATCCCCCAAAAATTAACCATGGCATTTTTTCTGAAATTTCCAAATTTCTAAAAATGAATATGGATACATATGGATAGCAGAAAACTGTAACTTAAAAAAGAAAAGAGAAAAATTTAAACAGGTACCTACTTATGTTAGAAATGTTAACTCATAGTCAAAAAATAAAAGAAGAAAAGAAAATCTCAATTGAAACTATTGAAGTAATTTCTTTAGGCCTGAATTACACATTGATTCTGAGTTGTACAGCATGCCCATTAAGATATTTTCTATATCCTAAGTGATGTCATAACAGATAACTATAGCTTTTTAAAAAAATTTGGTGAGGGGCCTTATTTGGCTTTATAAAATTATCATCATTTCCTATCATTAATAATAGATTGAATAAAGTATTAATTAAATTTCTTCTCTGCCAAGAAAACTAAAAAAAAATTCATTTCTTGAAATATCATTTTGATGTGATTTATTTGGGTGTTTCTCTTACTTAATGTTGGGTATAGGGTATTGAGGATCCCCTGTGACTTGGGGAGAAGGATGGAATGGGAAAAGAACTTTGTTCTTGAGAAGAAAACTTCGAAAGATGTCCAGAAAGCAATGTCTTGTGATCAGGTCATTGAATTTCAGAAACAATGATGTTGAACACCAGTTTTAACTTGTTTCCTGTCCAGTGCTAAAATCCATACCCCAACCCCTCACCATTATTTTTAGACCTTGTCAAACTCTATTTTTCCTGGATTAGTGGTTTTGTGGTGAACAAATTGCATTCATTATTTGGGTGAAGCAGTTCAAGAAAAGGAGAACACTGCTTATAGAATATGACTGAGAGCTCCTTTTAATTGTTTAAATTAGATAGATGGTGATTTTATGCAAATTAATGTGGGTAACAGGTGTATCTGTTTAGGTGAATTCTTTGGGGATTCCTACAGTATGGAGTGGGACTAAGTTACAAGTTAGGTTGTAGATTTACAATAAGAAAACTGAATAGCTCAGTGTCTTCTACATTTTCATTGTATGGTTCCAACATTTCTGAATTTATTGTGAATTTCAACATGCTACTCATATTCACATAAACACATGCATATTCTGAGTTTGAATCAAATGCAATCATTTTAAGATTATTTTGTAAAATAAAACCCTTTTTGTCTTTTCTCACTAGTTTAACAAATTCAAATTAAATATCAATATATAAAAAAAGCTTATAACAATGCCTAGAACCTTATAAGTTTTTAATTTTCATTTTTATTATTTATAACCAAGAGTTAATGTAGCTAAATAAGGTCTTTCTATTCTATTATATTATCAACTAGAGGCCTAGTGCACAAAATTCATGCATTGGGGGGGGGCTGTCCTTCAGCCCAGGCTGTTCCCTCTCCAATCTGGGACCCCTCGAGGGATGTCCAACTGCCCGTGTAGGTCTGATCCAAGTAGGATCGGGCAGTTGGACATCCCTCTCACAATCCAGGATTGCTGGCTCACAACTGCTCACCTGCCTTCCTTCCTGATTGCCCCTAACTGCTTCTGCCTGCCAGCCTAATCACCACCTAACCACTCCCCTGCCAACCTGATTGATGCCTAACTGCTCCCCTGCCAGCCTCTTTGCCCCTAACAGCCCTCCCCTGTGGGCCTGGTCACCCCTAACTGTCCTCCCCTGAAGGCCTGATTACCCCTAACTGCCTTTTCCTGCAGGCCTGAGTGCCCCCCAGCTGCCCTTCCCTACAGGCCCAGTCACCTCCAACTTTCCTCCTCTGCTGGCCTGGTCACCTCTAACTTCTCTTCCCTGCAGGCTTGATCACCTCCAACTGCCCTCCCTTGAATGCCTGGTCCCTCTCAACTGCCCTCCCCTGCTGACCTGATTGCCCACAACTGCCCTGCCTTGCAGGCTTGGTCCCTTCCAACTACCCTCCCCTCCTGGCCATCTTGTGGTGGTCATCTTGTGTTCACATGGGGGCAAGATCTTTTGACCACATGGGGGCAGTCATCTTGTGTGTTGGAGTGATGGTCACTCTGCATATTACTCTTTTTTTAGATAGGATAGAGGCCTGGTGCACGGGTGGGGGCCAGCTGGTTTGCCCTGAAGGGTGTCCTGGATCAGGGTGAGTGTTCCCTTGGGGCATGGGGTGGCCTGGGTGAGGGGCCCGTGATGGTTTGAAGGCTTGCCACACCCCCCAGCAACTCAAGTGGAGGTCCTGGTATCTGGTATTTATTTATCTTCTACAATTAAAACTTTGTAGCCTGGAGTGGAGCAAAGCCTTCTGCTTCCTCTGTGACGGCAGCCATTGAAACTTTGACCATCACTCCAACACACAAGATCAGACCAACACACAAGAGGCTTTGTCCAGACTTTTGTTCATCCTACTGTACCTTATCCTGTCTAATAAATGAGTAATATGCAAATTGACTGTACCTCTGCTACACCCACAAGTCATGCCCACCACCTACACCCACCAGCCAATCAGAGAAAGTTTACAAATTAACCCAACCAAGATGGCTATGGCCACAGAGAGCACAGGAGAGAGGCTTGGGTTGCCCCTGGTGATGGAGGAAGCCAAGCTTTCTGCAATCCTTGGCCAGCCCAGGACTCCGCTTAAGGCAACAAAGTTTCACAATCCAGGACTGCTGGCTCCCAATTGTTCACCTTCCTGCCTTCCTGATTGCCCCTTCTTCTGCCTGTCAGCCTGATCACCCCCTAACCATTCCCCTGCCAGCCTGATTGATGCCTAACGGCTCCCCTGCCAATATGTTTGTAGTGATGATTCCAGCAAGTATCTGATTATAGACTGAGAATGGGATAAGACACATCTTCAAGACTACTGATTGATTATTTGAAATACAGTAATGGATCTAATATAATTAAGTCTTTAGGGATTATTCTTGAAGTTTTCAAAAGTTTTGAACATCTTTCCTCTGAAGCAATTTAAAGTTATGGCTTAGAAAATTGCATAAGTCCCTGAGAGCAAGAAATACTTAAATGGCCTTCCTGAGCCTGGAGAAGATTCTTTGGAGAATTTCCTGGGTCTTCAGAATGGGGCAATATTTTGACATGGGCTGGAAGGGCAAATTAAATCTTCTAGATTCTCAGACTCATTTTCCTCTTACTTTGAACTAGCAGAACCAAAATATATTTCTTATGAGCTCAATATTGGTTGTACCATATAGCTTTTAAAACAATTTTGAAATAGTAACTTTGCCATCAATGTTTTCCAGACAACAAGTCCTGTGACACTCTGGTTCCTCAATAGTAACAACTTCAGAAGTTCATCAGCCTCATAGAAAATTTTGTACAAAAGGCTGCAAATAGAAGATCAAGGCAAAACAGTCTGCTCTGTGTTGCAACCTAGGAGGTGAGTTGACCTTTCATTTAGAGGTAATTGCTGAAAACATACTACTAACAAATCCAAGGGGATGTCAGTCCAGTGAACTGAGTTGAAATAGGCTATGTGTTTTGGGATAGAATATTTCTTTTACCATAGAGAGTCTAAAGAGAATAGGACTAAAAACATTCTAAGAGGATTTTCTTGGATATAGTAATAAAAAAAAAGAAAAAAGAAAAAAATATGACCAAAAAGTAATTTGAATTACAAAGTAATTTAAATATCCAAAAAGATGGATATTTAGGTATAGAATTTATCTTACAGGGAATAGAGAGTCATTTAGTCAGAATATACTTTACTGGTTTCTTACATCAGTACAAGTGCCTTCATGGCTAATGTTGTTATTTCTCACTGGTGCAATAAGGTTGCTGTAAAATAGGCAGCAGACTTGTATCCTTTATCCAGAATGTAAAGGAGGCTGGTGTCACCAAAAGTTTTGATTCTGTAACAATATACCTCGTAGCAATAATTCAGTTCCCTTTGGTTTAGTTAGCAAATGTATGTCTAGTGTTAATCATGAGCAGACAGTCCCAGTCCTGGGACCTCTACACTGAGAATGCTATTTGGAAAACTTCATTACTTGCTCTTGTATACATCTTTTGATCTGTGCAAAAAGGAAATGAAGAACAATGAGTTCTTAGCTAATAGGAAAGAATTTTGATTTTCATAGTTAATGTTTCATAGTATTTTGGGAATTGTTTTGAGCACTTTTAATTCTTTCTTGTTGTTGGTAATGTATTTTCCTATGGTGACTTTAGAGATAAAATTTCACACACACACACACACACACACACACACACACACACTAACTTTTAGATGAATGAATTGAAATAGTCTTTCTTCAAAACAATTTCAACCCCTTGAGTTCCTTATTTTAAATGGCATTGGCCTTTGCTATGGTTGTATAATGCCCTTTATTGCAAAATGAGTAGAGTTTGGTATAATGTGAATCCATGTCATACCATAGATGTCATGAACATTAGTAGGTTGGTGGAGTAAGAAGAGAGATACCTAACAGATCTGATTATAAAACTTTAAAAGTACTCTTATAAGAGCATGAACCTTGGGACAGAAGTGTAAAAGGACTTGAAAAAAGAATAAGTCAAGGAAGATGAAGGAAACCAAAATAGTGCTTGCCATATGGTAGGTGCTTTATATACATTGTTTTATTAACTCTCCCCAGAACACCCCAATGATGATATTAAAAGTCCTGCTATAGGTAAGGATATTGAGACAGAAGTTAATTGCACAAGGTCACATAGCTAGTTACTGGCTTTGTAAGCAGAGGGACCATGGATGAGTAACCCTAGCTCTGATGTCATTGCTGGCCATAGACAGATTTAATCCATAAGGAAACCATGTAGAGTATGTGTCCATGTTCTCTGCACAAAGCCAGAGGCTTATCATTGATCCAATCCACAGAACAAAGACTTTCAGTGAGGATTGAGAGGAGAAGTGTGGACTGAATGGACAACTGGTGCAGGCCTCCAGTCAAGATAGGGTTGGGAAGAAGCAGAACTGGGGAAACAGAAGGTAGAGTCCCCTATGGCTGATTTTGCAGCACAGACTTGCACCACGCCCTTTTGTTGAGCAGTTTGGTGCTTGAGCTTCTGTTAACTTGTGAAAGCCATCTCACAGCAAGTTTCCCTCCAAGCTTAATACCTGCTTACTCCTCTCTGTGGTTGGGGCTGTGGAGGGGATAATTGTATTTATTGAATTTTAATATTTTTAACATTCTGTGACTTCCTGCTAGAAGTTTTCTATTGTTTATAGAAATTTTGTATAGAAAGACTTGCTCTATAGCACATCTATATGTTAGTAAAAATTTCAATTTCAGTAAAACACACTTGTTCTTTTTAATAGACAAAGTGAGCTTGCTTTGTGACACAGTGAAATTGCTTTTCAGTTATCATGTACCAGGGAATTGGGATTTGGGTGGCTAGCATTAAGAAGGTGATCTGGGACTCAGAGTAAAAGAAGCACATATTTTTAGGGTATGAAAGAATCTCAAAGTATAGCCAAAACCGGTTTTGCTCAGTGGATAGGGCGTCGGCCTGTGGACTGAAAAATCCCAGGTTTGATTTCGGTCAAGGGCATATATCTTGGTTGCGGGCACATCCCCAGTAGGGGGTGTGCAAGAGGCAGATGATCAATGTTTCTAACTCTATCCCTCTACCTTCCTCTCTGTAAAAAATCAACAAAAAATATTTTTAAAAAGTATAAAAGGTAGAATTGATTAAAATAAGGACAAAATAGAATAAAAGTTTAAGTGCCCTAATAAGGACAAAAGGTAATATAGGTAATTAGAAGCTATTTGAAATACCCCCAAAGGATTCAATTCAGACCTAAAATTTCTGTCAACTTTGCTGAATAAGGAGAAATGGTCTACTTGTTTAAGTGCCTATTTGCTTTGTGAATGAATTAAAATACCTTCAATGGATTTTGTGTCCATGAATAACGATATTGCTATAAATCAGTGTGTGTAAGTTGGGGGTGGAGGGAGATGGTAGATAAGCTCTATTTCTGAGGAAAAATTAAAAGGAATGGCCTGAGACTTTATGAGTCAAGCTTTTTGAATGTAAAACTTACCTTTTCTGACCCCTGAATAATGGCAATAGTTATTTCCTGAGGATTCACCCAGGATAAGAGGTGTCAATGAACTTTTGGAAGATGTCCTTTTGATCATGGTGTTTCTTTCAATTGTACTTAAGAAGCAACTAGTTAAAAGGCAATTAAATTTGTTTGCATTAGGAGAATGAGAAGACAAGTTAGAGAGTTGTAGACAAAATATGTGTTATATGTCTGATTAATGATTTGTAGTCAGAATATGTAAAGAACTCTCAAAACTCAACAATAAGAAAATAAACAATCTAATTAAAAATCATCAAAATACATGAAGGACACTACTATAGAGAAAATAAAGACGGGAAAAAATTCCACAAAAAATTAGTTATTAGGGAAATACAAACTAAAATTATGATGGAATATCACTGCATACCTATTAGGATGTGTAAAGAAATATATATACTGACAATACCAAGTGTTGATGAGGAAGGAAACAACTTTAAATCTCATATACTTCTTGTTGGAGTGCAAAAATGAGATAGCCACTATGGAAAACTGGCAGTTTCTAGTAAATTTAAGTGTGCATTCTCATATCATCCATGTTGCTCATGGATATTTGCCGTAGAAAAATGAAAATTGTTCACACAAAAATCTGAGCATGAATATTTATAGCAGCTCTATTCATAATTCCCCCAAATTGGAAAGAACCTAAATGTCTTTCAACAGGTAAATAAACTATAGTACATCCATACAGTGGGATACTATTCAGCAATAGCAACTTGGATGAATCTCAGAGGCTTTATGCAAAGTGAGAAAAGCCAGACACCTGTGGCTCACATATTTCCATTTATATGACATTCTAGAAAAGGTAAAACTGTAGGGATAGAAAAATATTAGTCTTTTCCAGGATTTATGAGTGGATAGAAGGATGACTATTAAGGGAGAGCACAATGGAGATTTTATGGCATTTGGAGAGTTTCATCTCCTGATTGTAGTGATAATTACATGAATCTATACATGTTTTAAAATTCATAGAACTGAATACTGAAATAAACAAAAATCAATTTTATTGTCTAATTATTTAGAAAATACAAATTTAAAAATTATATCTCACCAAAAAAGTATATTTCATTGTAACAAAAAGACTTCGTATTATTGGGCTTTACATAAATTGCACCTGTTTTTTGGAGTCAATAAACATTGCTTGGGTTTATTGCTAACCATTCTCCCATTAGATTGATACACTTATTTAAGTATTTTATTATGCAGTGGGTTACTATTGAGTTTCCCTGACCCTGGCCCTAGATTGCCTTTCCAAGTTAACCTAATCTCTGATATAATGCATTCCGTATTGTTTTTATAGCTCATTAAAATACCAGATAAATTATGGAAGACAAGCAAGCTTGAGCTTGAGTCTGGTCTTTGCTATATGTTAATTTTAAATATATGCCTGCAGACCAAAATAAACTCTCTTGGTTTAGCTTAAATACATTTCTTATCTTTAAAATGGTAATTATTGTGGCGTTTAAATGAGGAAATGTATGAAGTTGCTGGAACAGAAAGAGTAATTGATACAATAACTTCTGCCTCATACTTCTCTTTATAACTTGTTTATTTCTTCACTCCCTTTCCTTTTTCTCTTCTTCCCTTCCCTGATTTCTTTCTTCTTTTTTATTGGGTTCATGGAAGACTTTTATATTTATGCATTGGTGAACTTGGAGTTACCATAGTAAATAAATTATTATTATTTTTTTAATTATTTGATTTTTACAGGTAAAAGAGAAAAAAGTGAAATGGAATGGGAAAACCAAACCATTCTGATAGAATTCTTTTTAAAGGGACTTTCTGGTTACCCAAAGCTTGAGCGACTCTTTTTTGTGATAATCTTAATAATGTATGTGGTCATTCTTCTGGGCAATGGCACCCTTATTTTAATTAGCATCTTGGACTCCCACCTTCACACCCCTATGTACTTCTTCCTGGGGAACCTCTCCTTCTTGGACATTTGCTACACTACCACCTCCATTCCTTCCACACTGGTGAACTTCCTCTCAGAAAGAAAAACCATCTCCTTTTCTGGCTGTGCACTACAAATGTTCCTTGGCTTGGCCATGGGGACAACAGAGTGTGTGCTCTTGGGCATGATGTCTTTCGACCGCTATGTGGCTATCTGCAACCCTCTGAGATATCCTGTCGTCATGGGTAAGATATCCTGTGTGCTCATGGCAGCTGGGTCCTGTTGGCAGGGGTTATTAACTCTGCAGTACAAACTACACTTGTGGTACAATTGACGTTTTGTAGGAATAATGTCATCAATCATTTCTCCTGTGAAATTCTGGCTGTCATGAAAATGGCCTGTGCTGACATCTCAGCCAATGAGTTCATCATGCTTGCGGCCACGGCATTGTTCACATTGATGCCCCTGCTCTTGATTGTCATCTCTTACTCATTAATCATCTCCAGCATCCTCAAGATCCACACTTCTGACGGGAGAAGCAAAGCCTTCTCTACTTGCTCAGCCCACCTGACTGTGGTGATAATATTCTATGGAACCATTCTCTTCATGTACATGAAGCCCAAGTCTAAAGAGACACTCAATTCAGATGACTTGGATGCTTCTGACAAACTTATATCCATGTTTTATGGAGTGATGACTCCCATGATGAATCCTTTAATCTATAGTCTCAGAAACAAGGATGTGAAGGAGGCAGTAAAACATCTACTTAGAAGAAAAGTTTTTAACAAGTAAATGGGGAATAGATAGGTAATTTTTATAATCACAATGAGGAAATCAAAGAGTCGAAAGATAGGTTCTTGCTGCTGTGTCAAATTTATCACTCAGTGCTTTCAAGCTTTAAAATATTCTTTCTTAGTGTGGTACATAATGAAAGCAAGTAAACCTCAGTATTTTGGCAGTGCTGTCAGTGATTATAATTTGTTGTTGTTGTTAATAATGTGCTTGATTGTGAGGCCAAGTAGAGGGATAATGTAATAGGAAGAGAAATTTCTAGGCAAAAAATGTTATACTAAGTGTTAAAACCTTAAAAATATTTTTGATACAATTATTTCCAAAGTCAATTTCACACTTTCTTATTTTCTTTACAACAAAGAATGAAACCTAGTTTCAGATTTTTAAAACTTAGCTAAAATTAGAAATTGTCATACTGTAGTTACTGAAATAATTTATTTGGAGTCTATTCAAATATGTAATGATAATTGTCTTCTGTCTAGATAGCTGTAACCTATTAAATGTTTTAGTTATAAAATACTGCTATTTTTATAACTTTTTGTTCATCTTTAACTATGAAGCATTAAATTATTATTATTTTCTGCTTTCAGTATATCTGTGTTAGTCTTCTTTCCAAAGACCTTCTTATCATGGTATCTAAATGCTTTGGACTTGGAACCAAATAGCTGATTTTCAAAGCTGCTTTTAAAATTAAATGTAAATAATGTCTGAGTCAAATATTCATGGATAATATAGAGCTACAATTTTTCCTCTGTCTCAGTGGCTCTTTATCCATGAAGTATGTTGCTGATCCAAGAAGAATTTGTAATTAATCTACCTTGTTATTAGATTTACCTTTAAGATGATTTTTATGCTTGATTTTTTAAATTGTTAACATATTTATAGATGTCCCCTATTTACCCGCTTTGCCTCCCTGTACCCAGTTCCCAGCCCTAAGCCTTTACCATACTTTATCTGTGTCCATAGATATGCATTATTTATTTGGCTAGCCTTCTTTTATATAGTCCTCTCTCCCACCTCCTTCCCTTCTAATATTTGTCAATCTGTTTCATGTATCCAAGCATAATGGAATATGGTTCAGCCATAAAAAAGGAAGGAAATCTTACCTTTTGCAAAAGCATGGCTGGGCCTGGAAAGTATTACACTAAGTGAAATAAGCTAGTCAGAGAAAGACAGTGCCATATTATTTCACTTATATGTGGGATTTAATGAATAATATAAACTAATAAGGTGGAGACAGACTCATGATTACAGAGGGGAGGGACCTGGGGATTGGGTGAGAAGGGTGAAAGGTTTAAGCAAAGAAAAAAAAGACTCATGGACACAGACAATAATATGGTGCTTGTCTGAAGGAAGGGGCATTGGAGGCGAATAGAAGAGAGTAAAGAGGGAATAAATGGTGATTGAAGGGGACTTGACTTTGGCGGTAAGCACACAATACAATATATAGATGATGTAGAATTGTATACCTGAAACCTATATAATTTTATTAGCTAATGTAACCCTAATAAAGGCAATAAAAAATAGATCACCAGAACAGAACAAGAGGCCCAAAACAGAACCATAGAAAAATGGTCAATTAATTTATGTGAAAAGTAACACTGTAGTGCAGCGGTGAAGAGCTCTTTTCAATACATCATGTTGAGGCAAATAGTATTCATATAGTAAAAAATAAATACTGACTTTTGTCTCATACCACAAAAATATTAATTCTAGATGGATTGTATATATCTTTATCAAAGGTAAAAATGTAAGGCTTCTAGAAAGTAAGGTAGCGGACTTGAACTAATTAGGACATACTATGGATAGAAAATAGGATAGAAAAATGAATAAAATTGTGATTCTTTTAAGAAGGTTAGAGGCCCAAGTGAGTCAATGTTGGATAAGTAATGTAAGTATCTATTGTTATGTCAATATTACATTTATACAATGATGTAACATAATAATAATAAATTTTAGTGGCATACCAAAATAAACATTTATTAAATTCTATGAATAATAGCTTATCTGAGTTAGAACCAGATGATCTTTGCCAGATTATCTTTGTATCTCAAATCAGCTGTATGTTGGATGGCTTGTTTTGGGACTCACTAATTTGTTGAAGATTGATTGAAAGCTGGTTTGGACATATTCTCATGAAATAGCAAAGATGGAAGGGAGAGGGCTAACTTAATTGTGCAAATGTTTTACAAGTTTCCATTTGCATTATATGACCAAATCAGGTCAAGAGCCTAGGGCCAAAATCAGGCTAGGTGGACCTAGGAAGAAGCAAATAACCAGGGTAATTAATGCAATTAATATACTACAACTGTATAAGATCACTTAGCTAATTATAGTTGAACTAAGGTTTAATCCATAACTTTTAAAACATTTATTGATTTTAGAGTGAATGAGAGAGAGAGACAGAAATAGAAAGACATTGATATGAGAGAGATACTTTGATTGGCTGCCTGCTGTATGCACACGAACTGGGGATAGAAACTGAAACCTAGGTATGTGCCCTGACCAGGAATCAAACTTAAGACCTTTCATGCACGGGATGATGCTCCAACAAACTGAGCCACACAGACTAGGGCTCAATCCATAACTTTTTTACTTTAAGTCCAAGACTCATTCTAATGAATTGCACAAACAGGCATTATTACATAACTAGAGGCCTGGTGCATGAAATTCATGCATAAAGGAGTGGGGGTTCCCTCAGCCCAGCCTTCACCCTCTCCAATTGGGGACCTCTTCAGGGATGTCCAACTACCAGTTTAGGCCCGATCCCTGTGGGACTGCTGGCTCCTAACTGCTCACCTGCAGGCCTGCCTGATTGCCCCTAAGTACCTCTTCCTGCCAGCTTGATCACCCCTAACTGTCGGCCTGATCTCACCCCCAACTGCCCTTTCTCCCAGCCTGGTTGCCCCCAACTGCTTTCCCCTGCTGGCCTGATCTTACTTCCAACTGCCCTCCTCTGCAGGCCTAATCTTGCCTGCAACTGCACTCCTCTGCTGGCCAATTTGTTTCTATTTTTATTTTTATTTTTTTAATTAAATCTTTATTATTCAGATTATTACATTTGTTTCTCTTTTTTTCCCCTCCATAGCACCCCTCCACCCAGCTCCCACCCTTCCCTCTGCCCTTACCTCCCTCTCATTGATCTCATCCATAGGTTTATGATTTTTGTCCAGTCTCTCCTTGTACACCCCTCACCCTTTTCCCCCTGAGAATTATCAGTCCACTCCCTTTCTGTGCTCCTGATTCTATTATATTCACCAGTTTATTCTGTTGATAAAAATTTTAATTCACTTAATTTTTAGATTCACTTGTTGATAGATATGTATTTGTTGTTCATAATTTTTTGGCTTTTACCTTTTTCTTCTTCCTCTTCTAAAAGAGTACCTTTCAGCATTTCATATAATACTGGTTTGTAGTTGATGAACTCCTTTAGCTTTTTCTTATCTGTGAAGCTCTTTATCTGCCCTTCAATTCTGAATAATAGCTTTGCTGGATAGATTATTCTTCGTTGTAGGTTCTTGCTATTCATCACGTTGAATATTTCTTGCCACTCCCGTCTGGCCTGCATCGTTTCTGTTGAGAAATCAGCTGACAGTCGTATTGGTGCTCCCTTGTAGGTAATGAACTGTTTTTCTCTTGCTGCTTTTAATATTCTCTCTGTGTCTTTTGCTCTTGGTATTTTAATTATGATGTGTCTTGGTGTGGTCCTCTTTGGATTCCTTTTATATGGGGTTCTGTGTGCTTCCTGGACTTGTAAGTCTATTTCTTTTACCAGATGTGGGAAGTTTTCAGTCATTATTTCTTTAAATAGGTTTTCAGTATCTTGCTCGCTCTCTTCTTCTGGCACCCCCACAATTCTGATGTTGGTATGCTTGAAGCTGTCCCAGAGTCTCCTTACATTATGTTCACATTTTTGAATTCTTTTCTCTTCTTGCTTTTCCAGTTGAATGTTTTCTGCTTCTTTATATTTCAAATTTTTGACTTGATTCTTGCCTTTCTCTAATCTGCTGTTAGGACTCTGTATAATATTTTTTATTTCAGTCACTGTATGTTTAATTTCTATCCTTTATCATCTTTAGTTGGACCTTTTCCATCTCTAGTTGGCTCTTTTGCATCTCTAGTTGGTCCTTTTTCATCTCCTCTTGGCTCTCGCTAACTTTATCCAACTTTTCTAGCATATTCTTGAAAAACCTTATAAGCGTGGTTTTGAACTCTCTATCCAGTCATTTTTTTCCCCTCCATTTATTTTGTTTGTGATCCCTTCCCTTGTCTCGGCATTTTCACTATGCCGGGGAAACTTCTGTGTTGAATTCAGCCTTATGATACCAGACTTGCAAAACCGAAGAAGCCTCTGTTGAGCTTGGGATGGGTGGAGTCTCAGGGCTTAAGGGACTGCCTTGCCTTCCAGTCGGCCCCGCCCTTCACGGCCCCCGAGTCTCACGTGACTGGGTAATTGCTGGAGCGGTCCTTGTGTGCACGCGCCTGCAGTGCCTCTAGACCGCTGCCTTTCCAGCTCCCCTGCGCACCAGGACCACACGAGTCTAGGTCTCCAGGGTTTCGCCCGAAACAGGGGCTTAGTGGACTCAGAAGTGGCACAGTTGGGAGGGTCTGTCTCCCGCCCACTTGCGAAAGCCAGCGGCACAATCAGCAGTCTGTCCTCTGCACAGTGCCGTGCGTGCCATCAAACCTCTGATCTTTTGCGACTCCCCTAAATTTCCATGCACCTCTCCCTTTTCCCAGTCCAAACTCCCCCCGTATGAGTTTCAGCTGGATCTGGGGTTTAGTGTCATAATATATGGGGTTCAATGCCATTTGGGAGTCTCCATTTCCCTCCCGCCAGAGAAAGCCAGGCAGGTACTCCGGCACCTGCTCTCTCAGTGCGCGTGTCTCCGTACCTCAGCTTTTTGCAGCTCCTCTGGGTTTCTGTGAGCCCCTCTCTTTCCTTTTAGCTGTAGAATATACACTCAGCCAGCTTTCCTGTGGTTCTGGATGATGTTCATTCTGTCTTTTAGTTGTAGTTTTGAAATTGTTGTGCAAGGCAGCAGTGTAGGTGTTTACCTATGCCGCCATCTTGGATTCTCAATTTGTTTGTAATTGGTCAAAAGCTCTGCCTCCTAGGCAGCCATTGGCTCCTCACAGCACCCAGATTTGGTTCTGATTGGTCAGTTTCAAAGCTAGTCAGCATCAAAAGCTCCACCTGCTAGGCAGCCATTAGCTCCTCACAGCACCCAGATTTGATTCTGATTGGTCAGTTTCTATACCAGTCAGCATCAAAAGCTCTGCCTCCTGGGCAGCCATTGGCTCCCCACAGTCACCCAGATTTGGTTCTGATTGGTTGGTTTCTATATCAGTCAGCATCACTGGGCCTATCGATGGGGCCTGATCAGAAAGGTGGGGC
This sequence comes from Lasiurus cinereus, assembly GCA_011751065.1. NCBI lineage: Eukaryota > Metazoa > Chordata > Mammalia > Chiroptera > Vespertilionidae > Lasiurus > Lasiurus cinereus. Next base: position 6,070,030 of record JAAGEH010000226.1, read on the forward strand.
TGATTAGCAGCCCCTGTGGGGCCCTAGAGAGAAATAGAGGCACAGCTGCTGGCCAGACTGGGAGAGAAAGAGAAAAGCAAGTGCTGATCAAAGCTGCAACAGAGGCAATGCATCAGTCCCTGCTTCTCTTTTCAGGCCTATCTCTGGCCCTGATTCACAGCCCCCTCTGCAGTCAGTGCTCGGGTACCATGCCTGCAGCAGAAGCAGTCAGCACTGGGTTGCCACAGAAACCCAGCACTGACTGCAGGACTGACTTCTGGTTGGTCGAGCCTTGGTCATTACTGATTTTATGAGCCAAGGTTTTTATATATTAGGATCTTTATAAAGAATCACAAACATTGCATTAGGAACTTAGTTTATTCTAGGAGCTTTTGATAGTAATAACTTATCTGATTGATCAATGATCTCTCTTCAATTTGTAGCAATTTAAAAGCTCAGTAGAAAGTCATATCTTCTATTACTTAGATAACTCATATATATGGAGAGATTTCTGAAAATAAACTCTACAAGCTCAGAGGCCACATGGGAAGACATTTCTACAGTTCTATTAATTGCAATGTTTGCTGTATAATTCAAGGGCAACCTACAAAATGAGTGGAATAGGCAAATAGTTTCTTCTAGTCCTGCTTACTCAAATGCTGCTCAAGAACCAGGTCTTTTACTGGACCAAATGACTTAAAATAATTTTTTTAAGTTGCCCAATTTATTTTGGTCCTGAACTTGGAGAATCATACCCTTGAGAACTGTAAAGTTTCTTAACTTTGTTTCTGAATCACAATATTAAATTGTTAAGGGAATTTGGAAGGTCCCTAAGAGCAACAAGAGATATTAGTAGTATTAGTTCCATGGGTAACTCTTTGAAAGTTTTTTTGCAACAGATCATAGGTGGTGATTTTGGCAGAACAAATCTTCATGTCATGACTTCTCTTAGGAAGTTATTTTAAAATTTTTAATTAACATGAACTATATCTGTTGAGACTTTGTGAATAAGGCAAGATTTGGGTTGAATTTTTGCAAACTATGAATGTCCATATTGCTTCCCACTACAATATTTTGAATAAAATACCTCTGTATGGCTGACTTGAATATAGTTTTTATAAAGTATTAGTGTAATTTAAAACATTCAGAATCTTTTGCTCTTTGGAGCCCTGCATTAGATTCATAAGAGACTGTGCTGAAGATAACTAAGTCTAAATGTTGAAGCGTACATTGACCGAAGGAAGATGTTCATCACAAGTGCTGAGGTAAATGGGCATTGACATTATCCATCTATATTTTGTATTCTTGTATTTACAGAGTTTGCTAATGAGTAGGTCAGGAAACCAGAATAGAGATATTTACTTTAAAAAGAAGTACTAATTAGTAGGAAAATATTGAATTGAAGAAATGATTCATGCATATACAGGGTGGGACAAAAGTAGGTTTACAGTTGTAAGTGCATAAAACAAAGTTTATTCTTATGTTATTTTTATTAATTATTGTATTATTTTCCATAGGAACAACTGTAAGCGTACTTTTGCCCCACCCTGTAGCATAGAATTTTTAGCATTATTATGCCCTAGTTTTTCTCATTTTTCTTAAACATTTTATTAAACTTCTCCAAGCATCTGTCAACTTTAAAATGTGATGCCAATAAATTCAAAAAAAGGAAAAAAAAACAAACAAAAAATTGAGAGGGTTGGATTATAAATTCTCCAGGTCTACTTTGGCTTTGACATTTTAAAGAGAGGACTTTGCAGGAAAATATTTAATTATTTTAGCACTCATGTTTATTAGAAATCACGTTTAGAGAAAGAGAAGATATCCAGACTCTGGCAAACATGTGAGGATAAGGGAAGGAGTGGGGACTCAATATGCTTGAGAGAAGACTTCCTTGTTTTGTTTCTGAAAGGGAGGGCAGGAGAGTTGTGGAGAGAGTGAAAAGAGGGAAGACAGGACCCAGAGCTGGAGCAAGAAGACTGAATACTGGCTGGAGAAAGACCAATATAGAAACCTTCAGTGGAAGTAGGGGTGTGTGCTGCCCAAAACGACTTTAGAGACCAAAAATGTCTAATATTCACCTTCCCAGTGAATCGGTAAAGTGTTCATATTCACCTGTGGATTGTTGGTTGAAATTTTAATGGGTTATGAAGAGGTGCAGAGTTATTTTATCTGAGTCAGTGTGGGCCAGCACTGGAGCAGTATAGAGGCAGTTGTGGTTCTGGAGGCAGGGAGGCCATGAAATCATAGACCCTTGTGACTGTGGGAAATTTTAGAGAAGTCATGGAATTGGAGAGGTGGTGGAGGGAGAATATAAAAGAAATTCATCTAGATCTCTGATATGTGCACAAGGGAGGAATGATCATCCTTCTTGTACAGATGAGAAAACCAAGTTTCACCCAACCTTTGTTGCTCAGTGGTTGAGCATTGGCCTATGAACTAGGAGGTCATGGTTTGATTCTCTGTCAGGGCACAGGCCCGGGTTGCAGGCTTGATCCCCAGTGTGGGGCATGCAGGAGACAGCCAGTCAATGATTTTCTCTCTCATCATTAATGTTTCTATCACTCTCTCCCTTTCCCATTCTCTCTGAAATCAATAAAATAAAAACAATAAATGTAAAAAAGCATCATGACAACATCCACTGGGGAAATGATCTAGTGGGTCTGTCTTAAAAAAAAAAAAGAAAGAAAGAAAGAAAAGAAAACCAAGTTTCAAAGAAATCAAGCGATTTGCCTAATTTTGCACATCAGGAAGTAGCATGGTTGGACTGAGAGCCCAGAGCTCACATTCTGAAGATGGTGCTCCACTGCAGAAAGTGATTGGAAAACATTTCTACTTCTGCGAGTACAAGTGGTCATTGTTTTTAACTCCGCTCTCCCTTCACAAACAGTGTACATTAAATATTTAAAGATAAGAGCTCATCTTTATTTCTTAAGGAAACTAGCTTTTTTGAATGTTGCACATAATTTATTGCAAAAGTAAATTACAAGTTGAGAAGTCTTCAGGCCTTTATGTTGACATAGAACTATAGCGAAAATGTTCTATGAGGGTGCTGAGTGTCCATCCACAGTCAGGACGGTGAGGATGTTGAGTGTCTACTTATTTTAACATGTATTTAAAACATACCAAGTTCAAGGGAGCATTGTATTATTAAAAATCTTAACTGTGAGTTATTTGGTAGTTTTGTGGGGAACAAGCTCTTGAGAAACTCACAGTCCAGTGGTTGTGCACATATGATTGTGGTTAAGTGTGACACATAAGTATGTACAAAGAATACAGTGGCATATAGGTTTAATGACTAGATAAAATACTCGAGAAAGACAAGATTGGAGCTAGGAAAGAAGGACACTCTAGACTCTCGATTCCAATAATTACAGTTCCTTGTGACTAAGCCGCTATCCCAGTGGTTGGCAAACTCATTAGTCAACAGAGTAGCAAATTGCGGCTCACAAGCCGCAGTTTGCCGACCACTGCCCTAGGTTAACAAATTGCAAATTAAAGCCATAAAAATATAAAATGGCATGGTAAGGTGATTGTTGTCTCAGACTGGGAGATGAAGTTGGAGAAGTAGGCAATGATGATCATGTGAGGCTTGTGTGATTGTGTGTTTTCATTTGAACCCTATCTTGTAGGAAAGTAGTTTTTAAGCATGTTGCCATATGTGATGAATTGTGAAATATATTGTAAGTAATTTGATTTGGATTATAAAATACTTACTTGTTGGATAAAATTATTTTCTTTCTAAGAAAGTACAAGTTCATGATTATTCCATACACAAAAATGCCTTCTTGGAGAGAGAAATCAGTATTACCGTGAGTTGACACTTGTCTATCTTTTATTTATATTCTGTAGTGTGTAGCATATCCATCCTATATATTATCCAATTTGTAGCTTTATGAAATGCAATCAAATATTTTCTTGTTGCAGCTTTTATAAAATATTTTTATTTGCCCAGAAATCTTCCCTGGTCCTTATCTTGAGTAGGTCCAATACACCTGATTAAACTAATTCTCAAACTGTCTCACCGAACACTCCCAACATAGAATTATGATTCTTACTTCATGTTTGCCTGGTACCCTGGGGCATATTTATGTCATTTCATTATAACCATTTATTTATTTGAGTGTGTTTTATATTTTATAGGGAGTTACCTGGGAGTAGCTTTAGATCTTCAGTGACTTATAGTGTGTGCAGTACATGCTGAATGAATGAATAAATAAATTGGTATTGCTAGGATCATGATTCTCTTAAAATACCCCTAACAAAAACCCCTTAAAATTTGGTAGAGTTTAAAATTTTAAGTATATACAATGTATATTTTTATTCACTATGACAGATGAACAAGAAGGAATAAAATGGTCAAGACAAACTTAACAGTCATTTCAAATTTTATTTTTCTGGGATTTACTCATTACCCCAAAGTTGAAATCATCATAACTGTGCTGTGTTTGCTGATGTACCTGGTCACTTTGTTGGGTAATACTGTTCTGATCTCCGTCACCATCCTGGATTCCCGCCTCCATACCCCCATGTACTTCTTCCTCAGCAATCTCTCCTTTCTGGACATCTTGTACACTTCTTCTGCTCTTGCTCCAATGCTGGCAAACTTTGTTTCAGGGAAGAACACCATCTCCTTTTCAGGATGTGCCACTCAGATGTACGTCTCTCTTGCTATGGGCTCTACTGAGTGTGTGCTCCTGTCCATGATGGCCTATGACCGCTATGTGGCCATCTGCAACCCCTTGAGATACCCCATCATCATGAACAAGAGGGTCTGTGTGCACATTGCAGGTGGCTCCTGGGTGGCAGGCTGCCTCACCTCCTTAGTGGAAACTGTGTCTGTGCTGCATCAATCTCTCTGTGGAAAGAACATCATCAATCATTTCACTTGTGAAATTCTGGCTATCCTGAAACTGGTTTGTGTGGACACTTCCAAAGTGCAGTTAATCATGTTGGTGATCAGTGTACTTCTTCTTCCTATGCCGATGCTTCTCATTTGTATATCTTATGCGTTTATTCTCTCCAACATCCTAAGAATCACCTCCGTGGATGGTCGAAGCAAAGCTTTTTCAACATGTGCAGCTCACCTAACAGTGGTGGTTTTGTTCTATGGGACAGCTCTCTCCATGTACCTGAAGCCCTCAGCTGTAGATTCACAAGAAATCGATAAATTTATGGCTTTGGTATATGCTGGATTAACTCCTATGTTGAATCCTATCATTTATAGTTTACGAAACAAAGAGGTAAAAGTGGCTGTGAGAAAATTGCTAATTAGGGACTCTCTTTGTGCTTTTTAACCCATAGTAACAAATAATATTGATAAACATTAAGGGATATTTAGTGGTCTGTATGCGCCAGAACATTGGGATAATGGGGGAAGGCTCTCATTTTAAATGAAATATGTGATTTCCCAAGTCTCCTTCTTGACCAACCACTGAGACTCTAAGATAATAGAGATATATTTTAAGTAATCATATCTGAAATCTTATACAAATAAATCTCATGATGAAAATTTTCAGTTTTTATTCTGGGTTATAGAGTATAAATGTAACTTTGAAATAGACATTAAAAGTTATTATACTGAGTATTCAAAACTATGTACATGTAACATACAAATATAATAACTCTTGTAGATTTTAAAACCTTATTTATGATTAACCTCTATTTTAGGCTGACTTGTTTTCCTCTAAAACTCTCATGTTGAAGCTCTAACCTCGAAGTGCCACAAAATGTATCTGCATTTGGAGATATGCTCTGTAAAGAGGTGATTAAGTTAAAATGAGGCTGTTATTTTGGCTCTCCTACAACCTGAGTTGTGTTGTTATAAGAAGAAATGTAGGCACACATTGATACACCAGGGGTGCTCAGACACAGAGGTAAGGGCATAGGAGAAGGTGGCTGTCTGCAAGCCAAGAAGAGACCTCAGAAGAAATAAAATCTGCCAACACCTTACTTGGACTTCTAGCCCCCAGAACTATGAGCAAATAAATTTCTGTTGTTAAAGACACCAAATCTCTAGTGTGGTATGTTATGGCAGCTAGCAAATGAATACAACCTATTTTTTTCAGGATAGCGAAATGTAATGGAAATAATTTCATATTCTATAAATGAGTGTCTGTGTTTTACATGTATAAGTATGTTTGTTCATGCAGATGGGTGTGTGTGATGTCAATGTCTGTGTAAAAATGTAAAAGGTATGCACAATTGTATCTTGAAGTGGGGCAGAGGAGTGCCAGTCTGGAAGAAAAATAGAGAGTTTAGTGGTATGTTGGTCTTAGAGTGTTGACATTATTTTGTGAATTCCAAGAAGCTCCAGGATATTTCAGTGAAACTACTAGCACCCTTTTGTGTGTGCTTTTCCTGACACCTGGTTCCTTAAATGCACAGATATAAATAAACCCATCAGTACTTTGAAAGACATGGTATCTATATTAGAGAATTTACAATATCCCAAACCCACTAAATTGGTGTAAACTGTTGAAGTATATGAATATATCTTATATATACCACAATATTCGAGGACTTTAGAAAATGTACACCCAGAAGCTTTCATAGTATCGTAGATCCCCTCTGGACCAGATGACTAAATGTGAGGTTAATGTGCCAAACATATTTGTTCTTTATCATGGAGTTGTCACCAGAGTCAGTACTATTGTTGTGATGGTTTAGATTCAGGATGAGTGCTGCCCATTGGTGTAGAAGAAAAGGACGGGAGATGTTCTGGGATTAACTTTACAGCTTGTGAGAAATCTTAGCAAAGATTTATCTAGTCTGTCTAAAGGGTGACATCTTCAAGAGAGGTAGATATATTGGGGTCAGTGGACCAATTATTATCCAATAATAATCCTTAATAGAAGGGTGAGAGATTGGAGCTAACAGAAAGGAGAGTGGCAGTAAATGTAAGTAACAGCAAACACAATGATATGACTTAAAGCTTATTAATTCCATCTAGTCATATTCACTTATTCTACCTCAGAAATTTCACCTTACCGCCTGCATAAGGGCAGGGTGAATACGACCTATGGAACTCATAAACCTGTTTCTATCAGGAGACTTCCTAAATGAGGCTTGCATCCCTTTTAACATTCTCTGTTATTTGGCCTTGGGTTTACTATTTCCAAGTGGGTACTTTTCTGAAACTGACTTCACCAAATATCTATAAGCGTATGAGGATGCCTTCACTTGTGAAGACGTCTTAAGGCTTCTGACAGTATCACAGGCATTAGTCTTGTGGTTTGCTGTGCCTGATTTGAATCAACTTAAGTAGCACACACACTAGATCTCCATGGAACTCTCTTTCTTTTATTGCCTATGACTAGTATTTTTTCTTAAACTAAAAAAAAAACAACAAAAAAACAAACATGCATTTTTTTTCATTTACAGAAGGATTTAGAATACATAAAATAAGGCAACATTGTTCTTTTTTCTCATCTTCTGGTATGGGATCTGATGGTGGCTCCTCCACTGTTGCATGGTTGTTCTCAAAGCCAATGTTACTATCACTGATTCCTTCCTTGGTCATATTGTCCACCCCCCTCCTATCCACTCTCCTTGTCCTCAGGAATAAACGTGCCTTCTTCACCAGTCTGCTGACTTTCTGTCGTTTCTTCAAGTGTCTCCTTTATATCCACTAGATGTTCTCATCGTCTTTCTTTTCTTTGGTCTTATTAGTTGCTTGTTCTTCCTCAGGAACAGTACTGCTCTGACTGTGTTTAGTTGCTCAGTTGCCCTCTTTTCCCTTTCCTTCTGCCTTTTTGTGAGCCTGTTCCTCTGCCTGTGCAATTTCAGCTGCAGTTTTTTCTAAATCCACTTCTGTTTTTAAACCACACAACATTTTAAGTTCATTGTTAAATGAATCGATGCTCTCCTGGAATTTCCTCTTCTTTTCCTGGTGTCGCTCTTCTATTTGAAGAAGTTCAGCTTCTAGTTTTTGCTGCTGAACCATTAAAGACTGGGCCTGTTGGTTGAGGACTTGCATTCTAGCTGTTGTGACAACCAACCAAACATCTGGCACCACACTTTCACTAAGGATTTCACTGATGAGGTGGTGGTTTCTCTGGAAACGAGCAGTGACTCTATACTTCATTGAAAAGACATCATCATAATCATCCGATCTTTAGCAGGCTGAGTACTCATGTAAGGTTCTCCTTTCTCCATGTGAGATGGCCTCTCTCACCTTTCTTCCTCTAAAGAGGCTTCTGCACAACTTTTGTACTTGTGTAAGCAAGATATGTGGGGGAATTATAGTCGGCCTTCATAGATTCATTGTATTCTATCTTTTCTGCTTCATATTCATTTAAATATTCTTGTTTTTCTTCACCAATGAGATCTTACCACATGCTACCAATAATCTTGCCAATCTCCCACAGCTTTAGGTCAGGGTTGGAAGCCTTTACTTGGTCCCAGACCTTTCTGCTATACCTCAATTAGAGGGCATCAGTGGCTTATCTGATGGCTTGGGGGTTTTGGAATTGTAATGCCAGAAGATGCCATGTGACTATTGGTGCCCAGGTTTCCTCCCAGCCTGTAGTGGTTGTAGGCGAGATGACTGTATGGATTGTATCCCACAAACCGTGGTGTGCTGGGCATTTGTGTTGCAGGAGCTGGGGTGGGTTTGACAAAGGGAAGCAAGGCCGGAGTGGCGGGCACCTTTTCTGCCCATGGTATCTCAGATTCATTCTTAAGGGACTGCAAACTCAATCTTTCAAAATGTCAAGAAGACTATCTTATGACTAGATTTTTTATGTTTCATAATTTTTATTTTAATACATTAAATAGCAAGATGGGATTAGCATTACTTTAAAAAAATAATGAAAAAGTGATATTGGAGTCAAGGTTAATGGTATATTCCATATTAAAAAATGCCTTTTAATGTTAACACATAGACTACCTCTGAATTGAAGAAGTAATAGGGGTTTAATGACAAATAAAAAGGTCTGTGAACAAAGTAAAGAGCAATGTTCAAATGGGAATGGGTATTAATTCAAAAAATCCTGTGTATCATCCTTTCCACTGAATTCTCATTAGTATAATAAGATATATGATAACCTGATTCTCCATTAAAATCACAAAGCATATTATTCTAATTATCTACATATTCCTGCTAACAAAGTAAAAAATTGTGGAAAAATTTCTCATTTACATGTTAATGCCTGTCAATGTAGTAACTACTGCAACAGGAGGAGTGATATGGTATTATGGAAAACCACGGATTTTACAACTGAAGAACTCAGGATTGAATGCCAACTTTTTTACTCCCTAAAAGTGTGACCTTGGAAAACTGATCTTGACCTCTCTGTGCTTTGGATACTTCATTTGGATGATGGATACAACAATGCTTGTATCATGAAGTTGTTTGTGACAGTCAAGTGAGAAAATAAATTCAAAACCAGAACCAACTACAAACAGAAAAAAACGAACTCAAATAGTTCTTTCAAAAACGGGAATGAAAAATATGTGTTTTACTTGTTAAATAGACATATGTACTGGATTTTCTTAGAAAAGCTCAAGTTCATTTTTTCTTATTTTTTAAAAGTTTAATCTTACTTCTTAGACCAGTTGTTCCTACTTTTTTGTCATTTTCATAAAAAGATGAAGGGAGATTATTATTTTGAAATTTATTTCCAAATTCTGTGACCCTATATTTAACTTTTTTTGTTGCATTTGTATTAAAAACCTTTGCCTCCAATCTATGAGCTTGCTTTGTGCATGAATTCAAAGATGTGAGTTTCTCATCCTTTCCTCCAGAACCAGTGTCTACTCACCAATTTTCTCAGAGCTCCGTGCACTTCTTTATTCCTCAGGCTATAGATGATAGGATTGAGCATGGGTGTTACTACTCCATAGAACAGGGCAATTAATTTGTTAAAAGCAGAATCTTTGGACTTTGGCTTCATATACATGAAAAGGATTGTTCCATAAAACACAGTCACCACTGTTAGGTGGGCTGAGCAGGTGGAAAAGGCCTTTTTTCTTCCTTCTGCTGAATTGATTCTTAGTACAGTAGAAAGGATGAAAATGTAGGAGATAAAAATCAACAGTAACGGAGTAAACAAAAATATTACATTACCTAACATTATAGCAATCTCATTCAAGGAAATATCTGTGCAAGCCAGCTTAACCAAGGCTAATATTTCACAAGAAAAATGATTGATGACATTTTTTCCACAAAAGGGCAACTGTATTGCAAGAATAGTTTCTGTCAGTGAGTTGAAAAAACCCAATACCCAGGAGAGAGCAGCCAACTGAATACAAAGAGCCTTGCTCATGAGGATGGGGTATCTCAGAGGGTTGCAAATGGCCACAAACCGATCATATGCCATCACTGCTAGGAGCACACACTCTGTAGACCCCATACTGTAGGAGACAGACATCTGCACAACACATCTAGTGAAGGAGATGGTTTTTTTCTTTGATAGGAAGTGTATCAACGTTGTAGGGATAAAGGAAGATGTATACCAAATGTCTAGGAAAGAGAGATTAGCAAGGAAGAAGTACATGGGCGTGTGGAGGCGGGAATCCAGGAGAGTTAGGATGACCAAGGTGCCGTTCCCCAGGAGGATCACCAGGTACATCACCAAGCACATCACAAAAAGGAATTTTTCAGCTCTTGGGTACTCAGAAAGTCCCTGCAGAATGAACTCGATCTCTGTCCAATTGGTCAATTCCATTTCACTATTTTATACCTGGAGTAATCTAGAGAAAACTACAAGTTAATCTAATGGGTTTGTATTGCATTAAACATATGAAGGAAGAGATCATTGTAGGAGGAGCAACAAGTATCAGCACTAGCTGGAATAGTGGTAACAGCTGAGTTTAGCTTTTCCAGTTCCTCTTCTAGCTTATAAGGCAAGGGATTGAAGACATGAAATAATTACATTGATAGCTTATTAAAAATATAAGTTTCTGGAGTTTATTCCTGAGAGTGTAATGAGCAAGTCATGAGGTAGGGAAGAACTAGTTGAATTTTGAATAAACATCTGTAATCTCTGATTTAGTGGACCCTCAGGCCCCATTTTGAGTATTAGTATTTTGGAAAGAGCATGCTAACTTGTTAAAAATATCTATTTATTTGATTTTATACCATGTCAATCATTGATAATACAATTGGTTTAAGGTTTTATAATTTACAAATATGTTCACATATTATACTTATTTTATCATTAATTTTCTTAGGAAAATAAAATTCATAGAGGCAAAATATGTATAAAAACATAGTAAGTGAAATGTATATAAAGACATACATTTTATTCAAATTTACATTTTCTTACTTTACCTCACTCCACTCCCCCTTTTTAACTACTTGCTTATTGCTGTCCCCAAATTGTGCAAATTGTCTAAGTAGTGAGAATCGGGGATAGTTTTAAGGAGTACACTCCAGATGATTCTAATGTGCAACTGAGGAAGAGAGCTGCCTGTCTAGTGGAGTGCTTCCAACTGTCAGAGTACTGGTGAATCACATAGAGAATCCTGGTAAAAGATTCTGAACCAGTGGCCTGATGTGGCTTCTAAGATCTGCATTTATTAACACGTTCCCAGATGCTGCTAATGCTGAGTCTCTGCAGAACTCACTTGAATAGTAAGGCCTTTTAGACCATCTCTCTCCACAAACTTTGCAGTGTGCCATTGGGCTTTAATTGTTTGTAGAACTGAATAGCAGACAATGCAAAACTGAACACTTTGGGAGAGTTGGATGTGAGACTTCTGTGTTAGTGTATAGCAATAAATTTTGTGTTCTTTAGTTCTTAGATATAGAGTCAATCAAATTGCATACATTTTTATTTCTGCCCATATAAAACTCATTATTCTTCCATGTGTTAAATTTGTAATTAGGATCAATATTTTTTCAAAACAGGAATTCAAGGTTAGCTCAAGCACCTGAGTTGTGTACCATAAAGCATGGAGCAAATGACTTTAATTTGAAAAAAATGAAAAAGTAGATATTAGCAGAGGACCTTCTTTATAGCAAATAAATTAAAGACATAATTTTGAAGTCATCTCTTCATCCTCAAGATATTTTGCGTCACTTTAAAAATATTTCTAGAGGGAGAAAAATTGATCCAATGGATTAGTTTCCACTTTAGTGTTTTCATACAATGGCTGTATTTCTGGTATAGTAAATGTCCAACATGTTATGCTACTTTCCATAAAAACGCCAGCTAATAATCATGAGACATATTAATCAGCATACTAGAATGTCTATATTCATGGAGGCTATGAAATGAGACCTTTTATCTGAATCAAGCTGCACCATACTTTGTAGGCACACCTTACAAAGAGGGTAGGAAAAGTTGGGTAGGCCAACATATACTTTAGTTTGCTTTAATTTTTTGCTCAGCTTCCAATAACCAGATGACAATCATATAACTATGAACTGCAAAAAATTATTAAAAATGTAATATTTCTAGTCACTGGGAGAAAAAAGAAAATTTAACAATTGTTAAGCATAGCAAACTATCACACCATAAATTCTAATGTAATGTAATATACTAATATTTTGTAATAGAGTGGAAACTTTGATTGAGTAAAAAATACATTGAAAAGCTATCTGTAAAGCTAGTAGAAATTGTTTTGCAAATTAAAATCCTATTTTCTTCAACATTATAATGAAAGGAAAGGACTGCATATTCCTAACATCATTTCTAAATTTACATTACTCTGTTACTTTAATTATTCCACTATTATCTTCATCATCAACATTGTCTTCATCACCAGTTTTTATCAAGTACTTAGTGCACAACATAAAACAAAAAGATTAGAATTTGGTTGCCTTTATGTGCAGATATCAACCTATTCTGAATCTAGGAATAAAATTCTTGTAGAGGCTTTGAAGGAACATCATTTGTTTTGAGTCTGTCCTGAAGATTTTTTAGACAATATGTGAATCAGATCAAATGCCCTCTCTTCTTTTTTTAGAACCATCTTCTAAAAATTAATTTCTATTTGGAAATTACAGAAGAGAATTATGGTGTGCATTTGCTATTCTAAAAGCCCTGAGATAGTTGCTGGAAAAAAATCACTTGCAAGTCTTTATAAGAGAAACCTCCAGTCTGATTTAATGCTTTCAAGGGGGAGGGGGGAAGGGGTAATAGACAGTATAAAGGAAGATATTTTCATTACTCTTATAATGCTAGTGTAACTTTTAAGAAGCAATCGACACTCTGTTGAATATCATTGTCTGAAATATTTTCTCCACTTACTTCCCTAAAATGGATTTCTGGGAACAAGGGAATTTAGATTTTTGTGTTTTTATTAAGTTACTTTCCATGAGATCTGTATATTAGATAATTCAATTTTTCTAATTCTTTTCCATTATTAGATATTATTTTTGTTAAACAGTTTTTATTCTTGGTTAATACTAAAGTAAAAAATGTTAGAAAATCTTAGTACATTTATTTGATAGATCATTATGCACCTATTAATATAACATTTGTGAGGAATTGGTATAAATACAAAAATGCTTAATTATGTTAAAATGATTAAGAAACAAAATAACAATTACAGCATTGTCTATAAAACCAAAACCTCAACCAAGATAACCTAGATAGAATAAAAAGAAATATCGAAAACATTAGTGGTTATCTTAGAGATATTTTTTTCTGCTTTTCTGAATTACCCAAATTCTAAAATAGATGTGCAAAAAATAAAAAATAATAATAAAAAATAGAAAAACACTGAAGCAGGTATCCAATTATGTTAGGGAGATGAACTCAGACAAAATGTTGAAACAGTATAAGAAATGTTGATTGCCTTAGGTGTCTAGAGCTAATACAGTGAGCTTGACTTGTACTGGTGTCCAGTTATTGATAGGAATGTACTGTTTCTGATGGACCTAGTACAGTTATAATCCCTACCCTCAAAATCCTCCAGGTAGCAGTGTTTATTGTTTTTAGGAGAACTTGACTTAATCATATGTTATAAAAAGAGATTGCAAACCATCAATTCCAAGAAAAGAATTGTCCCTAAGAGATGAAATTCTTATTTGTAAAGGCTGAACTGGCCTGGATCCTAGCCGTCCTATAATCCCTCTCTCCCAACCTCTAGTCTTTTCTAAGAAATCACCATTCTGTGGTTTAACGCTGGGACTTCATCCGGGCACTGTTTCAGTGTTATAATAGACCTATGAAAGTTTGTGACCCTTTTTTATCCAAGCCAGAAGTCAAACTCTAGCTTTCTAGAAGGGCCTTTAACTTCCTTTGTTTTTATTTTGCTTTTTGAAATTGACTTTACTACTTCAGATCTAGTTTTAAAAGTACTAAGATTTTTCAGTGAAAAATACATATCATTTGTACTCTAAATTCTCAGTTATCCTCTCCAACTTTTCTAAAAAGATCAGTTAAGACCAGTTATGATACTCCACAAAGATTAATGGTTTTCCAAATTTCAATTTATAGATTTTGAAAACTCTAATCTTTATTTAATATGCCACAAGGAAAGATGTAGTGTTTTAGCTTACAAAGAGAAGAATAATTGACATGTGATGTTCTGGTATGAAACACTTTATATAATTTTTATTATTTAACCTTCCAAGTAGCCCAAATATTATCTTAAAATTTTACCTATGAAGAAACTAATTTGAGATTTTTAAAGGGTAAGTACAATTTTAAATATGTTATAGTTGAGAAATACTACAATTATGATTTAAACTCTTATTTATATGATTCCCAAGCTCCCATTTCCCCACTATACACAATGTTTTCTAATTTATAAACTTACAATAAAATAAAATTTAATCCATTGCAAGGATCCATATGATAACTATACACACAAAATATATTTACCTCTTTTGAAAACATTAAAGACCTTATCTTTCACTTATGATGACATTGTTCACAATGATAAATTCAAATGAAAAACATGCCCCAAATTTCTTTCATGTCTGATGTGGAGAGAATTAAGGTCTAGGTAGGAGAATTTTCTTGGGTAATAAATGAGAACTCATCATTTTTAATATTTCTTCTTTAGCCTTGGCCACTTGGGATTCAGACTTACAGGTGTGATTACTTCTGCCCTCTGTTACATGTATTTTTTATTCTAATCCTATTTTTTTTGCCATTAACACCTTTAACTACATATTTTCTCAAACCCTTATTGAGCATAGTTTATGAGTCTTGCTGCAAATAATTTTTACTTAAGATTTTATTGCATTGGGTACTCAAATATAGTAGTCATTAGCCCATTATTTATAAGATTCTGTTAATATTGCAACAACTTTCTCTTCCTTCACTAGTCTCTTCCATAACTATTTTGGGATTTTAAAAAAATTCAAAGAACATTCTGGCTTTGGAGATGATGCCTGTATTTTTTTCATTGCATATATATCTTAAAACCCTACCATTAAGGATGGCTTGAACTCAGAAATTTTTGTATTTGTTGATAGGGTATTTCTTTTGGGATAATTTTAATAAAACTTCTCTATCTTACCTTATGACTGGGTTTGTACGTCATCCACACCATCCACTCTATAAATACAAAAAATCCCCAGGAATTTGAGTTTTATTTCATTTTTTAGATGAGACCAGAAAATTCTCAATTTTAAATAAGGCTGCTCCTCTTTCCTAAACATACACACACACACACACACACACACACACACACACACACACGGAAAAGATTAGTCATAGTTAGGCAAACTTGAATCTTCTGAAGAAGGTGTCAAGGAAATAAGACATACTAAAAATAAAGGTCAATGATGCAACTCTAATTACTCAAGAGACTCGGCTTCTTTTGGAAGTCAGTCTAGCACTTATTTTTACAAAGTTCTTCAGTCCCTAAGGTTGTGAGTCAGAAACTTAGGCTTCTCTAGAGACAAAGTCTCTACTTCTGCACATTCCAAAGACCCAATTATTTTGACATAAAGATAATCGTTTTAAAAAGTAATATATATTTTTTAATTTTTCAATTAGAGTTGAGGTATGGTAGTTTTAGGGGCACAACCCAGTGATTTGAAATTTATATAACTTCCCTACATTTCTTGGAGTATGTGTATTTGTGGCTTCAAAATAAGTTGGGTCTGGAATCAGAATATATACAAAAGTTCTCAGAAAAGTTAATCTTCCCCAAGAATTTGCCACCTCCAGCTTTACTGAGAAATAATTTACATTACATTTTTTAAGTTTAAGGTGTACAATGTTAAGATTTGATGCATGTACATACTGCAAAGTGATTACCACAATACCAGTAAGGTTAGTTAACACATACATCCTCTCAACATAGTTGCCTTTTTGGTGTGAGAGCATTTAAAATCTATTCTCATAGAAACTTAAATTTTTTTTTTTTAGGTATGACATAGATGGTCTTATAGCAACTTCTAGTATGCAATACATATTTTTAACTATAGTCATCGTGCTGTACATTAGGTCTCCAGACCTTGTTAATCTTATAACTGGAAGTTTGTAGCATCTGATCAATCATCACTCATCCCTCTCCTTGCAACCCCAACCCCTGGAAACTACCAATCTGCTCTCTGTTTCTATAAATTCATGTGCCCTTGACCAGAGCTGAATCTGGGACCCTTTAGACCAATGCTCTATCCACTGAGCCAAACCAGCTAGGGCTTTTTCTTTTCTTTTTCATTTTTATTTTTATTGATTTTAGAAAGGAAAGGAGAGGGAGAGAGAGAGAGAGAAACATCAATGAGAGAGAATCATTGGCTGTTTCCTGCATGCCCCCTACTGAACATGTGCCCTTGATCGGAATCGAACCCAGGGCCTTTCAGTCTGCAGGCTGATGTCCTATCTGCTGAACCAAACCAGCCAGGGCAGTCCATGTTTATTTGTTATTTGTATTTTCTCTTTTGTTGTTTATCCACATCCTTTGCTTAATTATCTCTTGGTAGTTTGATAGTTTTCCTTTAAATTTGCTTAAGCTCTTCATAGATTAACACTTTTCTCCCCAATTTTTTATAATTTTCTTAAAATTGATTTCAGAGAGGGAGAGAGAGATAGAAACATCAGTAATGAGAGAGAATTATTGATCCACACTGAGGATCAAACCTGCAACTCAGGTATGTGTCCTGATCAGGAATGGAACTGTGACCTCATAGGTGGACACTCAATCATTGAACCACACTGTCTGGGCTCCAAATTTTTTTGCAAATACTTTTCTAACTTGTTGATTTCCTCCTTATTTTTGACATGTTATTTTAATTTTCATATAATCCATAAAAATATTACCCTGGCTGGTTTTGCTCAGTGGATAGAGCAGTGGTCAGCAAACTGTAGCTCGCGAGCCACATGCAGCTCTTTGGCCCCTTGAGTGTGGCTCTTCCACAAAATACACCGGCCTAGGCAAGTCTATTTTGAAGAAGTGGCATTAGAAGAAGTTTAAGTTTTAAAAATTTGGCTCTCAAAAGAAATTTCAATCTTTGTATTGTTGATATTTGGTTCTGTTGACTAATGAGTTTGCTGACCATTGGGATAGAGCATCAGCCTGCGGACTTAAGGGTTCCAGGTTCGATTCCCAGTTAGGGCACGTGCTCAGGTTGCTGGCTCCATCCCCAGTTGGGGGTGTGCAGGAGGCAGCGATCAGCGATTCTCTCTCATCATTGATGCTTCTATATCTCTCTCCCTCTCCCTTCCTCTCTGAAATAAATACAAATATTTTAAAAATATATGAATAGACTTTTATGACCTGATTTTTTAAAAATTTCATCCTTATGAGAGTTGAGATAAAGATAATTAAATGCATACACATACAATTGGGCCAGTAAAATAGTCAAATTCTGAATTATTGGATCTTAGAGCTGGAAATCATCTTTAAATTAATCTAGTTATAACCCCTAGGAGATGACAGAAAACGTCTAACTATGGTTGACATTCATCTTATTTCTCTTCCCAAACCCAGGGAGGCCACACAGTTTATTTGGGCACAATTGTTATTGTTAGAATACTCTTTATATACAGGACCCTATATGCAACTCATTTTTCCCTTTCAAACAAGAAAAAGTAAGTATATATTCCTTTATTGTGACAGCTTTTAAAGTACTTACAGCTTGCTGACAAGGTTGTTACTTGGTAAAGAATACTTACAATGGTTCTTGGTATTTAATAGACCCTCTATAATAGATGGCTAACATTATTATATTTAATTACAAATCAGTGAGTTTGAGAACAATTTGCCTACTGTTGATACTATAAAGAATCACTTTTAGTTGATTTTGATAAATAAAATAGGTGTAATTATGTTCCAATATGAAGCTATAAAAATCAATAGAAAGAATATCAAAATGAGCCACTGCTACCAAAGAATATAATCTATTCCTTAATGAGTTGGGGAAAAATACCGATTGCTTGTATGAGATAAAATTATATAACTTACTGAATTTGATTACATAAAGCCTTAGTAAGTCATTTAAGATAATTCCATCTACATTAGAGGAGGCTCATTTTTCATGATAAGTGTATTCAAGTCAGTTTAACTAGGCAGGCACATTGGCAGACCAAAAAGCTGTGGGAGACAAAGTTGAGTAATGTACGGCTTCAACAAGTCGTGAGTTCCTGCTTAATGTGGCATTTCAGTATGGCCTTCCTCTTGGCCTCTCAGCTTTCACTCTTGCCTTCCTTCAGTCTAGTCTTCAGACAGCAGCAAGATGGATCATCTTAAACTGTAGTAGCGATCTAACTACCACCCTCGGCTGGCAGCCTAACATGTCATTCCAGCTGCGCTTCTGTTACCATTTGTTATTGCCTATGCCTTACTTGTTTATTCTTTTGAATATCATCTCTTGTTAGGGCACAGTTTCACCTTTATAGTAAACTGGGCAATGACAACCGTGTGCTGTCTTATAAGGACTTTCTTCTAGACAGTAACTTTTATTCTGAAAATGAGAGGAAATGCTGCATTCTGACTTTCATGTTTCACAGGTTCCTATAAAACAAAGTAGAAAATGTTTGGAAGAAGTAGAGCTCATACTTTCAAGTATTGGGCTGTCATTCCCATGCTCATCTTTGGGTGTTTGATTGCAGCCAGGGTTAAGGTAGCTCATCCTACATTCTTGGAACTCTGCATGGCGTGGGGGTGGGTGAAGAACAAGGTACAACGGGAACACAGGCCCTGGCAGGTAAGTATGGGCTGATTCCCTTCTCATCACACATGTCTGTGTCCAATGCTCCCAGATGCCAAAAGGACAGATAGATACATTTGTAGTTCTGATGAGTGCTAGGTAATGTTAAAATTATGTATCTATTTGAGACATATTTCAAATTTGAGTCCTCAAAGATTGCATTGCAAATTTGAGCAATTATAAAAAATCTCCATCAAAAAAGATAAGGGGATTTGGTCAGCCTTAGTGCCCTTACTCACATTTGTATTGTAATCAGTACAGATATAGTCTCACTGAACCATCTCACAGATATCATATAGCTACTGTTAGAAACCTTAGGCATCCATATATTAAAGGTTCTGTAATAAATGTTCATATGTCTAGATGCAGATGAGCAAGTAGTTTACTCGTTGTTCTCCAAAAGAACTCGGATAGAACAGGTTGTTCTTTGAGGGTCTTAATTATCTCACAGTGACTCTGAATGGATATGATGAACGGTGCATTTCAGATGTGTGCTGATTAATATGATTATTTGTTACCATTTTTGTTTAGTTGCCATTTATCATCTTAATGGCCCTGACCTAAATACCTGACTTGTACCATATTTAAATGTTATTATAGATTATTTAAATCCAGAGTTAGAAAAACATCTTAATACTCATTGAACTTTACTCCAGGTAGGAGGAATCCTACTCAGGATTCTCCTTTATGGTGTCCTTACCCATGAATATTGGAGAAAAAATAACTTTGTACTTTAAAGGTTAGCTCATTCTATTTCCAAACAACTGTAATGATTTTTTAAAAATCACCACATTAATTATATGGGCCCTCAATTTATTTTCCAGAACAAAAATGACCCATTTGCATGACTTTAAGTCTTCTAGGAGTCACAAACTCAAATATCTTCACTGCAATGCACTTGAGAAAAACAAGTTGAGTAAAAACAAGTTGAGTCGAAAGCAATATGGAGGGGAGAGGGAAGGACTGTGGCTACTTTTTAAAATTCTAATGTCTCTCTTTCCCACCAGCTTATCACTTTCTCTATGCAATGTTTTCATTAGTATATGTCTTCTTTATTCTATCTAATTACATTTTATGAATAACATGGTGATGGCAAGTGCATAGAAGACTGCTTTCTCTTCACAGAATAAAATGATTCCACTTTTAGAATTTCCTTGTGATGATCTCATACATTCTTTCATAGAAGTTGTGACTAAGGAGGAGAATTGACTTTCTTAGGAACATCCCCAGGTTCTCTCCAGAAAACATGTTGAGGGGAATGTTATTGTTAAAAAGTTGCAAGTTTACTTTAACAAGCTTGACTTTAGTTGCAAGCACATGGGATCCCATCCCTGTGTAACCTATTTGTATCTTGATATCAGAGAGAAGTAGGTCAGTCAACTTTTAATGAAGCCCTCTGAGATGTAGTTCACTGCTTAGATGTAAATATCTGACTGAGTTTTATATTCCTGGGGGAGGAGATTGCCAGGTTATGAGGTAACAAGTAGAAAAGAAATGACACCTTCCTAGGCTGACTGGCCTCATTGGAATCATTGTGTTTTACAGCATCAGAGGTCATGGAAAATTATTCTCTATTTGCCAGAGATGGAGAGGAAGGTCTTTTAGCAGTAATATATCCACTGAGCCAAACCAGTGGTGATGGGAAATGTATGAATTTTGGAGTCTTGTTTAATTGTGCTGCTTCTTGCTGTGTGACCAAGGGCAATTTGTGTAACTTTTTTTTGGACTCTGCATTCCTCACTGTAGAAAATCACATATATCTTGAGGGTTTTATGAAAATTAAATGTATCTGCAACTTCAGTGATGTTGAATGTATTCCCTTCCAGGAGCTACATAAAGTATTACTCACTGACGTGTTTGCTTCATTTTAATTGATTGGCAACAGGGAAGAGGGCCCTTCCTTTCTTTACCCATTTCTCTGCAAATGCATGGGTGTTGTCCAGACATAGTCAAGAGAATTTTCTGTCTGGGCTCAGTAAAATCATTGTTCTTTTATTTTTGTTTATGGTCCTGCTGATCCTCTGACAGCTTTAGCCTTACCACTGATGACTCTCCAGCCTGCCCTCCAGGAGCCATTCCTGAGCCAACTGGGTCATGGTTCCTCTTCTCTACTTGACCATCTCTGGTATTGCCCGTGGTCATATCTCCAATTTCCTTTCTTAGAGTGAGGATATTCCCTGTTAGGCTTCTTGCAGCTCTTCCTTTTGTGATCTTGGTGACTCTACATTCCATACCTCTCTTTCTATCTCTTGTAACTTGCTTCTCTTTTTAGTGGTCCTCCTTCTCTCATCCTTAAAACACAGAGTACAGCCCTAACTGGTTTGGCTCAGTAGATAAAGCATCGGCCTGTGCACTGAAGGGTCCTAGGTTCGATTCCAGTCAAGGGCATGTATCTTGGTTGTAGGTACATCCCCTACAGGAGGCAGCTGATTGATGTTTCTAACTCTCTATTCCTCTCCCTTCCTCTCTGTAAAAAATCAATTAAAAATATATTTTTTAAACATAGAGTACAGTTAGTAAAACTTGCTCTACTTTTCTCATATCCTGAAAAGGTATTACCTATAACATTTGCATAAAAAATCACACCATCTAAGGCATCAAATTAAATTTCCATCATTAGTGTTTAAATTTGCATTTCATATGATGGCTAGACTACATCTGCCTGGTAGATGTAGTTGCACTATCACCAGAGCAACCGTGGTTGTAGTTGAACTCTTCCTATTCTCCTGGTTCTTCAGACTAAGACCCTTTCTTTAGAGTGAGAGAAGTGCTGTCACAAGTAGATGAGTGATCTGTCATATTTAATCCTCACTATAAATAAGAAATCTGAGGCTCAGAGAAGTTAAATTACTTACATAGACTATATATTAGTAAAATAGATGTGGTAGTGATATTTCAGTCATAATCTCCTGAATTCACCTATATAACCAGTTAACAGCTTTGGATAAATTCTGAGGTTAAATTCAGTTAACTTTCTTACCTTCTAACATCTTAAATTTTCCTGATTTAGGTATAACTGGACTTCAGGTATTTTCCTTCTTACTAGGAGGCAGTAGAGGAAATAATGTCTCCATAGTCAAGACCATGCTTTGAAAACTAGCTTTACCACGCATAATCTTAACTTCCATGAGTCTTAGTCTCTTCACCTATATATTAAGAGCAAGGAGATCTACTTTTCAACATTTTTGTGACGATTTAATAAAAATAAGATATAAAAATATATAGCAACAATGCCTTGTGTATCGGCTTTGCATTCAAATTTTATAGTTCCTTTCCTTTCTCTTCCTTTTCCTTTTGTTTCCTTCATTTTCTCTTCATTAAGAAGTTGTTTCCTATAAAAAACTAAAAATGAAAATTGCCCTAAAAAACTGATTTTTAATATCTATTCCTTTTATATACCATATACAATTATCTTTCATTTCCTAGCAGGGTTGATATTTGAAAATACCTTTTACAAAGACTGTGTCACAACTACCTATCAATCAGCATGACTACTAACTGTAAACAACCAGTATTGTGGTCCTAGTAGGTACAAGCTCAGGTCTGGTTGCATGAGATTTCAAAATTTTTTTTTGCAATTTTTTCTCTGATCTATAAAGTAAAGCTGAAATCGAGGTGGTGTACATTACTATGGCAGGCATTTACGCTGATTTGATGGAGTACTTGCCATAGTAGTTAAATATTTTTGAATATCATGCCTACTTATTAGTCATTTATAAGTGTTATTTCAGGTTATGGAGTTTTTAAATTAGTAACTTTCTATTTAATTGGAAGAATATAGAATATTAAATATGATTTCTTTGAAATTTGCTGATTCTTGCCCTGGCCTGTGTGGCTCAGTTGGTTGGAGCACCGTCAAGTATACCAAAAGTGGTATATTTGATACCTCAGTTGGGGAGCGTGTGGGAGGCAACTCTCTAAAATTTGTTGTTATTGCTTTCTGCCTAAAAAAAATACCAGCTTTGGTGCACATTTTATATGTGCTTTAGAAGAATTTGTATTTCATTCATACTAGTTGGGTTATTAAAGTTGTCAGTTGTTTTGTTCAACTCAAAGACTTCTTAAATCCTCTTTGTGACTTCAGATATTTCTATATTTTTGGAACTAGGTTTTCTTTTATCTAATATTGGGGAAATATTAACTACTTAGATAGTTATCATGAGGATGTAACAATATGATCTTGATAAACTACAGTATTTTGAAAACTATTTATACCCTTCTAAAGTTTTAACCCACTTATTTACTTACACATCAATTTAACATATTTATAGAAATAACATACTACATGCTAGTGATGGAACTTAGGTAGGTGCTAGTTATGCATTAGGAAAGAAAAGACATATTTTCCTCAAGGTCCTAAATTAGTTTCTTCTCACATATATTTCAGAGTCTCCTATAACTATTTAGTGTTTTTTTTCATATTATGATTATTATGTTATTTTGGAGTATACTAATGAGGCTTTCATAATCCACATTTTAGACACAAGAAAGAAAATACAAAAGAAATACAAATATTTTGCCCACTAACTTGTTATTTAGTTGTGCCCGAAAATGATAACCCAACCAAATCTATTGCTTACACTGTTACCTCATTCATTAAATTTTTCAAGCAGAGAATTGTGTATTTTATTTCTTTAAAGATCTTCAAGGTTAAAGACTTGACAGGCTATTTACTAATCAGAAGTAAAAGCTGAGAAACATATTCAAACTCTGAGGAGGTGGCACTGGTAGCTTCTGGGTTATAGAAAAGAAAAAATGAAAACTGAAACCATTGCTGGAAGCAGCTCATGAGTTGCCATTGTCATGGTGAAGAACCACAGCTGGCCGGATGCTGACAGGAACAAGAAACACATAGGGAGGTCCCTTATCTTCATCCAACTTATCTTCCAACTTCTTTCTCTAGCAATTCTTTTGGAAGAATTTAACAGAAGCTAGCTAATGAGGAAGAAATGTGGTTTTCACTGTGCCAATCCCAACTCAAAGTAGAGAATAGAAAAAATGGATTTGAAACTCAGAGACAATAGTTTAATAGCATCAAAATTACTCCATAAAAAGTAAGGATGAAAATCTTGTGCATATTCAAAGCTTTATGATCCATTAAAGTACATCCACATTAATAATAATAAAACAGTCAATGTTTATTGGAATTGAGTATGTTTCAGATACTTTTTAGTGCTATGCATGAACAAATTTATTTAATCTTATGAAGAAACAATAATTACCTACTAACAAGAAAGGAAGATATTATGGACTTACTTTTACAATTTAGAAGTAGTTAAAGACCTTTGCTTCAGATTTGTGTTCTAAACGTAAACTCCCATACATTCTCAAAGGACAAAATCTGACTCAGTTCCTCCAATAGCATTGCTTCCCAGGGCTGCACCCTTAGCAATAACAATAATTTCAAGTTTTTTATCTTTGTCTTACCCCCCCATCCCCAAACCCTTCAGTTCCTCAGTTCATTGAACAACTTGACTCTGTTTAGCCATTTCTAATCCTCTTATTGCAGCTTCTGTCAGTTATTAGTTCTTTCTAATTCTCCTTCTACATAGGAGCTGTGTGATTCAATGCAAAGTGGGAAAGAAGTCTTCATTACAGTTTTTGATTTCTTTTTGAATAACTATTGTTACCTCAGATATGACATAAATACATTTCTAGTTTTATAGGTGATGTGATTCATTTAGTTATTAAAAATATTTATTAAGTGTCTATTATATGTCATGTTCTATTCTAGGCCTTTGCAATGTTATAGGATAATAGACAAGTTCCTACTCTCAGAAAGTTTATATGTGTGATAGACAGAAATAGTAAATAAATAAACAAATTAAAAATGAATATATATATATATATAAATGAATATATATCATGTGCTGATTAATAATCACTTGAACAATTAACTAATAATGTACTTACTTTAGGTTATAAATTCCTTTTTAGAATACTTTTTGCCTTTATTGTTTTGTGAAGGTTTAAGAATAATTATGTTTTGCTGGGGCTTCCTAAGAGATTTTCAACACTTTGTATTCCCATAATAGTATTTTTTAAGTAACACTTTTTTTTAAAGTTAGCATGTGCATATACACTGAGTGGCCAGATTATTATGATCTCTGAATGCATAAAAATCTGGCCACTCATTGTGTGTGTGTGTGTGTGTGTGTGTGTGTGAGATTCTTGTATGTGCCTGGACCAGAGATCAAACCCGCAATCTTGGTGTATTTGGATAATGCTCTAACCAACTGAGCTATTCAGTCAGGGCCCCAAATATTTTCATAGTATGGTTTTGAATGAAATAGTAAATTTGTTTTCACATGGTAATTTTCTCCATTTGCATTTTGTGTCTGCCACAACTTTAAATGGCAAGTCACATAGTGTGAGTCAGTATTCATTTAGAGTCCACCAGAGACGTTTTTCCTTCCCAGCATGTTCTTCACAGCAGCCTTTACATCTTTGTTCCGAAGACTGTAGATGAGCGGATTGAGCATGGGAGTCATCACTCCATAGAAGAGGGAGACGAGGGCCTCAGTGATGTCTTGATTATCTGTACCAACAGACTTTTTAGACTTGGGCTTTGAATACATGAAAAAAATGGTTCCATAGAATATAATCACAACTGTCAGGTGGGCAGAACAGGTGGAGAAGGCCTTACGTTTTCCTTCAGTGGAAGGGATCCTCAGAATAGCAGCAACAATAAAAATGTAAGACAGGGAAATTACTAGCAATGGAATAACCAGAACAATCACATTTGACCCTGCCATGCTGATCACATTGATTGAAATATCAGCACAAGCCAGTTTCAGGATAGCCAGAATTTCACAGACAAAATGGTTAATGACATTGTTAGCACAGAATGGCAATTGCATTGCGAGAGATGTCTGCACTACTGAATCCACGAGCCCAGAGAACCAGGACCCAGCTGCCATGAGCAGGTAGGCACCTTTGCTCATGATGACAGGGTATCTCAGTGGGTAGCAGATGGCCACATAGCGGTCAAGTGCCATCATGCCAAGAAGCACACACTCCGTGGCCCCCATGGCAAAGGAGAGAAACATTTGCACCATGCACCCAGAGAAGGAGACACGTTTCCTTACTGTCAGAAAGCTGTCAAGAATTAGTGGGACAGAGGAGCTTGTGTAGCAAATGTCCAGAAAGGAAAGATTACAGAGGAAGAAATACATGGGGGTGTGCAAGTGAGAATCATAGATGATTACTGAGATGAGAACTCCATTTCCCAGCAGGATCATCAGGTACATCCACAAAACTAGCACAAAGAAAACTGTCTGGAGCTTTGGGTGGGCAGAAAGTCCAACCAGAACAAATTCTGTCAATATGGAGTCATTGGTCCTTTCCATATCGCATATACCATTTCTCCAACAAACTCTCTGGGTGATAGAACAGAAATTTGTTAAAACAGTGTAGAGAAGGGTTCCTCCTTTAAGAAACATTCTGTTACTGTGTGTAGTTCTATATTTGGATGCAACAGTATAATCCTGGGACAAATTTCTTACTGCAAACCCACACCACTAGAGTAGGAATCCTAATCTCATTTTCTCAGGGTTAAGAGAGAACACATTTGATTATGGAAAGTTTGAGTCCCAAACCAGTTTCTTGTCATTTCCACTGGTTCTGCCTCTTAATACATTGACTGCAAATCAGCGGCCCATAGTTTTCAGCAGATAGATGTGCCTTGTTTGACCGGGATTCCACACTTTGCTTTAAATTTAAATTAGAGATCATCATTGTAAAAGCAGGGGGTAGATATGGTGTAAAAATCTGTTCTTTAGCTCATCATAAAATAAATTTAACTGAGATCATTGAACCCATTTTCATCATCACACCCAGTTATAGCTGATGCACTGGATTTGAAGCATGTCCCCCTTCTACAAGAACTCATTTCTCTGTTATGTTTGTCACTGGAGATGAATATTAGTTGTCAATTGACATGTTATTCTCAGTTGACTTCAATAATTGATATTATCTGACAGAATCCTGTATGTACTTGAATGCTTGACCCAAGCTACAAGGCTGATTTATCCTCCAGGCATAGTAAACCTACCATACTGTTAGGAGACTATGAACTTGTTTTTATTTCTTTTAAAATCTGAATAAAGCAATGAATTTTTAAGTTTTAATACTTAGTATTAGTATATTTGTCTTCATGCCAATTCAAATATAAAGTGCAATATTATTGCATGGAAGAAAGGGCCCATAAAGGCAAAGTGTTGTGGGCCCATCAAAATCATAGCAGTGCTGTGTGGTTAAGTCTCTTTCTAGAGCTCAGTATGTTTGTGCTAGTGGTATAAGCAGTCATTACATATATGCATACAGTCTCACTGAGGACAGTTGCCTTATTGAAAGGACATCTTATACAATAAAAGCCCAGCGACCGAAACAGTGGAATGACCAGAACAACCAGAGACCAGAACACCACCCAGGAAGCGGTTAGGGGTGCTGCTAGGCAACACGATAGGGTATGAATTTGATGGTGGAAAGTCAGAGAAATAGGGGGGAAGGTCTTAAGGATCTGTAGGGTTGGGTGGTCTGCCTGGAGTAGGTTTGGAGTGTGCAGGGGAAGAAAGAGGAAGATCCGATTGGAAAATGGCTCAGCACAATACTTTTCTCATTGCGGACCGGGATGGCGCCAGCCGTGAACTCTATAGGCGGTTGTTTCATGAGTGTGCCTGGCTCCGACATGTTCATGGCAGTGGCAGTGCTCCCGAAACTTTACTGATTCCAAATAGTAAACAGCTATCAATATCAAAGAACAGAAAAATCCCCTCCAACTAGAGGCCCTGGACATTGCAATGTGACTGAAGGAAACACCACTTAAGGAAGAGCTAGAAAAACCTAAAGCATGCAACCAGAGGATTGTGGGATTGAAGAGGATGCTTGGGCACCTACCGCTAGAACATGAGCCTGTTATTGCACAAATACATAGTCAGCCCTATAGTACTCAGTCTCATAGCATTTGGCCGTGACTTCTGGCGGAAAATTATTTTGATTGAGGTTTGCTGTTCCCTTGAGGCAGGAAGATCAGAATTAAAAGTTTCGCTTGTTACCTTGGTTTGAAGCAGAGGAAAATGGGATAATGATGAATAAGAAACTTTGAAGATAGTGAAGTGCAGTTTGTCCAGACTGTTGAAAACTCAGAATTAAGAGTTTAATTGGTATAGAAATCCTGCTAATAACACCTAATGCCTGAAATCTGAGCACTCTTAAGTTTTAGGTTTTCCAGTTCAAGTTTTTGGAGACTGCCTATTAAAACATTCCTTGTTGGAAAGTGCGGAACACCACAGTCCCTTGACCAGACTGGCCCCGCCCCTCAAGGAGTGGTTAGGGGCAAACAGGCAGGCAGACAGAGGGGTTAGGGGAGATTAGGCAGGCAGGTGAGCAGTTAGGTACCAGCGGTCCTGGATTGTGAGAGGGTGCAGACTGGGCTAAGGGACTCCTCACTTCCCCACATGCAGGAATTTCATGCACTGGGTCTCTAGTCCTATATAATAAAAAGGTTATATGCAAATTGACCATCACTCCAACATACAAGATGGCCACCACCATATGATCAAAGGTGGCCATCCCCATGTGGACACAAGATGGCCACCACAAAATGGCCAGCAGAGGAGGGCAATTAGGCCAGCAGGGGAGGGCAGTTGGGAGGACAGGCCTGTAAGGGAGGCCATTTGGGGGTAATTAGGCCTGCAGGGGAGGGCAGTTAGGGGTGACTGGGATGGCAGAGGAGGGTGGTTGGATGCAACCAGCCTGCAGGGGAGGACAGTTGGGGAGGACCCAGGCCTGCAGGGGAGGACAGTTAAGGTTGACCAGGCCAGCAGAGAAGGGCAGTTGGGGGCAATTGGGCTGGCAGGGAAGCAGTTAGGCATTGATCAGGCTGGCAGGGGAGTGGTTAGGGGTCATCAGGCTGGCAGGCAGAAGTGGTTAGGAGCAATCAGGCAGGCAGGCAAGCAGTTGGGAGCCAGGAGTTGGACATCCCTTGAAGGGTCCCAGATTGCAGGCTGGGCTGTGAGACACCCTCCCCCAATGCAGGAATTTCGTACACCAGGCCTCTAGTATAATTATGTTACTCCAGTATCTACTTCAATTTGATGAGGAATTTTGTGTTCAAATACATACAAAATACATACATACATATATAAATAAATGTTTTTTTTTAATAGAAATGAGTTGAAAGTACAGTGGTACCTCGAGATACGAGTGCCCTAACATACAATATTTTTGAGATACGAGCCGTCAAGCGAGCAATTTTTGCTTTGAAATATGAGCAACATTTGAGATAGGAGTAATAGTGCAGATTGGCCGGCTGCACATGACACACCAGTTTACTGCAACTTGAGCGTCTCATAGTTTCCCACGCCTCAAGGTTACAGAATGAATTAAACTCATATCTCGAGGTACCACTGTATTTACAAAGTCAATTTAATAGTGAATAGAGTGATGTAATGTGTATTTTAGGTTACACTTAACTGGTTTATTTTCACTTTATGTAAGAACAATAACTTAGGGATCAACTGTAATAACTATTTTTATTAAAAATGTATACATTTAATTAAGTCGGTGACATGCAACCATTGTTGTTTAGCAAATAAAATTTATATAGAAGCATAATATAGGAAATAAACTAAAAGGAGAATTTTTCTGATCAAATTACACTGGTTTGCAAGGAAAGAAAAAGCATGATCTTTTGATACCTTATTCACTCTTCTTCCCTCAGTTTGGTTCCCAAGGGGTGTAGTTGGAACACCAACGCATTAAGTATGGAGTAATATTGATAATTTACATTTTAATAATTTTATTATAAAATAGTAATATATGTATTGATTAGTCTATGCCATATATTTCTAAGTGATTTTATGCATAACAATCCAAGGAAGTAAGAACTATTATGTATGCATATGGATTTTTCTTATTAGCCTTTCTTAAATATTTGCTAAACACCCCAGTAAATCATATCATGAGTAGATTGAAGAAAATAAAAAGCAATTTTTTATGAGATATAAGAAATAAATTTGGTAAAGGTTAATTCATAATTTTCATATAAACTATTTGAAGTTCAGAAACAGAAGTTAACTTCCTAATCTTAAAAGCAACCCAAAAACCAGTAGCAAATTACTATCTATACTAATAAAAGGGTAATATGTTAATTTAGTCTGAACTTCCCTCTGGATGTCCTTCCAGACAAAGCCACGGTGGTGGGGGCTGAGGCAGAGGTGGTTAGGGGAGATCAGGCCGGCAGGGGAGAGCAGTTAAGGGGGGCCAGGCTGACAAGGGTCTTGGATTGGAGAGAGTGCAGGCTGGGCTGAGGGACCCTCCCCAAACTCCACCATACACGAATTTCATGCACTGGGCCCGAGTTTAGTAATAATTAAGA
Organism: Lasiurus cinereus; assembly: GCA_011751065.1. Taxonomy (NCBI): domain Eukaryota; kingdom Metazoa; phylum Chordata; class Mammalia; order Chiroptera; family Vespertilionidae; genus Lasiurus; species Lasiurus cinereus. Next base: position 6,100,452 of record JAAGEH010000226.1, read on the forward strand.
CAGTTTATACATTTTAATTAAGATTATAATAAGGATGCTAATTCTTACAGCTACTATTTAACATAGAGTTAGTAATCCTGTTCAAAATCACAAGATAAAAAAATGACAGAAGTAGCAATAAAAGGAAACTGAAAAATTTATAAAACCTAATGTGAAAAAATTAATAAAAGTCTGTATGTAAGATCAATGGAAAAATCAATAGTTCTCTCTATATTAGCAGTAAATGATTAGCAAACATAATGGAAATTAACATAATAAAAATAAAAATATGAAGCACCTGTGTTTTATTTTGAAGCATGCACAAAATATTTACAGAAGTCATTTAAAAATTATCATAGCCTAATAGACTGAGTAATTGAAAGGGTAAACATGTTAATAAATGGTATAAAAATATAAGGCTGCCATTTCTCCTCCAAGTTAATTTATATATTCAATTAAATACATTCAAAATTTTAGTTAGTTTTATTTTGAGGTATATGAGTACTCATTCTAAAATTTATATGGAAGAATAAAAGTACACAACTTGGAACAATTAAATTTATAAAAGAAAAATAAGGGGACCATCCATATTTGAAACACTCTGTAAGCCATAATAATAAAAATATTATGATAATGGTTCAGGAACATTTAATAGTCTGATGGAAAATAAAATAGATCTTGCATACAGACACATGCTTGTATGGTAATAACATGTCATAAAACTCACCCCAAAGCAATGGGGAAAGTAACAGCTTAGTAGAACATGTTAGGAAAATGCTCTTATATGAAAAAAGATAAAATAGATTCTTAGATTACCATACATAAAGGTGGAAACCAGATGGATTAACAATTTACATGTAAAGAAAAAAAGTATAAAATTAATAAAAGACTAGAAAATCTCATATGAACTTATAATGGAAAAAAAAACCCCATAAAATATAAAGCTTTAAGCCAGTAGAAAGTTAGTCAAAAGATAGAAATTAGTGATTCACAGAAAAGTTTTTCTAAGTGGCTGACAAGTGTATGGAGAAATTCTCACACTTAGAAAATCTGAAAAATGCTCATTAAATATTCATGAGATATCATTCATTTTTACTGGAAAAGTAGTAGATGATACCAAATGTTTGCAAGTATGTGGAGAGATAGAATCTGGTGAGAGTGTATGCTGAAAAGCTCTCTGGCTGTATTAAAGTTCAGTAGGTCACAGTGATTCCAGTCATGAGAATATGTCCTAAATAAGTTCTTGCCCAGGACAAGAAGGGGAATAGCATAAGGATACTCATCATTGCACTGTTTGTGGCAAAAAGTGGTTGGAGGTGATCTGAATGTCCATCATTAGAGGAATACTACTATGTGTGAGCATGCATTATGCAAGTTTACAGAGTGAGAAGCAAATGAACCAGATGTTTATATAGCAACATAAATAGACCCCTGGAAAAGCATTTAAAAAAGGAATCCATATTGTAATTTATAGCACAATAAAATTTATATATAAATTTAAAGTGAATATTTTACAGGGGAACACATTTTTTAGGAGCAAATAAAAGACATACTTATAGATTGATATCTTACCCATAATTAAAAAAAAACACCAATATTTACAAGAAAAGAAGATGGAATATTATGTCATTTATATACCTCAGAATAGTTTCCTTTCCTTGATTTGAGACTAGTTTTCTTTCTTAATGGCTGTCTTGCTTTACAACTTTAAGAAATTCTATTTTTGCAATAATCTGCAGGACAAAGTGAGGAGATATTAGTGAAATTTATACAGCAAGCCAGGTGCTATCATTATTTTCTTCCAGTTTGTACTTACCAGTTTATTCCTCAGGTAAATGGATAGATGAGTTTATTTAAAATGTTCTGACTCTCAGGCACAGAGTTTCTAGTTTAGTTTCAGGAGGTTAAGGTGGTGGGAGGGGGGAGGATGATAACAGATTCTTGAGGACTTTGTGATTATCTAAGTGTTCCTCTAGATTTTGAGCTCTAGAAACATCCTCCAAAAGATCAGCCATTATTACAGCAGGACATTTTATATTCTTTTTTTGGGTAAGCCAGGGAGTGGTCCAATATTTGCAGCAAACTAAAGTTAGGACTGCAAACATGGAAAATTAAAAACTTTCCAAAACTCTAGGGAGAATGCACTTAGATCCAATTATATCATATAATTGGTATAGCCTTGTTGCAATGCAACCTAAATAAGACATTTACATCATTGTCTATATCACCACAGTATTTGAAAATTTAAAAACTCAAACAGAAAAACCCTTTAATAAGTATTGTTTTTTCTTTCCTGAAATTATCTGAAAATGTCCTATGATTAATCATATATATTGCCTTTGTTGGCATAGAATTTTCCAATATTTGTAATTTTTCTCAGAATATTACCATCAGCTAGGACAGAGTTACTATTATATAGATGTAGAGCCTAAGACTCTGAAAGTTGAAGTATTTTGCTGAATGTTGCCCAGCCAGTATAAGAAGGGGTAAAAAATATCTCAAATCCAGCTTTTATGACCTCAGCTGCTACAATCAACTTGCAGCGCTGCCCCCTTGCTTACAACGAGAACCTGAAATGAGCTTTTCCTGTATCGCATCTCCCACTTTGCGATGAGTGCAGGAAAAGTTAGGTTAGACGATTTTATTAACTTAAACTAACAATGAAATTTCAAATAAGAAGCTAAAACTAAGCTTTATTTTCCCTCTAGATCCAACTAAGATCATGTGGAACAGAATGTAAATTTGTATAAAAAACAATTTATCTTTAATAACAAGCGTCTGCATTCAAACTCAATTTTGTCCCAGAAACAAACCCTCCTTTCTTAATATTTTTTTTTGTTAAAACTTTTTCAGATAAGCCTACTTTTTCAAATTAGTAATTTCTCTCTAATCTCCTACATATTTCTTCTTTAGTTTACTCTAAATGCTCCAAGTTATTCTGTTCAGGTATCTGTCATTTAATGCTAATTAATAATAGACAATACCAATTGAGTGGGAGAAGGGGCCATTTTATGCACTTTACATGAGATATATACTATTGATTTATAGTATAATCCTTATTACAGTTCATGAGATATATACTGTTATTATCTTTATTTTAAAGAATGAGTAACTGAGCAACAAAAAGATATTGTTCATTGCCTATAATATGCATATGCAACAAGTTTTCCTGCAGAGGCTGAAAACTACTTAAAGGTAGACAACTTTCTGCTTTACTTTCTCTATCACAGCAACATCTCAAGATGTGCCTTGAGCCCTGGCCAGTGTAGCTTATGACTGAGCATTGACCCATGCACCAAGAGATCATCAGGTTGATTCCTCATCAGGGCACATGCCTGGGTTGTGGGCTTGATCCCCTGTAGGGGGTGTACAAGAAGCAGTCAATCAATGTTTCTCATCAGTGTTTCTATCTCTTTATTCCTCTCCATTTCTCTCTCTCTATAAACCAATTTTAAAAGTATTTTTAAAAGATGTGCCTTGAGCATGGTGGACACACAGAATATATACTTGTAGGCAGATGGACAATTTTACCCTATTAGTTTCTCAAATGTGCTATTTTTGTATACTATGACATTATATGTTGCTTTAATGTTTCAGTTTTTGCCTACAGTGGTACTTTTCACTGAAGGACTATTGAAAAAAAAAAAAAAGAATTCTGAAAGGAGTTAGAACTCAATTCCTCTTTCCTGAAACTCTCTTTTCTTGATCCCAGAAAAACTTGGAATCTGTGTTTTATGTGTTATTCTGAATTTTTATTGACACATAATATTGTGTTGATATAATGTAATTACATATTGAAAAAATGAATACCATTACATAATTATCATTGTTGGTGGAATGAAGATTGGTACAGCCACTATGGAAAACAGTATGGAGTTACCTCAAAATATTAAAAGTGAACTGCCTCATAACCCAGAAATTCCACTTCTTGGAATATGTCCCAAGAAACTCAATACACTAATTAGGAAGAATATATGCACCTCTGTGTTCATTGCAGCATTATTTATAATAGCCAAGATTTGGGAGCAGCTCAAGTGTCCAGCAGTAGATTAATGGATAAAAATGCTGTGATACATTTACACAATGGAATACTACTCAACTGTGACAAAGAAGGAAACCTCACCTTTTGTGACAGCATGGATGACCTGTAGAGTAAAATAAACCAGTCACAGAAAGTTAAGGACCATATGATTTTACTTACATGTGGAATCTAATGAATAAAATAAATTAACAAACAAAATAAAGCAGACTCATAGATAGAAAATTGACTGATAGCTGTCAGAAAAGAGGGGGGTTGTCAGGCTGGATAAAAAAGTGAAGGGATTAAGCAAAAAATAGTAGTAACTCATAGACAGACAACTGTTAAATGACAGTGCCTTTAATTAACATCAAGATGTGCCTTGAGAATATGTTTTTATTGATTTTTAGAAAGAGAGGAAGGAAGAGAGAGAGAAAAAAACATCGATGAGAGAGAAACATCAGATATCAGCTGCCTCCAGCATCTCCTACCCCCTGCCACCACTGGGGATCAAACCCAAAATCCTGGCATGTGCCCTGACTGGGAATCATGACCTCTTGATGAGACATACCAGCCAAGCTTGAGCATTTTAAATTGTAGTATATTTTTTTTGGTAATTATTATTTGAATGTGTAATTTCTTACTTTGAATTCACTTTACTTTGGTAAACATATTTTGAGTTAAAATGCTCTCACATTTTATAAAGTTAATTTGGTGAACATTTGCCCCTATTTCCAAAGTTACATGAGTAGAAGAATGTCATTTCATTTTTGTGCTTTAGTTTAGCTGCAGTTTATTTCCAACAACAATCTTAATTGTGTCTATGGGACACTGTCCCTAACACACCCAAAAGTTTTTCATTCCACAGAACTATCCTTCCAACTTTAAATTGCTTTGGGAATTGGGGAGCAATTACAACTGTTATATTACAAATATTTATTCTTTCACATCTTTGGAATCTGGCATTGTTGGTTGAACCTGACCTTAATTCAGAATGCTGACATTAATACTAAGAAGAAAGTAACTGGTTCTTTTCAGAGGTGGGAATAATTTATCATTAGAAAGGTAAGTCTTCAATATCATAAAACTATTTCAACCTACAGTAAGGCTATAATTTAATATTCAATTCATTGTCATAAAAATACAGATGTGAATCTTTTATTATTTCATTATTATTTATAAAATGTTCATTAATCCTTAAAGCAATTTCCCTGTGCTATCTCTATATTTCCATATAATATCCCAGCAAGAAAAGTAAAGCAGATATTTTTATCACCATTTTTAAAATGAAAAGACTGCAGCTCTAGGAACTTGGAACTTTAAACCAGACTTTCACTTTAGCCTGAGAGATTATTCCAGTATGTTAAATGCATGTCATATATATATAACAATAAGGACAGTAGTTCCTTCTTATCCAGGGTTTTACTTTCCATGGTTTCAGTTACATAATGTAATTACACTTATAATGTCTTTTCATATGTACTTTTTCTGTATCCAACTGAATTGTCAGCTTTGTAATGGCAGGCACTTTACACTTTATTCTTTTATTTATTCTTTTGTGCTTACAATATGACTGAGTTAAAGGTCTGGCAAAGTTTAGCCTATTTTAAAAAACGTTGTCTTTCAACAATATTTTCTCTTTAGGATATTTTCAAACATGATGTGAATATGGAGCTTTCTGTAAAACAAACAAACAAAAAGTATGTTCTTGTCATTTTTCAGGATGGCATGCCCATCCATCATAAAATAAATGAAAATGTATTTGGATCAGAAAAACCTATATAATCTACCAATTTGGTGTAAGCTAAAGCCTCTCTACCTCTGTGTTCATACCTGTTGCATGAGTATCACCTGGGCACTCAGGATAAATGCAGAATCTCAGGAGCTGCCCTGAACACTAAAGCGGAATCTAAAATTTTCAAGATATCCAGATAGTTCATATGTAATGAAAGTTTGTGAAGCTGTGATCTAGACTTGATAGGAAACTGGAGCTCCACTTATTTGCTATCTTGTTAACTTTGGAGAAGTTCTATTTTTTATGTTTGAAAAAATGGAAATAATGTAAAAGTGGTGCATATACACACATATATTTATAAAAGATATTTAAACCCAATTTTCTTAGGTTGAACTAAATGAATAAATTATCAAGAAAAACTCTGGAACTACAGAATAAAATAAGTGAAGAGACTGTGTATTGTTCTCCGAAGATTATTTATAACACTCATTTGGAGCTGATATATGCAGCGGTCTCACAGAAGATACCCAGAGCGGCTGGAATATGAGATCAACTATGTTTAAACATGTTAAATTTCAGTTAATTCCATTCAAATTATTATTAATTGTTTATAAAATCTATAATTAAATTGACTAATCTAAGGTAATGAAATTGGCACCAAAAAAATCAAAGTTGCTGTAAAATTTTGATCATCATTATTAACTCCAAATCTAATTTTCAGTGTTTTGCCATTTCCTCCGCTTGCTTTCTGGGGCAGGTTAAGAAGTCAGGCTTATAATTAGTAATTAGTCAAGAGTTTAGGAATCTCAACTCAGAGTCATGTCCTCAACAGCAGGAAATATTACCTCTGTGTCAGCTCAGAGATAAATCTTCATATATTGGTATTGGGTGCTGGAACTTCCATCTTTCCCAATTTCATTGTATTACTAGTTATATACGTTGTTGAAGATAACCAGATGTTAGAGCTTCAAGCAAAAACTCCCTGTAATCCATTCTAAAAAATGAATTGTTCAGGTAATTTTTACAAGTGTTTCTTGGCAGTGAATGCATTTTATATCGCCTCTTCCTTCTGAAAGCAGATGACATGGGTAAAATTAACCAGACATTTGTGTCAGAATTTCTACTTCTTGGTCTTTCTGGTTACCCAAAGATTGAGATCATTTACTTTGCTCTAATTCTGGTGATGTATCTAGTGATTCTGATAGGTAATGGTGTTCTGATCATAGCGAGCATCTTTGATTCCCGTCTTCACACCCCTATGTACTTCTTTCTGAGTAACCTCTCTTTCCTGGATATCTGCTACACATCCTCTTCTGTTCCCTCAACATTGGTGAGTTTAATCTCAAAGAAAAGGAACATTTCCTTCTTTGGATGTGCAGTGCAGATGTTCTTGGGGTTTGCAATGGGGTCAACAGAGTGTTTGCTCCTCAGCATGATGGCCTTTGACCGCTATGTGGCCATCTGTAACCCTCTGAGATATCCCATCATTATGAGCAAGGCGGTGTATGTTCTGATGGCTTCTGTGTCATGGCTCTCCGGTGGAATCAACTCAATGGTGCAAACATCTCTTGCCATGCAATTGCCTTTCTGTGGGAATAATATTATCAATCACTTCACATGTGAAATATTAGCTGTCCTTAAGCTAGCTTGTGCTGATATATCCCTCAATGTTATCACCATGGTGATATCCAATATGGCGTTCCTGGTTCTTCCCCTGCTGGTCATTTTTTTCTCCTACATGTTCATCCTCTACACCATCTTGAGAATGAACTCAGCCACAGGGCGGAACAAGGCCTTTTCCACCTGCTCAGCACATCTGACTGTGGTGATCATATTTTATGGAACCATCTTCTTCATGTATGCCAAACCCAAGTCTCAAGAACGGCCTAGGGAAGACAAGTTGCAAACTTTAGACAAACTTATTTCCCTTTTTTATGGGGTAGTGACCCCCATGCTAAATCCTATAATCTATAGCTTGAGAAATAAGGATGTAAAAGCTGCTGTGAAATATCTGCTGAACAAAAAATTTATTTAATAAATATTTTCTATTCAGAAAATATGTCTATGTGTAATAGGCACAAAGGTGGACTCATAGGTAAACCAGTAAGACCCTCCTTTGCAGAAAGCATGGTGAAGGAGAAATATTTTTATTCTTCTCTTTCCCTAACCCTTTACAGCAAGAATTACTGAGAAATATAGTTCTCTATAAACTCAGCTTCTAATATGCTCTGATCCAGATCACCCAAGAACAATGAATTCTATTAGCGTCTCACTCCTGGTGATATCTAAAATGAGTATTTCTGTTACACTGGAAATATTGTAGAAAACAATCACACACAGCTTTGGAAGTAGAGAGGCAAAAGTACAAAATCTTTAATTACACAAACTACCTAAATGATATTGGATAAACTTTCTTTGTAAGCCATAGTTACCTTACCATGCAACAAGGAAATGACTAAAACCAGGTCCCACTGGAGAAGGGACTCAGCATAGTACCAGCTTTGTAGTGCCCTAGAAATTCAGAATTGAAGCTAAGACTCCAAATTGAGGACTAAAAGTTACTACTAAGCACCTTTTTTACTGAAGCTAATAATTACAGTTGCTGGATATCGCCCCATAAAAATCACTCTGCTAATATGCCACACCTTCCTTTGTCTTTCCCTCCATATCTATATAAAGAAAGGTTCAGGCCAGGAGAAGAAACTTCTACCTTTTGGGGAATGCACAGTGGAGTGGTGAGAGGTGTTTCCCTGCAGTCCCTGTGGAAGAATGGGAAAGCTGTTTTTTCCAAAGCAAGCCAAGTGATGGTGTGCTACAAAAAAACTCTTAAGGTTTTGGGTGCCTGCAAAGAAAGAGCATCTGGCTTTTGTTGTCATGAATGAAGACCTGCTGAGCTTTTGAGACTGCAGACTAGCAGAGAACTATCTAAAAGAGGGAAGAAAGTAGGTATTTCATGCCAAAATAAACAGAAACATTTCAAATCTGTCTGGGATGTTCTCAAAGGATCCAAAGGAGTGACAAAAACAGTGATTGGGGAAATAAAATCAGTTTTTTTTCATTCTCCAATGCATTAAAACTCTTTAATAAATTTATTATAGTTTTTCTTTTTCTTTTTTACCACCTAGCTTTCCCATAATCTCTTGATCCATTATGATAGCTAAGTTTAATCTTATTTTCTTTTTAAAAAATAATTTTTTATTGATTGTAGAGTGGAGAGGAGAGAGAGAGAAACATCAGTGATAAGAAAGAATATCTGATTGGCTGACTCTTGCACACCCCCACCCCCAATGGGAATTGACCCTGCAACTGAGGCATATGCCCTTAATCAGAATCAAACCCAGGACCCTTCATTCCACAGGTGTCAGCTCTACCCACTAAGCCAAACCAGCTAGGGCTGATTTTTATTTTCTTAATTTTACTCTTTCCTGTTTTAGAGCCACAACGTGACTATATCTCCTACTCAGAGACTACGTTCTTTGCCAATCCATCTCCTTTGGGTTGGCCCAGGTTTCTATATAAATGATGTGGTCACTAAATTCTGCTGTTCTGCCACTGCTTCTCCAGAATGAGAGTGTTGTCACTGCAGCAAACATTCAGCTGCTCCTCTCTTTTCAGGGAGAATCCCACTGACATTGCTTTGGGTTCTATACAGAAGGGTGTGTACCAGACGCTGTGGATGATGGCTTTTGAACTTCTAGTGCTTCTCCTCCTCCCTCCTCCTTGGGGACCTTGCATTTGTATCTGATCCTTGTTTAATTCTCTTTAACTTTGATTTATGATTATGACAACAAGGAGTTAAGCATATAAAATATTATTTAAATAGTTTTAACCAACTCTTGAGCACCTTAATGTTACCCACCCCATAGCTTTTCACCTTTAAATATAATGTTAGCTGTAGACTTGTCATATATGGTCTTTGTTATGTTGAAGTACCTTCTTTCTACACTGATTTATTGAGAATTTTTATCATGAAAGTGTATTGAATTTCATCAAGTGCTTTTTCTGCATCTATTGAATAAATTATACAGTTTTAAATCTTCATTCTGTTTACATGGAGTTTCATGTTTATTGATTTTCAAATGTTGAATCATTCTTGCAACTCAGGGATAAATCCCGCATGACCCTTTTAATGTGTTGTTGAATTTGTTTTTCTTATATTTGATTGAGAATTGTTTTATCTATGCTCATCAGGAATATTGGTCTGTATTATTCTTTTCTTGTAATGTCCTTACCTGGTATTGGTATGAGGGTGATGCAGTCCTCTTAAAATAAATTTGGAAGCATTCCCTCTTCTTCAGTTCTTTGGAAGATTTTGAGACAGACTGGAATTAATTTCTTTTAGATATTTGGCAGAATTCATCATTGAAGCCATCTGGTCCTGGACTCTTTGTTGGGAGGTTGTTTTTTTTTATTACTGTTATTGATTTACTCTCTTTACTCACTACTCTCTTCAGATGAACATAACACAATCACATGCAGCAATTTTACATTTTATTCCCTCCTTTCATGTAATTGATAACAGGTTTCTGTATTATTTTTCTATTAACACATTTCTGTGGTATTAGTTATGTTACAGAAGATGGGAGAAAAATCAAACAATGCCAAGAGAAATGGAGTTACACTGTTTATTATGCATGCAAGCTCAGAGAAATATTTCAAATTCTGAGCAAAATATAGAGGAAGTTTTCCCTTTTTATATTTTTTCCAGCCCTTTTGTCTCCCAAATAAGGGTTTTTCCAGACCTTCTACAGACTTTACAAAGAGCTCTGTATAAGTTATTTTTGCAGGAAGCTTGTAACCTTGAGCACAGAGTATGGAAGTAGTATCAACCCCTTACATTAGATGGCTAGCCTGCAAGGTAGACAGCTAAGTTTATCTTTTCTATTATTCACTCAAGCTAAAAACATTAATTTACAGAATAAGGGACTGTCTAATAAGGGACTGTAACATTAATTTACAGAATAAGGGACTGTCTAAAACATAAAAGAGTTGACTACAAGGGATCATTTAAAAATAGAGAATTTTAAACAGTAATTTTACAAAATAGAGATTATTATGCTTCAGTTAATTCATACTACTTTTACCTTTATATACTAGTAATAAAAGTGATTTACATGCCACCATTGCAGTATATATTTATATTGATCATTAGCAGTAAAGTGCATATTTTTTATACTTTCAAGTCCCCAGGTAGATGAGGTTGCCTCCAGGACCTTGGTTAATATTGCTAGTTTTGGGACAGGGTCTGCTTTAGGGTCCACAGACAGTGGGCTTTTTATCAGATGCACTAATGCATGTAGCTCTCAGGTCACTGGGAGGGTTCAATAGGGCCCTGGGTTGGTCCACTTTTAGACTGTGGCTGTGAGGAGCTGGAGCCAGTTTATGGTACCCTTTCAAGATCTGCAGTGGAACCGAGGTTAAGGGCTTACCTCCAGAGACACAGACTAAAAAGTATGTGTGAACAGTACTTCTCTCTGGTTGCAAAGGTGAAGGAGCCAGGTTCTGTTCCTTCTAGAGGAACTGAGGTCAGCAGGTCTACCTCCAGGGAGTTATATAAGCTTGTCTCTAGGCGGGCCCCTGGTGGGCAGGAAGTTTCCCAGCCAGAAGCTGCAAGGGACTGGAACAGATTTATAGGCCAATTCAGGATCTGCAGGCAGACAGAGGTTGGTGGGCTTGCCATAGGGCACAGAAGGGGTGTGTCTCCTGCCTGGTCCCTGGACAAATGCTCCTGTTGGCTAAGAGCAGCTGGTGCCAGGTCATGGCTACTTCAGGGCCACAGCCAAGAGTGAAGTTGGTGAACCTCTTACCTGTGGCATGGGGAGGCATGACTCTTAATCGGTTCTTTGGCAGATGGTACTGGTGGCAGGATCAAGGTCAAACAGTGTTGTATAGCCAAGTCCACAGAGGAACAGGGCTGGTTCTGGGTTAGTGTGTGGAACCATAGTCCATAGTTGGTGAGTCTCCTGCTTGGGCATGGGCCTGCCTTCTGAAAATGGCCCTCCAGATTTCAACTATTTTGTAGTGAAATATAGCATCTTTTGGAAAATTACAGCCAGAATCTATGTTAGTATCTGTAATATAGCTTAATAGTTGTTTGAAACACTTTAATTTGATAATATACCATCTATCTATCTGAATTCATACCCCAAACTAATCCTTCTGGATTATTTTTAGTTTACTTGTTGGCCTGAAACATTTGAATTCACTTTTGCCCTATAAATTTTTTTAATATTATTGATTATCTGTATTTTATCTCATTCCAAAAAAAGGTTGATGATAGCATTCTGCATGACATTAACCTTTCTAAAGGAATGAAGATAAACTAAGCAAAAAAGTTAAATAGCAATGGATTTAATTCACAACAAATATCTGTTTAATTTATGATATCCAGATCATTTTCCAGTTCCAGTATTTCACCTTGGAACTTACATTTGAATTAAGAACTTTATTTGAATGAACTTTGGTTTGGTAAGCATATTTTGTATTAAAAAGCTTTGACATTTTATAAACTTAATTTGGTGAACATTTGTTCTTGTTTCCACAAGGTGCATGGGTCGGAGAATGTCATTTTATTTTTGTGCTTTAGTTCGGTCACAGTGTATTCCTAACAGCCATCTTAATTGGGTCTGTGGGACACTGTCCCTGACACACATAGTTTCTTCATTCTTCAGAGCTATCCTTCCAACTTTAAATTGCTTTGGGAATTGGGGAGCAATTACAACTGTTGCATTACAAATATTTATTCTTCCACATCTGTGGAATCTGGCATTGTTTGTTGAACCTGACCTTAATTCAGTATGCTGACATAAATACGAAGAAGAAAGTAACTGGTTCTTTTAGGAGGTGGGAATAATTATCAGCAGAAAAGTAAGTCTTCAATACTATGAAACAGCTATCTTCATTCCATAGTTTAAGCTATTATTAAATACGGATTTAAAATGTAATAACATGAGGAAATAGGGCTACTAATTTATTATTGTTACCAAATAGCTACGATTTATTATCATTGTTATTTTTATATAATGCCCATTAATTCATAAAGCAGTTTTCATATGCTACTGAGTTTTTCTCAGTAGCATATGAACCTGGGAGAAAAGTAAGTCAGGTATTTTTATCACTACTTCACAAATGAGAAAACCAAGACGATGGATTAGAAGAAAAGAACCTCAAACCTAGACCTTTCTCTTCTAAGCCCCAAGTATTTTTTCATTAAGCGCACCTCTTACTACATCGATTCATGTGAATACAAATGAGTGACCTTCTGTACTGGCATTGTCTTTATACAACAGCATTATTTTAGTGCTGATTGAAGGAGAGTTTTTAAAACATCAGATCTTGCTGCAAACGAATAACTTGGGTATATTAAAATTTTCTTCATCTACCTTCACCAATTTAGCCCAAACCCAAGGTGTGTGCAGCCACTTTGTTAGACTTTAGGTGCAGAGGGATGAGCAAGACAGATACACTCCTTTTCTCCGGCCTTTCTTATTTGTATAATACACAAAGTAGCCAATTTAAATTCTAGGGAGAAGAACAAAGGCAACAAGACAGAACTAGCTCAATGTGGGTTTGAACTGATGAGGGGATTTCTGCCAAGGAGGGCAAGGTTTGGAGCTGGTGGCAAGAAAAGTGGTTTAAGTGGACCAAGATACATTGTCATTACATTTTTTCTGGAAATGGAAGCCAACAGGCTCTCCAGGACTGAACCCCACAGGGTCTGGATCTTGATCACCACCATGTTTCTTGATAAGCCATATTTGATATCTTCTTTCGTGTTCATGCTGGGGACGATCGAAGTACTCTTGTCCCTATCTAAGGCATTCCTTAGCCAATTTCTGACCCTACTTGGGGGAATATTGCTTTATCCTAGGAAGCCATGTAGAGTGAGTGTAGAATCATTTTATAGGTAATGGAGTGTTTAGGGACATATCATTTACTCCAGAGCCCTGAATCTTCCATCATGGTAAGAAGTACTCACAGACTGGATCACTTTTGCCACATTATGTCTTTAACATTTGAAAAAAAATAAGGATAATGAGAAGAATAATTTGGGTTTTGTAAAATCAAAAGTGTTACACACATGCAAATATATTTAAACATTATTATAGTTTTCTCAGGTACATAAATTGCAAATACCTTGGAAGTCACAGAATAAAACAAATGAAGAATGACTATTATTGTTCTTCAAAGGTTCTCCATCATACCCATGCATAGTTGGCCTGCACACTGATTTTCAATAGGAACTAACAAAATAATAAGAACGGACTATAACTATGAGATCAACAACTAACTTTACCTTTGAGCATATGTTAAATTATAGTGTACAAAGTTTAATTTAGTATAATCAAATGTTTGTCCTATAAAAACACACAATTTAACTGACTCAGAGGAGATACAGAATGTCAGGTAGACAAATATTCATAAAAACCAAACTTGCTTTTCATTTTTGAAAACTTCTATTAAACACAGACTCAAAATTCCAGTATTTTGCCTCCCCACTACTCCCTCACTGAACCTGACTAAATGAAGAAATCAGGTTTATTGTCTGAAATATCCTAAGGTTTCTTAGAAAACTCAATTTAGGATGTGGTGTCATCAGTAGAAAGGTTGCTTCTGAATTTGCTTCTGATCCTAGTAGATCTGAACACATTAGACACAGGGCAGAGGATTTTCAATTTCCCAGGATAATTGTATTCTGGGCACACACTGTTGAAGACAACAACATATGTCAGGAGCAGATGACAGAAGTTAAAGGAAACACTCTATGTCACCCTAGAGTAAGACATCTGTTACATTTGTTGCTTGGCAGTGAAAATATTTTATGTTAGATCTTTTGCTATCTTGAAAGCTGGGACATGGATATAACAAATAAAACATTTGTGAAAAAAAATCATTCTTCTGGGACTCTGGTTACCCAAAACTTGAGATCATTTACTTTGCTCTCATTTTGGTTACGTATCTAGTGATTCTGATTGGCAAATGTTGTTCTGATCATAGCGAGCATCTTTGATTCCCGTCTTCACACCCCATGTACTTCTTCCTGGGCAACCTCTCTTTTTTGATATCTGCTACACAACCTCCTCTGTTCCCTCAATATTGGTGAGTTTAATTTCAAAGAAAAGAAACGTTTTCTTCTCTGGATGTGCAGTGCAGATGTTCTTTGGATTTGCCATGGGATCAACAGAGTGTTTGCTCCTCGGCATGATGGTCTTTGACCACTATGTGGCCATCTGTAACCCTCTGAGATACTCCATCATCATGAGCAAAGCAGAGTGTGTACTAGTGGGCTTCTATGTCATGGATATGGATGGGCAAAGAGTACAGCTCTTAGCTAGGAAATTGGCTCTAAAACCAGGAGGAAAGAGAAAAATTTGGTAAAAAAATAAGGACAAAATTAGGTGTCTCAGTGGTGGGTGATGTGGAACAATGATATGCTATGCTCAGCCTTGGCAGAGAAGAATCTACCAAAAGGAAATTAACTATTTTTAATAGGTTTACTGAGAAGTTTCAACTCAGTGGGGGTATAAAATGAAGTGTTTTTTTCTCTTCCCAGTTGCTAATTTCAGCCCTCCTTCAAAAGGCTGAAAAACATCTCAGGCAAGCTAAAAAGTGTTTGGTCATCTTTAGCTCTAAAATACCCACCCTCGACAGAGAGCTGAGCTTAGGAGCTATAGCTCTCTGTGGAAGATGGCAGCCAGCGGCTGAGCCCTGCGGGGAGAGCCATCGGGCCAGAGCTAGCGCCGAGCAGCCTGTAACCACACCAATACCTCGGTGGCAGCGTGTGGCCCGTGTGCGGGCAGCAGGAGTGGCAGCCTGTTCAGGCAGGTGGCATCATGGACGAGAAGGTGTTCACCAAGGTACTGGACCAATGGATTGAACAGTTGAATGGGTGCAAGCAGCTCTCTGAACCCCAGGTCAAGAGACTCTGCGAGAAGACTGAAGAAATCCTGACAAAAGAATCCCAACGTGCAAGAGGTTCGATATCCAGTCACCAGCGGTGGAGATGTGCATGGGCAATTTCATGATCTCCTGGAACTGCTTAGAATTGGTGGCAAGTCACCAAATACAAATCACTTGTTTATGGGAGATTCTGTTGACAGAGGATACTACTCAGTTGAAACAGTTACTCTACTGGTAGCTCTTCAGGTTCCTTACCGTGAATGCATCACTATTCTTTGAGGAAATCATGAAAGCAGACAGATCACACAAGTATATGGTTTCTATGATGAGTGTTTAAGGAAATATGGAAATGCAAAGGTTTGGAAATATTTTACAGATCTTTTTGACTATCTTCCTTTCACTGCTTCAGTGGATGGGCAGATCTTCTGTCTACATGGTGGCCTCTTGCCATCCATAGATACACTGGATCTCATCAGAGCACTTGATCACCCGGAAGAAGTTCCCTGTAAGGGTCCAATGTGTGACTTGCTGTGGTCAGATCCAGAATACCGTAGTGGTTGGGATATATATCCTCGAGAAGCTGATTACACCTTTGGGCAAGATATTTCTGAGACATTTAATCATGCCAGTGGCCTCACGTTGGTGTCTAGAGCTCACCAGCTGGTGATGAAGAGATATAGCTGGTGCCATGACCAGAATGTAGTAACGATTTTCAGTTATCATTGTGGTAACCAAGCTGCAATCATGGAACTTGATGATACTTTAAAATACTCTTTCTTGCAGTTTGACCCAGCACCTCGCAGGGGTGAGCCACGTTACTCATCGTACCCCAGACTACTTCCTGTAATGAAATTTTAAACTTGTACAGTATTGCCATGAACCATATGTTGACCTAATGGAAACTGGAAGAGCAACAATAACACCAAAGTGTCAGAGAATAGTTAACATTAAAAAAACTTGTTTTCACATGGACCAGAAGATGTGTCATATAAAAATACAGAGCCTCTGTCATCAACAGCCGTGATCACTTTAGAATGAACCAGTTCATTGCATGCTGAAGCATGCTTGACCATTGTTGGTCAAGAAACCAGTCTCTGGCATAACATTATTTGTAGTTACCTTTGCTTTCTCTGAGAGACTGCAGATAATAAGATGTAAACGTTAACACCGCACGAATACAATTTAACTTCCATTTAGCTATAGCTTTACTCAGCATGACTGTAAATAAGGATAGCAACAAATAATCATTGGAGCTTAATGAAAATTTTTAAAAATAAGTACCAAGGCCTCCTCTCTACTTGTGAGTTTTGAAATTGCTCTGTTTATTTTCAGGGATACCGTTTAATTTAATTGTATGATGTGTCTGCACTCAGTTTATCTCCCTTCTCAAATCTCAGCCTCATGTTGTTCTTTGTTATTGTCAGAACCTTGTGAGTTGCTTTGAACAGAACTGTTTTTCCCCTTCCTGTAAGAAAATGTTAATTGCACAAGAGCACGGCAGTGTTTTTCATAATAAACTTGTGAACTAAGAATGAATGAATGAATGAATGAATGAACGAATAAATAAATAAATAAATAAATAAATAAATAAATAAATAAATAAAATACCCACCTTCCAGCTCTTCTCTAAACTAACTTAGTCTATAGCCCAGAGCAAAAGCTCAGTAAGCCTCCATTCACCAAGCAAGACATTGGTTCTCTCTGCAGGCACCTAAAACTGCAATTGCTCTTCTGTAGCAGAGATAGACAGAGATACATATTAATTGGATTATAACATCATCTGGTGTTCACTGTATAGTATAACTTGATTCAGGCAGTTGGAACATCTTGTTAATATAATTTAAAAAATGTGTCAATGAAGAAAACAAGATATCCACTGAGATCATAACATGTCCTTGAAGGTGCTTAGTTAATATTTTACTTTGACATGTTCTAGAAATTCCTGGGAGCAGCATTAAAGACATACTGATAAAGGGCGTTGAGGCAGGTGGCCCCACAGTGATCTCGGGGTTCTCTATGCATGGGTACACTGTGAGGGAAGTGACCTGGTGAATATGTGGGTCGAGGGAGTTTTTGTGTGTGTGTGTGTGTTTTTTTGATGCTTTACTGATCTCCCCTAGAGAAGACAATAATTCATCCTCAACCAAACATGTCTGACTGAAAATCATTACACCTCCCCAAAGAAGAGTTACAATCCAGGGAAAGACAACTTTATCTTATAAGCAGTAAGGCTATTACTCAGGTTGAAGACTCCATGGAGCCATGTTTTCCAGGGGGGATGGGCATTGGACCAAGACAGGGGTTCTGCCGAGGAGAATGTATTAGTTTGGTAGGCCGATGTAACAAAATACCCAGACGGGGCAGCTTGAACAGCAGGCATTTATTTTCTCCTAGTGCTGCAGCCTGCAAGTCCAAGATCAAGATGATGGCAGGCTTAATTTCTCCTCTGAGGAGACCTGCCCCAAGGCCTCTCTCCTTGGTTTGCAGATGACGGTCTCCATTGTGTGTGTTCATCTGGTCGCCCTCTGAATGCACCTGTCTGGTGTCTCTATGTATCTAAATTTCCTCTTCTCATAAGGACTCCATTCCTATTGGATTAGGGCCCACCCTAATGAAAGCATTTTAATTGAATATCTCTTTAAAAACCTTGTCTCCAAAATATGGTCACAGTCTGAGATACTGGAGGTTAGGACTTCAAAATTTGAATTTTGGGAGACAAAATTTAGCCCATAGCAGAGACTATGGTCTGTTGGTACCTGGCTATTTTATACTTCTTCAGGAATTTAGTTGGGTTCTAGTATTAAGGCTTGTATTTGGAGATAGAAGAAAGTAGGGCGTTCTGTGAAGTAATCTGTCTACACAAATCCATACTGACCAGCTCTCTAAGTACGAGTGAGTTTTCTTTCTAGGTAGTAGTGAGCATGCCCTCCTGATAAACTTCCTGGCACTTTGCTTGAACTGGGACAACAGCAAACAGATGTGTTAGGCAGGTGCAGTGCTCATGGTTGACAGCTGAGTGCACAGAACTGCGTTTGCACTGCATTTTCTAAAAAAAGTAAAAATGGCATTGCCTTGTCCCCAACCTCATGGCCTGAGGATTTCAAAAGAGTATCATTTCTGTTTTCCAGTATGATTTTTGGTTTGTTAGAGTTTTCTACGCCTGGCAAAGAAGTTATATTTTAAAAAGTCATGTTTCTAAAAAAACTTCTGAGGAGAAATGCCAAAGAAATGTGGCCAAAAATTTGGAAAAATAAAAGGCATTTTTCATCCTGAACCAGGGCAAAGCCAGAGGTTAGAAAGTCTAGAGAGATGGAAGGTAGTAGTAATGGATCCAAACAGACAGAAGGAGGCCTGTTAGTGAACAGAGTAAACACAAATGGGTGGACCTTTTAATAGGTGTAGTGCCTGGAAGATAGCAGTGGCTGAATAGAATGAATACATAGTTCATCACAAAAGTCATGCTCCTGCAAAGTGGCACAAGGTAACAAGCAAGGGAAGACTACATTGGCCCTGCCCTGTGTAAAATAGAAAGCAGCTCTGGTGTGAAGTCTGTACTCCTGCATTTTTCTAAGTATAGTTTGAATGAGGTATCCCTTCAAAAAAGTTTGAGTTTAAATTTAAACTCTATACTGTTATAATCCTCTGTTTTCACTAGATGGCAACAGAGACTAACTTGTGGATAAGCCGCCCTCCTGAAAGCCTCCTCAGAAAGAGAACAGAAACTGGTTTGCTTTCCTCCCTGTTGTTATTAATATTAACCATTAGTGAAAAGAAGTTGTTTTGCTCATATTTTTATTCAAAAGATTTTAAAGCAAACTATTGAAGAGAGTTGGTAGTGTCTTATATCAAAAATCAAATACTAAGGAATAGTTCTGTGCTCAGCACTGAGCTGAAGGCTATGGGGAATAAAAATAGAGGCTTCATCCTTGCCCTTGAACTCATTATCTCTTACCTCTATGCATCAGTCAATAGCTCTTTTGTCTTGCCGGTGTTAGGGTAAACAATAGGAAAGCACGGAGCACTTGTGGCTCTGGTGCTACTCCTGCTTCTACTTGGTGTGCTTACAAGAGACTAGGATAACATACAGCATTGGTTTCAATGGTGATTTTTTTAAAATAGAGTTAAAAATAAATGAATAACAGAAAGTTAGTAGTTATATATGTGACTCATATTTGTATCCGTTGGATGCTGCTGGACTGTAATGTAGCAAAGGTAAGTAATATTTGAAGCTTTTAGCCAAGGCAGCACTCAAGGTCATCCCATGATTTCAGTGGGGGTGAGAGTGAGGTAATGGCTTGTCTTGACAAGACAGACACTGTTGTTTCCAATCAGTAACTTTAAAGAAGGTGTTTTAGTTTGCTAGGGCTGCTGTAACAAACTATAGCAAACTGGCCGGTTTAAACAAAAATAATGTGTTCTCTCACAGTTGTGGAGGCTCCAAATCCAAAATGAAAATGTCAGCAGGGTTGGTTCTTTCTGAGGGCGGTGAGAGCGAATCTGTGGTTCCACGTCTCCCTGCCGCTAGTTTCTGGTTGTTTGCTGGCCATCTTTGGCTTTTATTAGCTGGGTATTCATTGGCATCACTGCAGTCTCTGCCTACATCTTTGTTCTTCCTGTGTTCATTTCTGTATCCAAATTTTCCCTTTTTATGTGGACACCTGTCTTACTGGATTAGGGGCCAACCCTATTCCAGTATGACCTCATCTTAACCAATTGCATCTGCAGTGGCCCTACTGCCAAATAATGTCACATTCTGAAGTACAGGGGGCTAGCACTTGAACATATGATGTGTATTTGAGGAGCATAAGTCAATGTTTAACAGAGACTTTAAAACTAGCTCCCAAGAAGGTAGTATAAGAAGCCTCTGATGGATTTCCTTTTGTGTGTATATGGTCGAGGTTAATTTCATGAGATGGTCAATGTTCCCTTCTGTAGAAATGTATAAAATGTACTATGAAATATTTATACTAAAAGCAATTATAATTATGTTTTTCTCTTCCTTCTCTCTTTTCCTTTTTCCTTCCTTCCTTCCTTCCTTCTTCCCTTCTTCCCTTCTTCTCTTCCTCCCTTCCTCCCTTTCTTTCTCTCTTCTTAATTATGTTTACATTTTTGCACAATGATGTTGAGATTACATTTGGTACATTACTGGGAAATATTGAATCAGTAGAAAATAGGAGGGGCATAAAAGTAGGAAAGTATAGGAGAGGTTTATAGCTTATCAAAATAGCAGTCAAATTTATATTTAAACAAAAAAAATAACATAGAGCTTTATTAAGTTATGAATAACTTGTTTTCTATAACAGAGATTCCAAAGTTTTTTAGCCAAATGGACTTAAACTTTCGTGGGTTTTTGTTGTTGTTATTGTTTTTTGTTTTAGTATGGAAGGACACTCTAGCTGCTTACATCATAGGAAAGGCAAGGTACCCCTTGTACCATCATTTTTATGCTGTTCACTATCCAGGATGAAGCCCATTAGGGAATGACGTGGCCTATAGCAGCCAAACTGACCAGGAGGAAGAATGCTTACAAACAGGATGCCGATGAGTGACTGCTTCAGCAAGTGCATTAGTCAGCCATGGTTGAAGAATAGCTTTCATGTGAAGGCTCAGTTTTCAGCAGAGAACTGTGAGCTGGCTAATGCATGCTTTCTGAAAGTATTCAGGAGACTAACCCCATTCGTATAGGCTTATTTAATAATCTGGATACACACACATATGCATTACAGTAGCCTGAAGAATGGCCTGGATATCACTATGAACAGGGCCAAAACCCAGGACAAGTGTAATTGGATTGTGGAGATCCTGTGCCAGCTTGTGGGTGAATCTTGTATTCTTGCCATTGCCTCTTTTTCCAAAGCTTTTGACCATTCTTCTGGTCACGTTTATAGGTCAGGCAACTAAGGGTGGGCAGAACACTTAGGGGACACTTCCTGGATATATCTGAACACATTTGCTGAGCATGATTGTCATCATTATTAGTGTCCTCTTCTCCAATGAAGGACAACTCTTGAATGTCCTCTATTAACCTTAATGTGCTCATTAACTCTTCAATTCATCAGCATTCTCAATTAATATTATTTAAATACTTAACTCTTCTTCTACTGGCTTAAATTAATTTTCAAAATTCAATTTTGCTTCATTCAACAGCTTGTTAATATATGAAACAAGTTTATTCCTGATTATAATTAGGTAATTTAGTCATACAATGGAGTCATATTTCAGCAGAAAAACAAAATCTTTCTAATTTGTATGCCAGATCAACTGTACATCTTCAGAGAACACTGTTTTTTTAGTGCCCTGCCAGTAGAGTAATTGTGAGCTCCACTGTTGTAAGAGAACATAACTGAAGACCTAGGAATAGAACTCAGACAGAACATATGCTCTGCATTACTAAAAATAGTAATGGAAGCCCTTGAAGTAGGACCTAGTGAAAAACAGAGGTCTACATACCAATATAAGATATGGTCCAACTCTTCAAGGAGTCACACAGACTGAAGATGGCAACTCATTTGTTTGTGCTCATGCTGTTTTTCCAGCATTGAGCACAACATAAATACATATTAATGAACACACTGAAAACAGTTAACTCAGTCGTTTTGGAATTGGAGGCCTTGTCAAAAACTCCTTAAAGGACCAACAATTTATTTGACGAATGATTTCTAGATGTTTTTATTGTTGATTTTAATATTTTTAAGAATAAATACTTTAGAAATGGACAAACACAACTGAATTCTGGCCTTATAGAAAATCAAGTCAAGTCACCCACGCTGGTTTGGCTCAGTGGGTAGAGCGTCAGCCTGTGGACTGAAAGGTTCTAGGTTTGATTTCGGTCAAGGGCACGTACCATGGTTTCAGGTTCCTCCCTGACCTAGGCCCTACTCAGGGTGCATGCAGGAGGCAACCAATCAATGTGTTAATCTCACATCAATGTTTCTATCTGTCTTTCCCTCTCTCTACTACTCTTCTCTAAAAATCAATGGAAAAATATCCTCGGGTGAGGATTAAAAAAACAAAATCAAATCAAATCATACTTACAAATTTGTAAATTAATTAAGGAAAATAATTGTATAGCATGGAATAAGTTTAAATTCTCTGAAACTATAACTTCTTATTAGTTCATCATAATGTCTAACATAGTATTCCTGGCGAGTGATGGTATTTGCTCCCTTAGCCAGTGATCAGTGATCAGTTATTAATTTGAAATTAAAGAAATGTCTAAAATGTCTAAAAAGTAATCTCAAATCAAAAGCAATGAAAATTTTTTTGTAATCAAAACTTTACAGCATGATAACAGGTTTAAAACTCTGTTAGCATTGCTTGAGTTTCTACTATGTACCAAATATCCAGATTTCTGATGCAACTTCCTTTCTGAATTATTCACAATTCAAAAATAACAACTTTTTTTTACCATTTTGATATAAAATTAAATTGTATCTCATTCTCTATTAATAAAGACAAAGAGTTGTTTTTTTTTTAATTAGGCTCTCATTAGAAACAGAAGTCTTTCCAGTGTGAGAAAGAGCAAATAATTTCTAGCCCTTAAAATTCTTTAATTCCATGAAAAGTAATACCAGGAGTATTTCAAGTAGAAAATATGTATAGCAGTTAACTTGTTTAAGAGTTTAAAAAGTCATTGCAAAGAGATTCCATTAAAGGAGGACATTAATTATATAGCAAGAGGGCTTTCGATATTGACATCATGTTTGTGCTAAGGTCATAGACTCTCATTATAATTTAAGTGTTTTGACATGTGCTGACATGTTTAACTTCTGAAACAGGTTTAAATATTTCTGTAAATTAGCTACCAAAGGTAAAGAGAAGACTACCCAAAGCACCAAGTATCCTTGAGAAATGACTGCGGCCTTCACTATAAAGATTCATCACAGACTCAAAAGTGGCGAGTCCTTCTGCAGTATAAAATGAAAATGTTTCATATGCCTTAATAGGTCTAGTGGGTATTGGTGCTTCCATTTCTGTAAGAGACATGGCAAGGTGGCTTCAATGCCTGTAGGTAGATAAAGTCATCCTTTAGGGTGGTGTCTCATAGGACTCAGCATATAATATCCAGCATATAATATCTGCCAACACAACTTATAGTTTACAAACAAGAAAAAGATAAATGACTGAGTTATGGACAGTGCCCAAGTCTTACTAAGGTGATCAGGGCAAGAGAACACTGTCCCGGAGCCTTCAGCAGGATGCACATTCCTCCAATATAAAAGAGGAGACCTATCTGCCTGAATCTAGAAAAGGGGGAATTTTGTCCAAGATAGAAATACTTTATCCAAAGTCTGACCAATAGAATGTGAAAAGGATTGGTGTAAAGGAGAGACTGTTGCTTTTCTATATCTTTGTTGAAATATTTCACAGGAGCATCACATTCCTTTACCCCGATTCTTTCTTACTGAGCAATCTTCTCATTGACACATCCATTTGCAAATCACTGAAGTAGCTTGTATCTAATACAGTACCAGGGAAACAGTACTCGGAGTTGGTTAGAAGTGTTTATTCTTTCACAGTAAGTTGACAAATCTGCTAGTGTCTGCTTCACTATCTATCACTTGAGAATTTTGTTATAAGCCAGTCCCTAAGAAACTAGTTAATTCTTGGCACACTGACCAATTCAAATGTTTGGGATTGAAAAGGAGGAAACTTGGAGGTGATGGACATATACTTATCAGATATTTCAAAACTTATTTGATAAGTTGTTTACTTTAAATATGTGCCATTTCTTGTGTATCAGTTATACCTCAATGAAACTCTTTAAAACAAAATAAAAAAAACATCAAGAGCCAAATTCTAGGCCCTATGAGCTCAACAGGCTCTGAGGGAGGCTCCAAGGCCCTGCGAGGACCTTGCTTGTGCTTTCCTGATATCTGTGTTCTTTCAAAGTCAGCATGCTCTAATTATGACTGTCTACTGATTAGTATGTGACTTTAAACACCCAGATTTCCTTAACAGATTCTTTAAATCTATAAAGCCGACATTTCAACTTTAAAATGCATAGATGAGATAAAGTATCATTATAAATTCTTCTACTTTATAAGAAATGTGTTACTATTGTACATCTTAGTGTGGCAGTTAATTCTTCTGCTAAGTTCTTTGGTAAAGCTGGGATCAATCAGCTAACAACGTGTCTTCATGCCTTAGCTCTTCAAGCTGGGTGACAGGAAGGACTTGATTTGTCTATGGTGTGACAGCAGTGACAAATTTGTGAGTAATTATATGAGTTAGCCAATATGCTGGGTACTTTCTCATATATTTACCTAATTAGCCCTCTGCCTTGTGAAACAATTTCCATTTTAGAGGTGATGCAATAAAGGCTTAGAATAATAAAATAACTTGAAACCACACATTGGTATATTTATGATGTGAACCTAGGCTTATCTGACTCCAAGATCCATGTTCTTTATGATTTCACTGGCTCTGTCTTTCTGATTTATTCAATGATTTCTAATAAAGATCATGTCCTTTACTAGTACAATAACTCTCTGGTAAGGAAACTTCTACTTATCAAACAACCTAGATGTTACAGTGAAATAGATCCCACCAATTAGGACAATGGAATACAAAATGTAATATCTAGTAATTGAATAGACTAAAACATTTCTTAGTAGACTTCCATTGAATTAAATATTTTAAACTATTAATTAACTCAGCCGTGGTTGGGCTGGGTTGATGGTCTGTGGCTTAATTGCTCCAGTGGCCTCTGTGTTGGCAGTCTTGCCTGAGGTTCTCCACCATCAGCCAGGTCTCAAATATATTTAAAGTCTAGTCCATTGCCTGGTGTCTGTAAAAGGCTACTGAATTCACTATTTGGCCTGAATTTTCTCAATAGATGAAGGTCTAATAAGAAATTTACAATAAATGTCATTGTAATGATATACGTTATAGAATCATCTGAACAGCAGTGGGGACTAGAGGTAAGAGCAGGGAATCACTAGGCATGTGGGAGAGCTTTACCACTGAGCAGGTGGCATTTGGTTCAAGTCTTAAGGGATCAGTGGGTGTTTATGAAGTGAGGAATTGAACAGGAAAAGGGGCTTTGCAGACAGTGGACCCAGATTCTACAAAGGCATTCATCTGTGAACAAGTTCTTTAGACCTAGAATGATAAGAAATGCAATGTGGTATGTTTTTATTTGTTTGTCTTTGTCATTGTGAGCACATTGGCTAGAGGTTAAAATAGGTAGCTTGTAAGCCAGAGCTAGGTTTTGATGCTTGACATGCTGAAGTGTATGGCTCTATGATGCTCACAGGCTTTCTCGCCGGGCGAGTGCTTCTAGTCGGCAGGAGACTCAGTGACATAGACTGAGGTTCTCCACCATCAGGGAGGTCCTCATTTTAAAGTCTAATGATCCCAACTTTCTAGACTTCGATTAGCCTCTGCTTCCGGCCATGTTCAGTGTATGCAGTGGAAAAAGGATAAATCTTTTCATTAACACTGGGCATTTTTTAGACAAGAGATTGTCAATGTATGGTTATATTGGAGAGCTTGCTGAAAAGGCAGATTCCTGGGCTTGGTATTCTGATATTATTGGTTTGACTTAATGCCAGGAATCTAAATTTTAACAAACATTCTGCAAGATTCTAATATGTATACTGCTGTTGTATAGGATAAAATCTAAAAAGATATAGTTACATTGATTAATTGAAACTCATAACTCATTTTCTTCACTTTGACAGAAAAGTAATTACAAGATAATTTATTGATAGCATTAATACAGAATTCCAAGGCCAGCTTCCAGATTGAGAAGACATATGCAACATGGGTGAGGATCAATTCAGTTTATGTGTTATTCTTGTATATATTGCAGCAGAGGCCACAAAATGGAAGCCCATTCTTTTGGAATGTGCCTGTGAAAGTGTTTGTTTGGGCCTATACTCTACTTTCTAAAAACTCAAATTAACGTCCTCATTTACACAGCAGTGTTTTATATACTAAAGGCCCATTGCATTGGATTCATCCAGAGTGTGTCTGGTCATCTTGCCCAGTCCTGATGAGCTAGACCCCAGCAGCAAGCTAACAGACCAATTGTAGCATCTGCCCCCTGGTGGTTAGTGCACGCCACAGTCATAATGACTGGTCGGACACTTAGTGTAGGAGGCTTTTATTATATAGGATATTGCATTTACATAATGCAATATCCAGCTAGAACTGGTTAGGGGATACATCCTTTGGAAAAAAATCCAGGACATCTAGTTCACTGGAGGCTCCACCCAGTCTGTTCTACCCTGGGCCATAGGATTTGTCCTGAAGCAAGGCCACTCAACATCTGGCCACTCCTTGTCTTCCAGTTTCACTTCTGCGCTGTCCTCAATTCTCCTCATGCTCAAGCATTGCCAGATATCTGGAGGCAGTGGGCAGAGATTTCACACCTCTGTGTCTTTTCACATCCTCTCCTGTATGTCGAAAATGTCCTTGTCAACTTGATGTTATTGGTCATCTTTAAAGACCCATTACAATATCAATTACACAGTCTTCCCTGGCTCCTTCCAAACTAAATTAGGAATTCCCCCTCTGCTCTCCAGCAGCTTGGCAAAGCTCTCTGTAGGTCTCATCACTTTGTATTATAATTAGCTACTTACTTGAACATCTCCACCACGAGATCGTAAATTTATTCAGAATTTGCCACTTAAAATGAAATTTTACCAAGGCTTAATATGGAAAGGATCATATCAAACCTACCGTTGGCCAGAAGAGCTGATAACCCTACAGTTCCAGTTCCTTAATTATCTTAGTAGAATGTGTGGCATTACTTTAGAAGGATGCATAACCATTTTGACTTTAGCCAGTGTTTAGGCAGTGTTCTTAAAGTGGGTCCAGTGAATTCTTACTTATTTCATTACTGTGATCACACCTTCTGAAATGAAATTGAATATGTCACAGGAGACCTAAAAACCTATTCTATTAAAATTCTTTCTATCAGATATATTACAACTACATCTTCGCTGATTGAAATTTGTGGTAATTTCTTAGAAGAAAATCCTGCTCTGTATTTAACAATAGACTTACCTAATACTGAAGTCATATTTCACTCTAAATTCTGTTTATTTCCTTTTTGGTGAAATGGTCTATTGCCCCTTTCATAAGAATGCTAGTTTCAGCTACTCTCTATCACTTGCAAATCTAAACTTAGGTTTCCCGTTCTTGAATATACTTATTAATTTCTCCCTTCCTTTTTCTGGGCAAATGCCATGTGGCTTTTAATTAATTCCTTCTGTAATATTTGCATGCCTTGGTTTTCTTTAATTTATTCTGTCTATACTCTTGCCTCACTTAATTCTAGGGAACATTTGGGGAATGGATATAGTTTGCATAAAGGATGCTTCACAAATAAATTATGCTGCTTCCAACTGCCAGAATGAGTAAGCCACAATCTTGCAAAGCCATTTCTATAAAGTCCATCTACAATGAGAACACTTGTTATTAATGTTATTTAAAGCTACACTGAAAGTCATTAGTGCACTGTAATTGCACTTGCCCACTTCAAGTTTTAAAAAGTCATGCTGAGTTTAAATGTTGGAAATTACTTTTTCTCAGCACCAGTCCTAAAGAGAATGTATAAATCTGGCTCTGTTTGGGTGATAGTTGTCTGTCCAGATGGGATTGTGCATGTGAATATTTTAGAGCTTCACCAGCTCAGAAGTCCAGTGATTGTGCCATTATATTTCACAAATCAGATTCCTGTCCTTCATGAATTGCTAGCAATCTGATAGCATTTCATGTCTTGAAAATAACGTCAATTCCATTAAAGTTAGCTGGGTGAATTAATATAAAGCATATTTTTGGACTCTGGTAGGAGACAGAGATAAGCCTGCAGAGAAGGAGAAGCAGGATTGGAGGTAGAGGTACTCGTAGAGAGAGACACAGCGAGGAAAGCATCTGATTAAAGGTCGGTCTCCAAAGGGAGAGAGAAAAGACACGGAGAGGCTGCCGGCTGGAATGATGCTTTTCACTTTTCACTCTCTATTACCTGTCTATTTTTTTCATAGAAAATTTTATAATTCAATCCTATATAATAAAAGCCTAGATAGCTCACGGCTTTGTGCGATATTCTCGTGCAATGTCGTCACAAGATGACCACCATAAGATGGCTGCCACAAGATTGCCAGCAGGGGGAGAGGGGATTGAGGGCAAACAGGCCAGCAGGGGAAGGCAATTGGGGGCCACTGGGCTGGGAGGGAAGGGTATTGGGGGCAATTGGGCTGGCAGGCGAGCAGTTAGGTGTCAATCAGGCCAGCAGGGAGTAGTTAGGGGGCGATCAGTCTGGCAGCCAGAAGCAGTTAGGGGCAATAGGGCAGGCAGGGAGGTGAGCAGTTAGGAGCGAGCAGTCCCGGATTGTGAGAAGGATGTCTGACTGCTGGTTGACCCGGCAGTCAAACATTCCCCAAGGGATCCCAGATTGGAGAGGGTGCAGGCTGAGCTGAGGGACACTTCCTCTCCCTTGCACAAATTTTATGTACCGGGCCTCTAGTATTTTATAAAATACCCATTTAATTGCTTATTGTCTCTCTCTTCCAGTAAAATATAACTTCCAGGAGTGCACAGATCTTTTCTATTGATAACACAGGGAATTACCAGAATGCTCTTCTTAATCCTTTCAAAAATGGGTTACCATGTTTCTAATCCTTTTCAAACTAACGTTAACCACATGCTCTTCTTTAAAGCAGCACATGGACTTTTACTCAGGGGCCTTTCTAATGCAAATATGCTATTATTGACTTTAAGAAGACAGCTCTACTGTTTTTAATGAGTTAATATTGATAGTTGGCGTTTGTATTTTAACAAACATACAACATACAAATTCATAGCAAAAACACTGATATCATCTGAATGTTCTTTGACAATAAGAATAGTTTCCAGTTAATTCCTTACCACCTTTTCTCCTAAGGTAGAGGAAAGCATCAGTGCTTCTGAGTGAAATATGAGAATGACTTTTCTGCCTTTGAGATTTATAAGTACTCTGAGTGATAGTAAAATTTGAAATCATTCTCTGCCACAAAGGTTGACATACAAAAAAAAATGGAGTTTCTTTTAAAACCTTTTAAGTCTATAACAATAGTCAAAGTCTAATGCTATTGATTCTTATTTC
The DNA here is from genome assembly GCA_011751065.1 of Lasiurus cinereus. Taxonomy (NCBI): domain Eukaryota; kingdom Metazoa; phylum Chordata; class Mammalia; order Chiroptera; family Vespertilionidae; genus Lasiurus; species Lasiurus cinereus. The sequence continues at coordinate 6,130,179 of JAAGEH010000226.1, forward strand.
TGAAAGTACTTTCCCTTAGGGCTTCATGCTATCTATCAGACCAAGGACTCCTCCCTGATACCACTATGTGTGATTTTATAAATTAATGAAGATCTTGCTTGGGAGGGGGAAGGGGGACCATTTAAGAAATCGTATACCTATTAGAAAGAGGTCCAAATTTTATAGGTTCCCTTCCATGTAGATATTTTGAGTGTTCAGATTATCCTGGAATCTTCTTGAGAAATGTCATGTGAGTGGTAGAGTCCCAGAGAGTTGTCTGAGAGATGTTTCAACCCATGGCTGATGCTACCAGAGGGATGGCTCAGTCTATAAGACACAAGACAACTTCAGAGACCTAGGATCTGTGGTCTAATTAAAATAGATGGAGGGAGGTGATAGGTTCTCCCCTCCCCCAGAGCATCAGGACAAGAGTTTATTGACTTCAAAGGCAAAGAAAGTAGACAAGATGATAGCCACAGAGGATGGAATAAAATCTGTTAGTAAAAATGGAGCGGTCTTTTATTTCTGTTTCAGACCACTTAACATAAACATTGCAAAACAAATAGAAAATAGGAAGGGTACCTTTCAAAGCTCTTGTTCTTAGATTACTATGTATATCAGGACCTGCTTTTAAAAATGCAGATGCCCAAGCCAGACACCAACCCTAATGACTGAGATTTTTAGATGCAGAAATTAGGTGATTCTAATGCAAATAAAAGTATAAAAATAGTTTTTGTCACCCAAGGTTCCAGGATAAAGGTTGTGGATTTTTCTTCTACAATAAGCACTCATAGAAAGTGGAAAATTTTTCAGAATATTAAGCAGTAAGGCATGTTTTTAAAGATTTGGTATTGCTTAAGTGTGCATTTGTTCAATACATGCATTTTGAGGATACCATTAAGTATGATCCATTGTAATTCCTATTGGCAATAAAAGGATGAACCAAACAATCAAAATTATCTTTAATTTACATTGTAGAGATATTCAAGCAACCAGAAAATAGAGTAGAGAACATGAAAATAGAGACAGGCACAAATGGAGGATGGCAATAGTGAGTGGGAACTTTACCCCAAATTGTAGAGGGAGAATTTCTAGAGCAAATTCTGCCTATGCCAAATCTTGAAAAATAATTGTATAGCTTGGTTCAAGGTCGGGATATAGATGAATAACCACAAGTATTTAAATATGTGTTTAAATACTTCTGTATATTTTTAGTTAATACCAAATAAATGTAGTAATTAAGTATACCCAGAATAATAATGTGAAAAGAGTGCAAAAAATGGAAAGGAGCATATTGCAAGAGTTTTGGTTATTAAAAAAGAAATATAAATTTTATCCTGTTAACGAAGTACTACTGAAGGATTTTAAGGACCAAGATGGAAAGCATCAGATTTACATATTTGAAAGCCCCTCCTGCCATACTGATCAAATTATAAAGGGTGATTAAAGGTATGCTAATGCAATTGAGGGCTGAGAAAATATTATGATAATCTGGGCAAATGACAATGAGAGAGAGGAGAATGGATAAGAAATATATTAAAAAGAAGTAAATAAGACTTGCAGACAATATGAGGTGACTGAGTGTAAATAAATCAACAAATCAATATTTGATCTGCAGAATACTTTATCACCAAATATTTGAATAAAATGCCCATTCTTCTAGCATTCAGGATTTGGAGAGAACACTAGAGTGGACTTGATACTCACTCTTGGAATCTAGCAACACTTCATTGTCCTCTGAGGCATGGGTGATGGGGGTGGGGAATAGGAGGTTGTTGGCAAGGACTGTGGAACCGGAGTCTTTGGAATGTGGTGGGCATCCAGTCTTGCTTACTGTCTTATTAATATTTTCTTATTTGGAAAATGAACTGAATTTGGGTCAGTGGGAGGAAAAATATATGCCCTTTTTGGAATATCCTATATAATAAAGAGGTGATATGCAAATTGACCATCACTCTAACACACAAGATGGCTGCCCCCTTGTGGTAAAAGATGGCCACCCCCATGTGGACACCAGATGGCCACCACAAGGTAGCTGGCAGGGGAGAGCAGTTGTGGGTGACCAGGCCTGCAGGGGAGGGCAGTTAGGAGGGACTAGGGCTACAATGAAGGACAGTTGATGGGAACCAGGCCTGCAGGGGAGGACATTGGGAAGAACCCAGGTATGCAGGGGAGGGCAGTTGAGGGGGACAAGGCTGGCAGGGAAGAGCAGTTATGGGTGACCAGATCGGCAGGGGAAGGCAGTTGTGGGCCTGCAGGGGAGGGCAGTTAGGGGCAACCAGGCTGGCAGGGGAGAGCAGTTAGGTGTTGATCAGGCTGGCAGGGGAGTGGTTAGGGAGTGATCAGGCTGGCAAGCAGAAGCAGTTAGGGGCAATCAGGCAGGCAGGCAGGTGAGCAGTTAGGAACAAGCAGTCCTGGATTGTGAGAGGGCAGTTAGACATGCCTCGAGGGGTCCCAGATTGGAGAGGGTACAGGCTGGGTTGAGGGACATACCGCCCCCCCCCTCCATGCACGAATTTCATGCACTAGGCCTCTAGTTTTAAAATAATCTGCTATTAAGATAGTTAACCTAGGTTTAACAGTATCTATTGCACATTCAGTGATATTAGGCAGCTCTTCTACTTCATGAACACAGGAGACTGAGTGATGTTTTAGTGTCAGTGTAGGACATAGCACATTGCCTTCCACATATCAGGTCTTTTCAGGAGTGTTGTAGGAGGTGGAGAGAAGAGTAGTCACCTGCGACATTTCACAGAATGACACTCAAATTTGCTTTAAAAAATGTGGTATTTTTGTTTTCCACAATGTACAAAAAGATACCAGGCAGAAAAATATCCATGAAGTGAAAAAGTAGATACATTTAAAGGGATTAATAATAATTATTTTCCTGATTAATTGGAAGAAGAAGCAGAAGGAAGCTAATGCAGGAGGAGGAGGAAGAGGAGGAAAAGGAGATGAAGGAAAAGAAATTGAGAAATTTATTTTTAAAAATTATATGTAATACTTCCATCCAGAGATAAGTTTCATTAAGTTTACTGATTAATATGTAAGTCTGTTTTAAAAGTACATATTATATAATTTTTACAGCTATTCCTTGCTTGAATTTAATAGCATTTCACAAATTATGGAGTAAAAAGAAAAAGGTATGCATAGAATATTAATCACAGAACTTCTCTGTCCAGCTTTTCCATTTAGCTTTTCAGTATTATTATGTTCATTACTTTAAAATGATCACAATAGCAAACAACATAATTCTACTATGACAAAGTAGAATCATTAATATGTTGGCATATTTTCTATGTATTTATATATTTATTTTTTTATTGTTGACACTGTTACAGATGTTCCTCATTCCTCCCTCCTTTACCCACCATCGCCCACCCCCCTTTAATAAACATTTGGACCTTACTGTACATACAATTTAATATTCTCTTCATCCTTACAATATAATTTCTTCCTAAGCTTTTTAAAGTATTTATTTAAATATTGTTACACATTCTGATTAGAAGTATATAATATATGTGTATTTCCTTAGTACACCTTGGTAACATGGTAATAAAGTAGGTTTTATTTCACTGGCTCAAGCTCCACCTGGTAGTGCAGAATCCCTCCTCCCTTTGTTCCATCATCATTTCTGTAGCCTCCTAAATGTATATCAGGCATGTTTATCATCAAGTCTGGCCCGCTGTCATATGGAACCTGTCTTTTTCCTTGCTCCCCTGCTGGCCTGGACTCCAGTGCTCCTTCCTCTGCCCATGAAGCCATGCTAGGTTGCCTTGTCTTACCTGCCTGCACTCATGGGTGTGCTGCCTGCCTTCTGGGGCCCTACTAATGCTGGGGACCACCTCATTTTCTAACACTTTTCTTCTGCCTCTGAACTTCCACCGTGTGCCACTTCTTCTGGAAGGACTCTATAATCACTGCCTCATGCCTTCTGCAGCACAGGTCATTCCTGAGCGCCTCTATTACTATGATGAGGTTAGGGTGACAAAACAGCTTTGGGTACTCTGGAGCACCTCCCCTCCCCCCAAAAAAGGAGGAAGTGAGGAAGTTCTCACAGAAGCAAAAGCTTTCTTTCCTTAAAAAACAATTTTTTTAATTGATTTCAGAGAGATGAAAGGAGAGGGAGAGGGAAAGAGAGATAGAAACATCAATGATGAGAGAGAATCATTGATCAGCTGCCTCCTGCACAACCCTCACTGGGATGGAGCCTGCAACCCCGGTGTGCCCTGATCAGGAATCGAACCAGAACCTCCTGGTTTATAGGTTGATGCTCTACCATTGAGCCATGCTGGCTTAGTTTCTTTCCTGTTTTTGAATAACATTTTTTTTTGATACATGAAGAAGCAGAAGAAGTGCCCTAATTATTTCTAGGGATTTTTATAAATTAGCTCTTTCAGATTTTATTTATTTTTCTTTCATGGAATTTAGATATTCGAACAATAGGAGCTGTGCTAGCAAATACATTTAGAATGGTCAACATGTTCTACTTGGAATCTTTCTGCTTCTTTAATGACTGTGGCTTTGTTATAAGCCAGCCTCCTTGTGCCTGGATTTTTTTCTATCTTTATAATTACTTTTCTGGATGTGTATACTTTTTTTTTTTTAAAGATAGTGTTTAGATTGAAAATGGTGCTTTTGATTACTTTTTCTTCAGTAAATTCTAAAAATTATTTGAATATGTCCTAAGAAATACCCAATAATCCATTCTGGTTGGCAGGGGAGTGGAAATATTTTTGATAGAGTCACTCTGACTTTCTCCTTGGGTAGGCTTTAGAGATGAAGACAACATTTGCCAACCATTGCTAAAAGGTGAATGAAATTCTCAACCTACATCTATGTAAGTTTAACACTAGTCATATTTCTCTGGCTTTGTCTTGAAAATCCCAACCTCTAACTGGGGTTTTCCACCCTGAGCTTTCTCTTAGGCATGCTTGCTATTTTCTCAGGGAGGATGATCCTTGTTTGTGTGGAAGGCTATCTCATACCTTGTGTGATGTAGGAACTGATGCTGAATCTTTGGCTTAAAGATAATAGACTTGGATTTGGCCAGCCTCATAAACTCCTTCCCTTCCCTAGAAACTTTCTCTAGTTTCTGCTTCACATGTGGTTTAAAGAATTACTTCTGTAAACCATAGAGTCTTCTGCATGCTTCTATATAGGTTGAGATGGCACCCATCAATGGCCCCATTTCTTTGCCTTGGTTCTTTTCTCTAGTGTGCTTTCCCAAATATCAGCAAAGGACAAAAAGCATTGCTTCTAACCATCTGATTTCTGAACTTAATTGGACTAGGTTGAACATAAAAGTCAGAAAGGAATATAGTTAACAAAAAGAAAAGACAACCAATAAAACATGAAAAGTTGTTTGACTTTTTCATACCTAAAGAAGTCTAATCATTAAAATAACTATGAATCTCATTTTTTATATATCATGTTGACAGAAATTACAAGGTTTGACAATACTTTGATCTGGTGAGGACAAATTTGTGCAGGAACCTGTACTGGTGCTGAGAGCAGGTGTGTACCTCATTAGTATCAGTTTGGTGACACACATACCTAGCCTGACCAGCATGGTTCAGTGGTTGAGCGTCCACCTATGAATCAGGAGATCATGGTTCAATTCTCGGTTGGGGCACATGCTTGGGTTGTGAGTTTGATCCCCTGGAGGTGGGGGGGAGGGAGATGTGCAGGAGGCAGCTGATCAATGATTCTCTCTTATGATTGATGTTTCTATCTCTCCCTTTCCCATCCTCTTGCTGAAATCAATAAGAATATATTTTTAAAAAGACTGCCTATATATTTTGTTCTAGGAATTATACCACTAACATACACCTCATTGGTAACCTCACCGAATTGTGCCAAGATATATATATTTTTTCATGACTATTCATTTAATGTTGTGATATAGAAAAGTAATCAATAGCCACAAACAGAAACAAAAAGACCTCAGAAAAGATCAAGATACAATCAGGACTTTAATCACTAGAGAACTGAAAAACATTATTGAAAAGAATAAAGGTATACCGAAAAGGAAGTATTCCTGAGATATATTAAATGAAAAGGGCAATATAAAGAACACAATGTATAGTGTAATTCTGGTCTGTGAAAATAAAAATGAATCTACGTGGTATTAAAATTTTTTTCTGGAAGATAAAAATAAAAACCAGTAGTTGTTACCTTTGGGAAGATAGATTGGTTGGAGAAGAGCAGTTTTCAATTTTCATTTGGCATCCCCTGTGTCCTATAAAGCAACTTTTATTTACTTTTTCTTTAATGTCAACAGGAGATATGTGGCTGCGTTTCAGACCAAGTCTTTATTATATAAACACATAAAACAAAATGTGTCTATGTGCATTTAAAATATTTAAATTTAAATTTAAAATTTGAGATCATTATATGAAATAATACAGAGAGTTTTTGAGTATGTCTCTTTTTATAGCTGTTTAGTGTTGCTAACTGGGTAGTGAAGCTGTTTAAGAACATAAATGCTTACTGATTAAAGAACTGAAGTTTTTCAAGTATTATTATATGAAAGCATGCCTGGGGTGGGGAAAAGATTCAAACATGGAAGCACATTAAAATCACCTGGATGTTTTTTTTTAAAAAAATAGGAATGTTTGGCCCCACATCATACTTATTAGATCAGAATCTTTTGGGAGGGCAGGGATTGGACACATGATTTTTAAACATTCTTTAAATAGTACTAATGTGCAGCCAGAGTTGAGAACTATTGGTGCTACTAATGCTTCTCAAACTTCAAATTAAAAAGAATCTCCTGGGAATCCTGTTAAACTACAGGTTTGATTCCATATGTCTGAGGTGGGTCTGAGATTCTGCATAGCTAATGAGCTTCAGAGTGATGATAATGCTGCTCATCCATGGACCGACTGTACATGGAGTGGCAAGGGGCTGTAGGATTTGCTATATTTGCTGAGATGTTGGATTTTGAAGTTCTTACAGTTCTATGTGGACTCCAGGGGCTGTAGACATAGAGAAAAATGTGAGTAGGGGAATAAGGGATAGGAGGCAGGAGGAGAGGGGGAATGTGATAGGGAAAAAAAGAGAAAGTGCTTTGAGAATAGATAGTAGATGGATGGTTTTCAGGGTAGTGCCTCTCTTTTGCCTGTCCTGTGGAGAAATTTACCTAACTGTCACCATTATCCTAAGAAGTCATTATACTCATGAATAGTAACAATTTTTGAAGAACAAGTTTATATTTCCTCATGTTCTTTGAGGAAATATGAACACCTCTGTGAATTTATAGCTCAGTCCAGCCTTATGTCAGTGAGTACTGTAACATTATAATGGCTCTAAACATCTTGGAAACAATGTTAAAGGCAATGAGAGATCACAACCAAATAAATGGTGACAAATATTTATTGAGCACCCAGTCTGTGCCTGAAACTTTTACATATATTACCTTATTTAATTTCATAGCAACTCCGTGAGCTAAGTATGTGCTCACATTCTTATTTTGGAGAGGAGGAAACTGAATCTAAAGCATTGAAGCATCGAAGTTATTTCCCAAGGTCACATACATATAAAATAAAATAGCTGATTTTATTACATATAGATGCTTTTATTTCAAGTTCAATATCCTTTCCATTTCAACTAGAAGAGTCTGAAACTACAGAAATAGTAGATACATTAAAAATAAAGAAAAATATTGTATAATAAGTCATCAAAAGATGGGAGACTAGAATGTAGATTATGGAAAATTATGAAAAGAACATTGAATTTAAGTAACAATTTTAAAAATTCAGAATATAGTCTTGAAAACTATGCATGGCTAGCTAGTGGACTATTCCAGTAAAAATTGAACTATAAATAAACAAACAAATAAAGTAAGAATGGTTTAGTAACCTAATACTATATTTAGAAAGTCCCTTGCTCTAAGAACTCTCTAATATATATAAAAAAAATCCTCAGTTTTCCCCAGCTCATTTGCTTGGAATTGTATGATAGACTAAAGCTCTTGTGCAAAGTTATTCATACCTTATGGGAGAAATGCACAGAATAGTACTTTAGGAATAGAGAAGATACACGAGTAAATGTGTGTGTATGTTTTAGAAGAAACTCAAGTTAAAAAAGTGGATGAAAACATTTTAGTACCAAGGTTGAAATAGATTCAAGGTCATACTCATCTATGGAGAACATGTAATGTGAGTTTTTTTTCACATTCTAGTATATTATATTCAATATTAAAAGCAAATTAAATTACAGTGCACACTTACTTTCACAATAGCAAGGTGGATATTACACAGCTAATAACATGAGACTGAATTCATGTTTCATCTGATCTACTTACACATAGACGAAACCTTCCCTCATAGTCCTGATTGTTCATCTGACACAATTTTTAAACTTTATGGGAAATTTTGTGAGAGAAATGCATGATAAGAACACCACTGGTTTTAAAAAGCAATACTAGTTTTTATTTCATTAAAATTTTTTTCTTTATTAAGGTATTACGTATGTGTCCCTATTGCCCCAGTGCCCACCCCCCCACTCCCCCACTTATCCCTCACCCCTCTGGTATCTGTGTCCATTGGTTAGACTTACTGCATGCATACAAGTCCTTTGGTTGATCTCTCCCTCTTACCCCCAACCTCCCCACCTTCCCTCTGAGGTTTGACAGTCTGATGGATGCTTCTCTGTCTCTGGATCTGTTTTTGTTCATCAGTTTGTATTGTTCATTATATTCCATAAATGAGTGAGACCATGTGATATTTATCTTTCTCTGACTGGCTTATTTCACTTAGCATAATGTTCTTCAGTTCCATCCATGCTGTTGCAAATGATAAGAATTCCTTCTTTTTTTTTTACTGCAGCATAGTATTCCATTGTGTAGATATACCAATAAAGTGAGTTTTATATCATGCTTAGATGTACACGCTCATGTCTAGAAGACAGTCCATGCTAAAAGCCAGTCCAAAAACCTAACCTACCGATCGTAATGTCAGCAGTGGCTGTCATTAGATTTTTTCAGCAATTACCTTGGACTTTCTCCCTCTCTCCTCCCCTCTAGCCCCCATGTTCAGTCTTATTCTTAAGTTGCTGCTCTGTTCCTGCTTTTCCTCTGCCTTTTGAAGTTGGTGTGGTTTGATAAGGACTTGATATAATTTGTGATTAGTTTTCAGGGAAAGGTGTTCCTTTTTTATTTGATCTCAGAACTCATCCCTTGGCATCAGGTTTTAGCTAGCCCTTCTTAAGGATAGCCCTTTCCCTAAGGTATATATATTGTAATTACAATTATGTTGAAGATATTTCCAACACACCAGATGTTGATGTGCAAAGAGCTACTAAGTGTTAAATATCAAGGTTGGTATTCTGATCACTATTATGTAGAAATACATTCTGAAATGTGATATAAGGAAAACAGAGTGGCAAAGGAAGCATATTCTAGCTCATTCATACATTTTGATTTATAAATAAACTTGATTGATATTTGTTATTGTCAAGTTGTGCTCAGGATATGAAAAACCAAATGGGAAGGAATTTGCCAAGAAAGATTCAAACCAAACATATGATTCCCCCCCCCCTATTTAATTCTCCTGTTTCTTTGCTAGTTTCAGACTCAGGCATTTCACAAAATCTGGGTAAATGCCAAGAATGAAATTCAATATTTTGTTCCTGACTTGAAAAACAAAATACCACAAATCTCAGAAAAAGTACCCTTCAGGTCTGTTGCTTCAATCTCAGTGATGTGATAACAGCACTAAGTTAAATTCTATCCTGTAGTATTGCAATTGCTTTTACCATTTAAATGTGATTTTTTATTCTAAAATACATATTTTTATTGATTTCAGAGAGGAAGAGAGAGAGAAATCAATGATGAGAGTGAATCATTGATCAGCTGCCTCCTACATGCCCCACAACCCGGGTATGTGCCCTTACCAGGAATCGAACTGTGATTTCCTGGTTCATAGGTCGACACTCAACCACTGAGCCATGCCTGCTTGTCTCTGCTTATTCTTAAGAGCATGTGAGGAACTTAAGAATAAATTATAATTAATAAAAAAATTACAAATTATAAATAGAAATATAGAATCCAAACAAATGGAAATTCATGTAAAGATAAAAACTTGAAATCCTTCCAAATAAATTTTCAAATATGCAGACTATTTAAGGATGCAACTAAATTTTAAATTCAAGAAATGGGATATATGATGTATTAGGTAGTAATTGCCACAGCAATGAGAGCTACCAAAGAACTATATCTTGGCCCATACCATTTACTTATCACACAGCTCTGGGTCAATTTGAGCAAATCTGTTGGTCTCATCTGGGCTGAGATTGTTGGTTGACTAAGTATTGGCTGATCTAGACTGGAGTGACTGATATTTTCTGCTTTAAATTGCAGGTTTGAGGGTTTTCTCCAAGGTGTCTCATGGCTCTGTCATGGACACCAGCAATTCATTGCCCCAAAGTAATTTAGACCCAGTGTCAGAAGTCAAAGTAATTCAGTCCCATGGAAGTGACACTGATGAGGCACTGAATATTTCTGAATATTTTTTAAAAGAGGAAGAATATTATTTTGTAAGTGAAAACAAAATTTACCCAGTCTCACACAATATTTTTCCAAGTGTTATATTATATGAAAGGTTCTTAGTGATTCTGTGGACATATCATTGACAATATTTTCCAAGTCTGTCTGTTTTTTAATGTGTATCACTGTTTAGCTTAACCTGATACAAATAGATGATTATGTTATGTTTGTTGTTTAACACGCATTATTCAACAATGCCTTCAGGACCATGTCAGAAGGGGAAGGCAATCTCGTTATTTCCATTTTATAGATGAGGAGATATTGCTCAGGGATATTAAGTATTTTTTCCAGTATCAAAGATTTTAAGATGACATAACTCATATATCAAAAACCCCTATTTGATTTCACTATAGCATGTCATTTTTCCAAGTCCTGGAACTGCTTTAATTCTGAAATTGATAATGATGATATCAATAAGAATTATGTTTATACACAAGGCTAGTAGATGTATGTAGTATTAAAAAGCTTATTGTTGCCTATATTTTCCTAGCCTCATCAAAATTCACAGTGGAGTTTAGATTCAGTTATTTTTACATGTGGATGTCTATTTGTTTCAGCACAATTTAATGAAAAGGCTATGCTTTCTCCATTGCATTTCCTTTACTCCTTTGTCAAAGATCAATTGGCTGTTTGTGTGAGTTTATTTCTGGATCTCAATTGTATTGGTCAATGTGTCTATTCTTTCACCCAAAACACACTGTTTTGATAATTGCAGCTTTATAGTAAGTCTCATAGACATGTAGTGTCCATCTTCCCACTTGTACTTCTTCAGTATCATATTGGCTGTTCTGGTTCTTATGCAGATACTGTACATATTTTGTTAGCTTGATTTCTTAGTATTTAATTTTGGTGCTAATAGAAATGGTGGTTTTTAATAAACTTTATTTTTTAGAGCAAGTTTGAGGTTAATTAGCAAAATTGAGTGGAGGATGCAGAGATTTCCCATATACTTCATGCTCTCAGATATGCCTAACTTCCCTCATTATTAACATTTTCCACCAGAGCAGTATGTTTGTTACAACTGGTGAACCTATATTGACACATAATTTTCACCCAGAGTCCATAGTTTAAGGGTTCACTGTTTGTGGTGTGCACTGTATAGGTCTAGATAAACCTATAATGACATGTATCTACCATTATACTATCGTATGAAATAGCTCCAATACTGTAAAAATGCTCTGGTCTTAGTCTATTTGTCTCTCCTCCCCCATCCCCTGGCAAACACTGATTTTCTTTTCTTTATTATCTCTATAGTTTTGCTTTTCCTGAATGTCATATAATTGGAATCATATTGTAAGTAGCCTGATTCTCTGACCTTTTGTAACTTTCTTTGAGGATCCTTGTAAGGTGCCTTCTGTTCACACATGCTCAAGCAACTGAGAACTACACCTGGACAGAGAAGGTTCACAGTGGTCCTTGTGACAAGCTGAGCTTCCCCTGCTGCTTTCCTGACTGAGAGGAAGGGTCTCCATGCTTGGAGGGAGAAGGAGCAGGCCATAATGTCCAGGCCCAGTGCCTAAACCACACCTCAGGGTCCTCAAGCAATGACCTCTGCCTTGGCTCTGTGCCAACCCACAGCCCACATACCCAGCATATTCGCTTCTGCAAGGGGGATCTGCTCAGGGGCATAAGGGGCTGAGTCCTCATCCCATGCAAAATCAGGTCAGGTGGAGTCCATTTGGTCTGAGTATGCCAGGTGAGATCAAGGTCTCGTGTCTACGAAGAAATGGGCTCCCTCAAGAGAGAACGTAGGTCCTCCAGGTGGCAACTTACCAGGCTGTCCCTAGAGGAAGGTAGAGGAGCCCCTGGTGGTGGGGGGAGCAGGAGAGAGAGGAGAGGAGGACATTTCTGTGGATGTCAGTCTTCTAATCGATAACAATAGGTCCTGCTTCCTAGGCTTAGTGTAATTGCTAATTGTAAATTAATTCATATGTCTGAAGTTCATGGTAATAATAAGAGATATTCTTATTAGCTGTTCTGTCTCCAAACACCTGGACAGTTTTCCTATAAGAAGTTACTTCTGTCTGAGATGATTTAAGAATTGGTAATGAGGTAAATTTTCAGATCTAGGAGAACATTCTGGACAGATGGAACATCGTGAAAGAAAAGTCACCATGAAAGAAATACTAAGGGCAATGTAAGCCTTTTAAAAAAAATTGCTTTATCTTTATTGTTGAAAGTATTTTAGAGGTTCTTCCCCTCCATTCTGTCCCTGCCCCTACCCAGGCCTTCATCGCACTATTGTCTATGTCCATGGGTCATGCATATAAGTTTTCTTAGACCTCTGGTCCTCTACTTAAAGGTGGGTGTGTCATATGGGAAGGAGATGAAGTTGGAAGACAGACAAAGGCCAGATAGTGTAGTGAGCCCTATATAGCATGTACTTGATCCAGGCTAACAGCATAGAAAAAGAGAATTTTAATTAGCAAGTCACATCGGCAAATTAGATTTGGACAGGGAGAAACTGGCTGCCAGAAAAGCAGTGGAAAGAAAGATGTTTATAATAGTTTAGGAAATAGATAGTAAGGGCCTGAAGCCGGTAGCTGTGATATTGTAGAAAAAGAGATGATTGTGAAAAATTTCAAGATTTAAAAAATATAGGACTTTGTGATTTATTGAGTTTGTGGGGTGATTAAGGAAAATAGTCTAGGCTGTCTCACAAAAATGACTACAAAATGAAAAAAGCACATTCTTCTAGATGAGTTAAGTGATGACTATTCCCATTAGTGTTGCAATTTGTTTCCACTATACTTACCCCTGGGTGAATTAACAGCTTTACCTACTGATTAAGTACTCACCTGGTTGAAGATAGGCAAGAACATTATTGATTCTTAAAAGGTTGTAGTTAATTCTATGCCTAACCATTAATGAAAACTAGTGCTTTTGCTACAAAAATAAAATAAATTTCAGTAGTTACTTGTAATATAGAAAGTTAGGTCTGTGACTCAACAATTAACTTTGAGTTTATTTCTAATTCCAGTGTTTGAAAGCTTTAAAGGCTATTCATTAATAGATTACATTCCCAATGCAACTATTATGCTGAAATTTAATCAGGCATTTTCATTAATTCTGTTGGGGAAATGTTTCTTGTCTATGTACACAGTTGCTACATTCCTTTTGATATAGACCACAAAAAGTAACAGTATTTTCAGCTTTATGGTTTGGAAAATCTTAACCTCATCTGTAGAAAGCCTAACATAGACAAAGGAAGGGAGTAGATTGTGATTATTGATTGGAGAACTTTAAGTCTACCTGGGTTAGTCTTCTCCCTTAATGGTTCTTCTGTTGGTGAGAAGACTTCTCACTAATCCATGTGCTCATCCCAGGAGACAAACATATAGTCAGTGGGCATTCTATTTTGGTTTAGGAATGGAGATTGAGTTGTAAACTCCCTTCAGATTAGGCAGCATGAGGTAGGATGAGATATTTTCTTTCAAAGTGCATTTTATTTTTTTCTCTTTGCTAAGTATGGCTTAATCTTTCTAATTTGTGACTATTAGACATTAAGTGAGAATATGTACTAGTTAAGCAGTATGCTGTATGCCAAGATGCCAGCACTGACCAGATGCATCCATACTAGTTAACAATGATCAAAAGTTAAAATTATCACAAGAAAAATAATGTTGGCTATATGAAAGTAGTCTAGAAAGAAATACCAAAACCTTTTTGTTTCCGTCTCTGTGTAGAGAAGCCTAAATACTTATTATGAGATACTGCAGGAAGGCTGAATCAGGAAGTGGCTAAAAAAATGGTGAAATATTCAAGAGTTCATTATATATGCTAGAGGCTTGGTGCATGAAAATTCATGCCCTGGGGGAGGGGGATGCCTCAGCCTGGCCTGGCCCCTCTCATAGTCTGGGAGCCCTCAGGGGATGTCCTACTGACTGTGGGGAGTGACCAGCTGATCAGGGGAAGGTAACACCCCCATCTCGCCTCTGCTGCTACTACTGCAGGCCTCCACCACCAAGCTGCAGATGGCGGCTGCTGCTGCCTGAGCCTCTGGCCAGCCTTGGCAGCAGCCGCCGCCATCTGCAGCTTGCCTGAGACTCAGGCAGCCGCCGCGTCTTAGAAGACTTCTGCTCTAATTAGCATATTATCCTTTTATTAGTACTAGAGATATTTTTTTTAATATATTTTATTGATTTTTTACAGAGAGGAAGGGAGAGAGATAGAAAGTCGGGAACATCGATGAGAGAGAGAGAGACATCGATCAGCCGCCTCCTGCACACCCCACAGTGGAGATGTGCCCGCAAGCAAGGTACATGCCCCCAACCGGAATCAAACCTGGGACCTTTCAGTCCGCAGGCCGATGCTCTATCCACTGAGCCAAACTGGTCTTGGCAGTACTAGAGATATATTTGAGAAAATGTTTACTTTTTTTAAACTGATCTTAAGATTTCACAATTTCTACATCAATTCCATTTTCTTCCCAAAGATTGAAAAAAAATATACTCCAAAATATTAATACAGTACTAAAGTTTTAAGTATTTAAGGAGCTTAAAAATGATAGAGTTTGGACCTGAATTAGTTTTCTTTTCAATTTAAATCTCAATCTTTACTACGAGAATAACCATAAGTAGTTATTAGGCTGTGTTATTATAAGCTATGTCTTCCACAGTTACCTAGATTATTCCACTTGGGTAAAGTGGCAAGAATTCCATGAAGGCCAAACAATCATTTTCATTTTGTTTTATATAATTTCTTCAGTAGATCATTAATTTATTTGAATTATAAGCAAACTTTGTCAGGCCTCTGATCTGTTTTATGCTTTTCTATTTTGTGATTCTACTCCTCTATAAAATGCCAATACAACTCATTTGAAGGAATACCCAAAATACAGCTTTTGATCTGCAAAAAAACCTCTTAGATAATAGAAGAAAGAGAAAATTACTGTAAATACTAGCTAAGAAGGAAACCAACATACAAATGAGCAAAGAATAACAGTTTCTAGATATATGTGAAATTCCTTGCTACACAGAAAAAGATGCTTTGAAAGTATAATCATCTCTAGTGTTATACTACAGGCGAAAATTGAGTGTTACTTCTACTAAATTTTGGTAAGGCTCTCTATCATATTACAAATAAGATCCATATTTATGATTATAAGAGATAGAGAAGGGATGCATAGTAATTGTTCAATTCAGAATGGTTTATAACTATTGAATTTATTATTTTGGGTTGTATGGAGAGCATTTTGACATGGCTGAAGAAGCAATTCTTTCAAAATAGCATTCTCAAGGTGTAAAAGTTCAATTACTTCATCATCAAAGAATGTGTGCAACAAAGATTTCTGAACCTTGCCCAGTTCATTGTTTTCTCCTGTATTTTTGTTGCTCTAGAACCCTGGGGGTAATGTGAAGAATACGTAAGATTGAGAGATGGCAAAGTTGTTTATGTTGTACATCCCCTAATATTAAAAGATGAAAATTTTTTTATTTGTAAATTTATTAGGATCATATTTAGCGTATTTTTCTCTAATATTGTTGGTGGACAAGCAGGTCTTTCTAAGCCCCATGACAATGAAGACAACAAAGTGGAAGAACAGATTGACTTGACCTATGCAAATTTATAAAATTTAAAAAATATTGAAAGGCATTTAGAAATAAATCAAAAACTTCAATTTCAAAAGCCTATCTGAAGGACAACTTCATGAGCCAAAATAGTTACAAGGTATATGACAGGTTAAATGTTGATGTTTTTAACAGATTCAGAGCTATCATATGTCCTTTGCCACTATTAGATCAGCAAACATTGGAATCCTGGCTAATGCCAAGTATTGTGGAAGTGAGGGTGTAGGAAGCCACAGGCAATGATAGTGAAAACATAGATTGGTGCAGCCATTCTGTGAAGAAATCTGGTAGTATTGGAGTGAAATTCAATGTATACATACCCTAAATGCAGTAGTTCCACTTCTGGGTAAATATCACACATAGTCACATTGATCAGTAAAGGGATGTTCAAAATGTTCATGAGGAAGTGAGTAACAGACCACAGGTTTCTAGCCAGCAATAGACCTGCCTGTACATAATGCAACATGGACAGATTAAAAAAACTGAGGCCTATGTTTAATGTGTGTGTATACACACACATACAAATACATATATATATGTATTTGTATGTATATATGCATTTGTATATATAATAAATTAAGTAGAAGTAAACTTATAATAAATACTATACTATCCATATAAATTATATATGCATATATGTCATAAAACTATAATATACATTTTCTCTCTCTCTCTCTCTCTCTCTCTCTCTCTCTCTCTCTATATATATATATATATATATATATATATATATATCAAAGAATGTATTAAACACAGTTGCTGGGGTGGGGATGGAAAGAAGTGGGAAAGGGATCAAAAGAATAAATCAACCACAATGCTAAGACTTTGTATGAACACTGATGACAGTGACTCGAACTGAGGAATGTTAAACTAATTAAACAAGTCGGTTGTTAGACTGAGTTAGCTCTAATATCTTAGCAGCCTATGTAAGCAACCAAAACCTAAGCCTGTGAATAACTATGGTTGAGAAATCAAGACCTAAGGCAAACCAATCACCGACAGCCAACTAGGATTTCCCAGACAAACAGCCAATCAAATAATTTCCTTGCTTTGCTTTTCACCTGGTCTCTATAAAAATCTTTCTCCTAGCTCCTAAGGCAGAGTGCTCCTAACCATATATCATTAATTTTCTACGTTTTGTTCTTGAATATGATGTTTTGGTTTATATTCTCTCTATTCAGTTTGGAAGTTACTCATCTTGTTTATCATGCCAACAGGATTAGTATAATAAATGTTTATTGGGCACTTATTATGTATCAGGTTTTGTGTGTATGATAAAATACAAACTAAAAATGAGGCCTTAGATAATGGAACTTTAGGTTCCAGAAATTGAGCCCAGGCAGGGAAGAAAGCAGCAAACTCAAGCCCATAGCCAAAAAGAACAATATCAAGAATGCCCCTGGAGAGGAAGGCTAGGCAGGGGGCCAGATCTTTCAGTCTCAGCAGTAGCAAACACGAAGGACAGAAAAGAAAATGAGTCCTTAGTTCTTCTTATTGAAAGTAAGGGCAAATACTTTCTCTTCCTTTATTTACATCCCCCCACTGCCCTTGAAAATGGATTTCATCTTATTGAAATTAGAAATATTCTGTGTTTCTCTCACCAAACACTTTCAAAGGTCTCCTATCCATACTCCCTTCCTGCCCCTCCCCCCTGCCCCCCTAGGTAGGGATGAATTGTTTGATTTAAAAAAAATAAAAATTGGATATATTTAAGTTGTGCAATGTGATGTTTTGATAGATTTATTTTAGAAAATCTGTAATTGAGTTCTTTCTCTATATTTTTGACGTGTACATAGTGTTTTAAAAACGCAACAAGCCTCTTTCTAGCTTTATGGCACAGGGAGGTCCTTTTTGAGGACCTGGGAATCATCTCTTTGAAATATAATCATCAAAGAAGACAGCGCCTTTGTCTCCCATTTTTTTGTGTGTGTGAGGTTAAGAGCATACCTTCAGTGAGAGCCTTACTTCAAGTTGCAAAACTACCTTTTGTCATAAAAATATTAGAAATAGATATTCCTTTGGACAAAGCCAATGAGCTAACACAGATGGCGGCCCCAATTACCAAGTGATTTAGGATGAACTGTGTGACAAATGGTGCCATCAAATCCACTTACCTGAGGACAAGCTATTGTTTATCTCGAGAACATGTGTGTAATGAATTGTACCTGCTTGGCTATATAAAGGGGTGAGATTTGTTTCTGTTTTTACAATCCCTTAGCAAATTGCCTGCGATGTGCATCACATTCTGGTTTAATGCTTATTCAATGATGAAATTGTTTCTTTTGTCTTCTCTCTTTATGGAGGTTTTCTGGGTTAGGAAGAAAATTTATTTTTAATTATATTTTTCCAACATGTGCAAGAACTAAAAGTTCAATAGTAAAGAGTTAAATAATTGCCTGGAAAGATTTATTCAATCACAATGCTCACATCAGTCTGTGCTTATATATGAGTTTCTGCTTTCATAAATATGTCTAATGTTACCCCCCTTCCCTCGCAACTGAATGTTTAATAACTAAACATCTGCTCTTTGTTGAATAAAAGGTGACAATTTGATCCATGGAACACACAGTTGGCATCGATGTGTGCTAAATTTACAATCCAGGTATACTAGGTATGCCGCCATTGCCACGGTTCTAAATTTGAGACTAAGAAATCTGCACTCTGGTTCATAGAGAGCTGAGTGCCTTGAGGGATGCTTGTAAGGGTTGGGCTCCACCTCCCACCAATGAATACCATGTTGACTTCATCCTACCTCTACTCTGGAAATGGGGGGCTATGGCCCTGAACTGGAGCAAAGCCCCAGGGACCTTAAAATCTATAGGTAAATTAACCTTAGGTTGCCTGCATCCTTGCCCAGATTTTGGAATATTACTAATGTACTCGTCCCCCTCTACCACTGGTCAATACCATGATAAATTTTATTCTGAACTATCCCTGAAAAGAGGTGAGAGAATGGATCATTGGTTGGGAAGGATGTGTCGCATACAATTGCCAAGTAATTGGGAAAGCAGTGGGCAGAGAGAAATGCCTTGGGTGGTGGGGAGAGGCAGTAAGGAAAAGTTAAAAAAGAAATTATTGTAAACATGCTGCTAATATGGTATTATATTTTGCAGGTAATTCTGAAGTATGTATGTGTGAGCATGTGTGAGTATATGTGTATTGTGACTCAGTCACCTTTAACTATAATAATTCAAAGCAGCCATACAGTTCAGTTATTTATTAGTGCTGCTTTAAGGGGGAATATTTAAAAATCCTTTTGTTTTCAAACCAAGCCTGTACTTTTTATGTGTCTAAGCCATCTAGATGCCGGTGACCAGGTAATTCAGAAGTAGAGAGCTCTGGACCGGACAGCCACGTCTATAACTCAAGTCCTCTTTTGCTTCCTGTCTGAGTGCTTATTCTTGCCTGGCTTCTTTCTTTATCAAGCTGCCCGACTCTTGCCTTGCCGACAGCCAGGGATCTTGGTGCTTACTCTTCAGAAGTAACTGTTGACAGATGCACGTTAGCTTTGCTTCTGAATATTGGCTCTCGTTCTAAGACATAGCTTTGTTTTTTGGTCTCTCAAGGTAGCTGTCTCTCTTATCTAAAAGAGAATTTGTAATGTTTTGTATTAGTTGATTTATTCTAAATTGCTAGAAGTTTAGTTCCTAAATATTTTAACCAATATTTCACCACATATCCAAAATTTGTTTAAAATATCCACTGATTGCATTTGTAAATATTGATTATGGGAAGCAAATATGAGTGTGTTCTGGGGCCACATAGAATTCATGAGGAGTATGGATGCACAATTTATCTTGTTTATCTGTGCCAGATATGTATTAATCATTAGCAGAAATGTCCACATAACCAATGTAGGCCTAGGGAAGTCTAGGGTAAAATAATAATTCTGAAGTAGAATTAGAGGTCAGAGTGGCAAAGGTCAAAATCGGTGTTATTAAAGAGCCATGTTTCAATGTGCACACTGCAAAAGTGGTAAAATCAAAAGGCATGGTCCATCATATCATATCACTTGCCTAAAGAAATTATGGTCCAAAAGGGGGATTAGGACAGTTCAAGGGGTCTGTGAAAGGGACAGAGTATGAACAAGAAATATTTCCATTTCTTCTCAAGGCAAAGGTGCCATTAACTTGACAAATGGCTAGTTCATGGTTGTGCTGTTGATCACATACATTTATAATGTCAGAAAAATGTGGTGTGACAACGAGAAATTGGGTGCTTGGAAACTATGGTTAGCCAAACAAAAATGAAAATAAATGAAAAATTGTCTTTAAAGTTTTCAAGATAATAGGGAATAAAAATTCCATTAGCATTTGACAGTCTCTGAAACTCCCTGACCTTTGAATATCAAAATTAAAAGAGTTAAATTTATATAAAAATACCAGCAGCGCCTAAAGTCATTTATTTCTGGGGGGAAATTCTGAGAGCTTATATCCATTAAAAACATTATGCCAAATGATTCAATAAATACTCCCCCAAACCTAAAATATATTTCGCTTGGCTAGAGATGGTATATTTCCCTGGGAGGGACAATGTAAGAGGCAAAGCAGATTGGAGGATCCTAGAAAGAGGGAAAGTGAAAGACTGTTAGGAATGTGGCAAGATCTAAAATAGAAATGAATGTATACATGTCGCCAGATGGACCATACATAATCTTAAAGAAAAAGTTTCCATGTCCTTCACCTGAAATTGAAGTAGCAATAAAAAAATCAAAGGCCTCCATGTGAGGCATTGTTTGAGTGCCCAACAGCTTCGTGGAAGCTGAATTATCCACAGACGGCCACCCAGCCTTCACTGAACCTGTACCCAGGATCTATGACGTTGGCTATATGAATTTTGATGTGAGTTGTTTCACCAGTAACTAGAATCTAGCAGGGATTTAATTTTGACTATGCCCTGCGGTTTTGTCTAGACCCCATTCTATGTTAAGCTGTGTGAACACGCAGCAACCATATACATAATGTCGAGTGATAATTCACAAATTTAGGATATGATGTAGGCCCACTCTCCTTGACATAGGTGAGGGAAGAACTTGCTTGAGCATTTCAGTTACATTTTTATTGAATCAAACAAATTATAGGAATTCCATAAATGGTGATGATTGTTATTGTCATTATAATTATTTCACTCAATGTATGTTTATAATTTTAGGAAAAATGATTTTAAAATTACTCCTTAAGATATTGTAATAGAGAACTACACGAACACGTTGAATTAAAAACTGTGATGTCAAAGGCCAGTCTTCCTTGTCATGTGATGGAGCAGGACTTGTTTCTGACTGACTGCTTAGCATATGTATCTAATATTGAAAATTTTATTTTCCTGGTCTTGGTTTATATCTGCTTTGTAATTCTGGGACACATGTTTTACATAAGTTGGCCACAAACTTATTTCTTTATATGTATTCTTTTTTACTCTTTTCATCTTTTTTAATAAAATAGTGCTCTATCTCAGTGCCACATCTGTCACTCCTACTTTCACCCCATAATTGGTTCAGATGATCTATCTGTTTAGCAGTTTCCCACTTTATCTTTTACTTGTCCAGATGTTCTTTCCTAAAGCTGTGTAAACTGAAGAGACAATCCTCTCATTCATTCAATTATAGTATTTACTTGTGGCCCAGTGTACAAAATTCATGCACAGTAAAAGGGAATTAATTAGAGGAACTATTTTAATATTGTTATTCATGGTCCCCTGTCCAGCACTGGGCAGGGAGGCAGCCTCATATCCCAGGGCAGTGCAAGGCCCCACCCACCAACACTGCAAGTCCTTGCTCACCCACACCTGCCTTGCATGCAGCCTCTTGCTGTTTGGTCGTTACTGTGTCATGGCATGATGATCATTTGCATATTAGCCTTTTATTATGATGATTATATCTGGCCCAACTTTTTGATTATTGTGTGTGATAAATGCCTGGGAATGTAATCATCCAGCCCAGGAGCCTGAATATTTGCTACATCCTGTCAAACTGTCTCCAGAAATGCTGTACCCTATACTCTGGAGCAGTGCTATCAGGTGTGTGTTTTATCATACCCTCTCCAGCACCGAATATTGTGATTTTTAAAATGTTCCAGGTTATCTTTCCTTTGCAATTACTTGATTACCTTTGAGGTTAACTTTTCTCATGTATATCAGTTACTTTATTTCTTCTTTAGTTCAAGGTCTTTGCTCAGACATCTTCTTCTTTGATTAATCCTATTTCGTTTGAGTTCAGAGGAAGCAATAGCAGCAGCTTCCATGGAGGAAGGTGGGGGGCTTTAGGGGGAAGGGTGGTGCTGGACCAGATGTGGTTGGCAATGGCTCCCATTAAAGGTTAGATCGGAGGTAAGGCGTTAAGAGAGGTGTTAGGTTCTGAGACTGAAATGTTAGGTGAGGGGACGCAGTCAAAGGTCACCATTTGGGAGATTGGGCCCCTGGGGTCTGGTGGGGAGGATGAGGGATGCAGGAGGGGAGTGGTCTAGCTGGGAAGGTCCATGGGTCTGGGTGGCTCCTCAGATTCAGGTGTCCTGCACTTGCCGCCAGCACTGGGGCCACCACATTGTCCAGACCCCATGACAGCCAGATGGACCTGCAGCTTCAGTTCTGGCCGCACTGCAGGGCGTGTGGGGAGTCATGTGATTCCCAAGCCTGTGCCTCCTCACCTCTAAGCTGGGTGTGTGCCCTCTTCAGGGAAACCATCTGAGCAGCCCCTCTAGGTAATGTCACCTGGTGACACATCAGTGGGTGTGTCCACACAGCCTGATGCTGCCTGGGCTGGGGGAGACTTTATGGGAGGAGTTCCTCTGTCCCCTAACTCTGCCACTGCAGGCACAAAGCCCTCTGCCACTGTGCACATGGTTATCTATAACTGGCATCCAGAGGCCAGGGTGGGAGCATGGGTTTCCCATGGAGTCAGAAACCGCTCATCCCACGGGTTCCATGGTCTCAGTATTGCCACATGACTGCATGGTCTCAGTGTTATGCTACTACTTTCTGATTCCAGTTTTGCACTTTAAACTCTTAAATTAACTGCAAGGACAGCTTTCCTCTTTGCACTCCCAGGATTCACAGTTCTATTGCACACATTCTTTTCAAAGGGCAGTTTCTAGTTCTTGGCCATGTGGAGTGTTGCTGACTTTTCATTCTTGGTTTGCACGTGGGGCATCCTGAATTCTGTGAGGATGGTGACTCTGTCTGTTCTACAGTAAACCTGTGAGAAAATAAATATTATCTCCATTCACATCTACTCTAACACTGTAGTAATATTTCTCCAAGTGGGACTGGATCCTATAAACTAATTCCCACACTCCACTACACTGAATAAGAATGAGAATCCGAGCTCACCTTTCACATGAGGAGGCAATGAGGCAGTCTCACATCCCTGGCCAGGCACCAGGCTGGGAGACAGCCTGATGTCCAAGGTGGTGCAAGTCCCCAACCCATCCCGGACCCTGCAAGTCCTGGCCCACTCATGCCTGAAGCGTGTGCAGCCTGCTGATTGGTCATTATGTGTCGGTGTCCCAACCAATTTGCATATTACCCTATTAGAAGTATAGATTATATCCTCGGCCTTATAGAATTTAGAGTCTACTAAAAGGGTGAGAGAGATTAATTAATCAATTTATTTGTATTCAATTAATAACTATATCAACCAATGTTAAAAATTTAATGTGATAAATGAGATGAGATGAGAAAAGACTCTCAGGACTCTAAGAGGGTATAATGTAGGACAAAGATGTTAAACGCATGGCCCATGGGCCACAAGCCTCATTTATTTGGCCCATGTTAGCCTTTGAGTTTGACATGCTTGATGTAGGGCCTTCCATCTATTGATGATGGTCTTCATTAAAAGCTTTTTTAAGGAAAAATGTTTATGCTGAGATTAAGAGGATGAAGATGAGTTTATTAGATCAGGGAGGTGGCAGGAGGGATGGGATTGAGAAGACCATTTGAGGACAAATATTTTGCTAGATTGCAGTATGATTTGCTAACAATAAAAGAGAAGAGTTTTTTTTACTGCTGATTTTCATTATTTCATTCAACATAGATTTATTGAATGCATACTATATGCCAGACATTTTACAATATGCTGGGAATATGATGATGAGTAAATAGTTATTCCCTTGGTTGTTTGTTTATGAAATTATTTATTCACTTAGCATGTAGGTTAGTAGGGTACAGAATAACAAAATGATTTTAATATAATTATAAAAGTTCAAGTGCAATAGTGTTATAATAGATACAAAATGCTGTTTATCTATCTATCTATCTATCTATCTATCTATCTATCTATCTATCTATCTAAAAGCCTAATATGCAAACTGTCCCCGAGGGAGTTTGACCAGGAGACTGATTGCTCGCTATGACATGCACTGACCACCAGGGGGTGGCACGGAATGAAGGAAGGCTGAAGCCAACAGCTGGCAGCCTGGTAAGGGAGGCCCCAGCAGGCAGCCAGAAGGCCCCAATTGGCCCTAACCACTGGCCAAGTCTAGGCACCCTCCCATGCATGAAGTTTCCCTGAATATTATATTTTTAAGCTGACAGATGGATAGATACTGAATAAGGAAGGAAGGGAATGAGAAGATGGTTTTGGAGAAAATATGTACACGATGAAAATGGAAGAGTAGGAAGAGGCTAAGCCATACTGGACCTTCTAAGTAGAATGTGTTAGTCTGAGTCCTCCAAGAAACAGATCTCAAGACAGAATTTTATTATGGGGAGTAATGTGTGAAAAGAAATAGAAAGGAATCCAGAAAAGCTAGAAGAACTTTCAGACCATAATGCAAATTAGGTGGAAATATCTCAGACTGATATGCAATCTAAGGAAATTGCAGGAAAGCTTCCAGGGATACCTGGCACCAATGTCTGCAGACGAAGGAGTCTGTCTTTCAGGAAGACATCTTCCTCAGTAATTGGTAGAGAGCAGTCCCTGGGTGTCATGGCCTTGAAGTAAAAGAAGAGATGGGTTTCAAAAACCAGCAGATTTGTATTTTGCTGATTGCACCTCTAGTGTCACTTAACATATTTTTCGGCGTTTATAATATGTATAGAGACTAGATCAGAGTCAAGTATAATTTCTTTACAGGTGTAGCTTTTCTCTTAACTTTTATTAAGTTAAGAGATACCTTTTGGTATACAGACATTTTACATTTTGCTGTATTTAAGTCTGTCAATATTTTCCTCTTTATTCCATTTCTTGTTTACAATGTTTACTGTATGCCTATATGACTCTATGTAGTAGTTTAAGAGAATTTGGAATTTAGATTGCCTGGGTTAAAATTCTGTCCTTGTCATCAGATAACTTTGGACAGGTTTCTTTACAAAATTAATATTTATTGAGTTCCTACAATATACCAGGTGTAGTGTAAATTTTATTTCTTTGGTATTTGTTTCATTGCATTTGTTTTGTCCTGTTTCGTTTTGGTATTTATTTTCCATTTTTTGTATTTTTATTTATTTTGTACTTTTGCCTTTTAGATGTACCTTTTCTGTCTAGGTTTTGTGTTTTTATTCAACCTGATAATCTGTGTTGTTTTTTTTCCTTAGTGGAGCATTTAGTCCACTTACACTAAAAAAAAATCATTGACATATTTGGAATATTGCAGAAAATTAGCTTAGGAAATTCCATACAGCCTGGCTGGCATGGCTCAGTTGTTGAGCATTGACCTGTGAACCAGGAGGTGGTCCGATTCCTGGTCAGCGCACATGCCCAGTTGTGGGCTAGATCCCCAGTTGGGGGCTTGTAAGAGATAGGCAATCAATTATTCTCTTTCATTAGTAATGTTTTTATATCTCTCTCCCTCTCCCTTCATCTATGAAATCAATAAAAATATATTTTAAAAAAGAAAATTCAAAGGATAGTGGATTTTTTCCATGTGAAATGGGAATAAAGAAGTTATTTTAGGGATGATAGTTATGGCCTTATTTTTAAAGAAACTCTAGTATTGGTATAGAAAAGAGACTTTATAAGTAGGGAAATAAATAACTGCACTGTTACAATCATGCAAATAACAACGAGGGTTCCATCTAGGGCAATGCCAGTGGGAAGACAAAGGATAGGGAAAGTTAAGACTCAAAGGACAAATAATTACATATATTGACTGAGGAAGAGCAGAGCTTTGTCATAGGCTATGTCATAGGCTTTTATACCTTTGTAACTTACAAAAATAAGTATTTAATCTTTCTATAAGAAATAAAGATGTATAAGGAAACTTCTATTAAGGGAAGTAATAGTTATTCTTTTAGGTAGAAGCCTGGAGGTAGTCTAAGAGTTTAACATTTAAATCTGAAGTTTATGAGTTAGATCCTATCTAATAAAAGAGTAATATGCAAATTAACCATCATTCTGTAGTCACCAGCCACGCCCACCAGCCAGTCAGGAGCAAGTATACAAATTAACCCCACTCAAGATGGCTGAGGCCATGAGTGAGCAGGAGGGAGGCTTGGGTTTCTCCAGTGATGGAGGAAGCCAAGCTTTCTATACACCCTGGCTGGGCCCAGGCCTCCACTTAAAGCTACAAAGTTTCAATTATAGAAGATAAATAAATATCAACAAAAATGGTGGCAGCCACAGAGCTGGAGAGAACAGGAGGCTAAGATTGCCCCTGGCGATGGAGGAAGCCAAGTTTCTGCAGCCCTGGCATGTCTTGGCCTCTGCTTAAGGCTACAATGTTTCAATTATAGAAGATAAGTAAATTTCAATAGAAATGGCTGCCATTAAGGAGCGAGCAGGAGGCTTGGCTCCACTCCAGGCTACAAAGTTTCAATTGTAGAAGATAAATAAAACCCAGATACCAATGTCTCCACTTAGGTTGCCAGGAGGCATGGTCGGCCTGCAAACCACCACAGTACCCTCACCCAGGCTGCCCCACACCCTAAGGAACCCCCCACCGAGATCCGGGACACCCTTCAGGGCAAACCAGCTGGCCCCACCCATGCACCAGGCCTCTATGCTGTCTAATAAAAGAGTAATATGCAGATTGAACATCACTCCAACACACAAGATGACTGCCCCATGTAGTCAAAGATCCTACCCCCATGTGGACACAAGATGACCACCACAAGATGGCCAGCAGGGGAGGGAAGTTGGGAGGGACCAAGCCTGCAAGGGAGGGCAGTTGTAGGTGATCAGGCCGCAGGGGTAGGCAGTTAGGGGCAAACAGGCTGGCAGGAGAGCAGTTAGGCATCAATCAGGCTGGCAGGGGAGTGGTTAGGGGGTACTCAGGCTGACAGGCAGAAGCATTTAGGGGCATCAGGAAGGCAGGCAGGTGAGCAGTTGGGAGCCAGAAGTCCTGGATTGTGAGAGGGATGTCCAACTGCCCGTTTAAGCCCGATCGGGACCCCAGATTGGAGAGGGTGCAGGTTGGGCTGAGGGACCCCCTTCCTGTGCACAAATTTTGTGCACCGTGCCTCTAGTTAGAATATAAAGTGTCATTTAAGGAATCACTAACATATAGGCAATAGAGGCGATAGTTGAATTTATGTGAGTAGATGATTTCAAAATAAGAGTGCATGCATAGAAAAGAGAATAGAGACAATATTAGACCCCAGGGAACAGCAATACGTTGAAAGAGGAACAGACTGTCAAGAAACAAGAGGAGAGAGAGAAAGCACTATCATAGTGTGTCCTGATGGAAACAGAGGAGAAGTGTCTGACAGCAGGAAGTGAAGATTACTGTCAGAGACTTTCTGAGTGTTTTCACAAAGTAAGAAATGAAGAGAGAGCACCTATTGGGTTTAGAAAATTGGAAATAATTTGGAAATCTTAGCAAGGATATTTTATGAGTTGTACTGATGAGTATTGAGGTCACAGGTGCTTGGGCTGATTTTTGTATCTGGGTACCTCAGCACGTGGAGCTTGAAAAATGCCCCTCAGCTAGGATAGCCACTGAGAGTGCTGCTGTGTTCTGGCAATGAAAGTATGTGCCGTCACCCAGCATCTTCTCATTCATCTTGCATCCTGCTACCACAGGGCCTGAGACGTAGGAGATACTCATTTGTTTAACAAACGTTTACTGACCACTGACTCTAGGCTAAGCACTGGGAGCATAGAGGTGAGTAAGACTGAATTCTTCTCCATGAGTTCCTCTTTGACAAGCTGGGGAGACAGATGGCAGCACGTTAGGAAACTGATTGCTCTTCCTATAATAGCCTCATCTACTAGGTACAAAGCGAAGGTATATTAAAAGCTATCTATGTATTATTTCAATGAACTAGTCTTTTAGAACTAGAGTAATTTTGTTTTTGTTGTTTCTCTGTAGTGGAGTACAAATAATTGAAAGCATGTGCTTTCGTGAAAAAACAGCTAGATGATCAAAGATGTCTATTAAAAGATAAGATCCTTCACTGCAAATGCAGTACCTGCCTTCAGATCTTTTCTGTAATAATGGACAGATGCTAAATTATTATTAGTTTATGTATATACGGATCCAATAAAATGATTTTTATTGTGTCTACACAAAGTCAATTAAATGATTTAGATATAAATATTTGATTACTGTTATTTGATCTGCAGCAAATATGTCAAACATCTGATATGCACACTTCCAATTGTTCTTTCTGATAATCAACTTTTCCCTCCTTCTTTTTAGTCACCAGTGCAGACACAAACTCCATTTCAACACAGTGTTCCAGGCATCTATTACAATCAATTCACCCGGTGCATGAAATGAAACCTAGTTGCTCTCCATGATCTACATAGTGTAAAAATACAACATAAATGCCATCATCAATCATTTTAAAGAAAGTCTCTTAAATATGTACCTGCCTAATAGGTATTAAACTTTAATAATATAACTAGCACTTACAGATAGTTGATTATATATTAGGTGCTATATAAGTACTTACTAGTATATAAACTAATTTAAATTTTATAAAACCATTAAGTAGACACCATTGACATGTCCACATTACCCAGGAAGGAAACGGAAGCATAGAAAGATTGGGTATGTGTACTGACACATCCCGTGCGCAAGAGACTGGGATTTATTCTGGCTCCAGAGCCTATGTAGTTAACTGCCATGAACCAAAACTGAGTCTGGATAAAGATGCACCTTAAAATTGCTTTATCCATAAAATTAAGAGAAAACAAAAACTAAAATTTTAATTTGTGCTAAAGGATTGTATATATACATATTTTTAAGAAAAAAATGGAAAATAGACCCCATGGTAAATATGAAGGTATATACTTTTTGCTTGTGTGCTATGTTCCACTAAAAACATTACATGGGAAAATCAGGAACATGGTGTCAGTATTGGTGTGGCTACTTGCATCTCCAGGCCCCAAGGAAACGGGGTATTGGCAGCACTTCACAAAATAAATACATTCATTGCTGTCGGCACTGTTGATTTAAATAATATACTTGGAAATTGGTTTGGCAATAAGTATCCAATCTTGAAAATGTTAATATCTTCTGATCCAGTAATTCCAACCTAGGAAAATTTTCAAAGAAATAATTTTAAAAGTTAAGAACAACAGACATTTATACCTCAAGAATAATTTAGCAACTTTAAGTTATAAACAACTAATATATCCCAAAGAAAGGTGATGTGGAAGGACTATTATAAATTTGTTGTTACCATTCTCATTATTGTAGCTTTAAACATTACTAGTAGCATAGAATAATAGATGCCAGGAGTGAAGAACAATTACCATAGTAAGTTTAATGGCTTTAAATCAAAGAATCAATTGTAGTTGATGTGAAAATTATAATAATGAACCAAAATGGTTTTATGTCGATAAATCAGTGAGAAAGAAGAGTCTGCCATGCATGTATGAGTGGATGCAAAGATGGCAAACTTCCAGGGAATAGAGTTGGTTCAAGTAGGATTTTAATTGAATTGCTTACTAAGGAAATTCTTCCAGAGATCATTACAAATGGCTGTCCTGATGCCAGAAATCCTACTAATGTCAGGACATTGACCTGTGGCCAAAGGATGCACTTGCCAAGATGCCAGGACTTCCTGACATGACCTCCTAAGCTAGTTATTTAACACATTGGAATGGATAGTGGACCTTGCAAAATGACCAAGAAGAAAAATCAAGCCATTGCAAGTAGAAGGGGTAATGTGTGTGTCACAGTCCCATTATTGTGCAGAAAATATCCAGGGGAAAAAGGACATTTTCAATATATTTTATCAAAATTAGTGACTAGAGTCTCTTAACTCGTACAAACCAAACATTAGAGCAATTTGTTACTTTAATGTGTACACTGAACATTCATTATGTGTTAAACAGTCTATTAGGCTCTTCCCAAGTGTTATCTCACTTTATCTTCACAACAGCATTACTGATTTATTTAGCAAATAAAATGATTATTATTTTTACATTATAGGTAAGGAAAATAATACTCAGACATTAGGCAACATATCTGATGTAATGGAGCAACCATACCATATGCCAGAAGAATTCGAACTCAGATTTGCCTAATGCCAGAGCCTCTCTGCTAATTCACTTTGCCCCCCAGATGAGTAGAGGGTTTCCTTTCTCTCTGTTTAGTAATTTGGCAGCAATGGAGGACACTGCTCAGGTGTTCCTTGAAGAAACAAGTTGTTGTCGGCTGTAAAGAGTGAACCTCCCGAATAGACCTTACAACCCCAGCCACATTCGGCATTCAAGCCCAGACCACCTTCTTCTGGAGGGGTCCTGTCAGTGACTGAGCACAGCGGGGAGACTAAGGCTTAGAATTTCTGCCCAACATTTGCCTCTTCTGATGGGAAAAATATATTCAAAACTGCCTATTGGGTTAGACTGCCAATTGCCTATTCAGAAACAAATCATGTCCCCATCTCTTCCCCAAAATTCCCTCAGGAATTAGAAAAGACACCAAACTAAAGAATTTCTTACATATGTATTACTACTTTAAATTTTATGTTACATTGGTTTTTAAAATATACATTTTTATTGATTTCAGAGAGAAAGGAAGAGAAAGAGAGATATAGAAACATCAATGATGAGAGAGAATCATTGATCGGCTTACACCTGCATGTCCCACACTGGAGATCCGCAGCCTGGGCATGAGCCCTGACCAGGAATTGAACCATGACCTCCTGGCTCAACCACTGAGCCATGCCAGCCAAGCTTGCTTTTTTTTTTAAATCATCTTTTATCCCCTCTATGCCTTCTACTACCTCCACCCATCCACCTCCTCTACCCCACAATCACCACACAGTTGACCATGTCTTTTTTTTTTTCTGCTGAAGTACATCCTGAATGAATTTTCAGGACAGAGAAAATATAGTTCTAAACCTTCCTGTTTCTGAAATGGTACCTTTAATATGTCTTCACATTAATTTGCCAGTTTGGCCAGGTAGAGAACTAAGGACCAAATTCATCTAATTTTCAAATTTTGAGGACATTGCTCCCAGCTGCTTCATCTTGTGTCCAATGTTGATGAGAAGTCAGCTGCCTTCCATAATGGGTGTCCCTTTCTCCTTTTCTTCTATCAGTTTTC
This sequence comes from Lasiurus cinereus, assembly GCA_011751065.1. Taxonomy (NCBI): domain Eukaryota; kingdom Metazoa; phylum Chordata; class Mammalia; order Chiroptera; family Vespertilionidae; genus Lasiurus; species Lasiurus cinereus. Next base: position 6,161,711 of record JAAGEH010000226.1, read on the forward strand.
TGCAAAATGAACTTGTAGCTTGTCATAATGGACTGGCCTGACTCTTTCCCCACATCCAACTCTACACTTTAAGTCTCTCCAGTGTTATCCTGGAATAGTATGTCTGTCTCCATCACAGCCTCTCTCAAGGTGTATTCAGCACTGGAGTCTTCTCCATGCATTTAATATGATGCTGCCTAATCTCCATTTTCTAGAAATTCTTAAAAAATGTACTTTATTCATGAAAATTTATTTTGCCTTAAGTTGCACATGTGTTAAAAGCTACATTACAGTTATTCCAATGGGATCTTTGGAAGTGGAAAAGCATTTGTGTGTACTGTCACCTGAAACAGGATACACTTTATTGTTGCTGTCTATAGATCCTCAATAAGGGAATCTACATGTTTTTTTGAATCAAGTGGATATAGGATAGTAGTGTGGTTAGCTGAATGGGTGGACCACATAAAGAAGATAAAATTATCATAAGTGATCCTTTATTAGCAGACAGCAATATAAAATTAAACCATGTGTAAAATCTGATCGGCATAAAGTATCAAGGTTTTTATTCAGCTGATGAGGAAGCAAACTGCCTTTTACAGTCATCATTGCTTTACTATATATTTTTTTATCCATTAAACTAATTAAAGTATTTTTTACTACTAGGATTTGCTTACTCAAAAAAGTAGAATTTTAAAATAATTGGGGTGTTAGTAGATCTAAAGGAAGGTCAAGTGGTGTCAGCTTCAAAATAAAATAGCTAGTTCTTCTACTAGCACTCATTCAGGAATAGTATAGAATTGCAATGCAGGACAAGGAAGTTATGGCAAATCATAGGCAATTCTGAAAGTTAGAGTTGTGATGGTTTCTCATTGGCTATAAATGGTGGTTAATGGGTTATCTCTGGGGCAGGAAGAAATCTTCCTTTTCTTAAAAGCGGGAGATAAAATTTCTATGTGTAAAATATCCTCCCTTGTCAAAATAATTCTTATCTTTCTTCTTCCTGCTGGTTATAGAGGCTGAAACTAGTGGTATCTGCATGAGATATCCCCCTTCAGGGCTCCCGACTTCATTTTAAATGAGGTCACCTGTATTTATTTTCATAACAGTCAACATGGAAATGGCAGAAATCAGGGACGCTCTAGGGGCCCTTGTGGTCAGTATTTATGAACCCTCTTTCAGGGCAGGAAATTGACAGCTTTATTGACTCCCATTTACTATATCCATTCCAAATTCTTGTTAGAGAGCTACTTGTTAGCTCAGCATTTGTTAGAACTCTGCCCTTCAATTGCTAGGGGTATAGCTCCAAAATGCAGTTATCCCTGCGTACCTGAGGGCAGCGGGGATTGGTTACAGGACCTCTGCAGGTGTTCAAGTCCCTTAGATAAAATGGTGTAGTATTTGCATATAACCAAGCGTGTACCTCCTGCATACTTTAAACCATCTCTGGATTTAATAGAATGTGAATAGTACTATGTAAAGGGTTGTTATGCAGTATTATTTAGGAAATAATGACAAGGAAAAAATGGACATGTTCAGCAAAAATTCAAACACTGCTAGTCTAACTACATGTTAGCAATGTAATTAAAAAAATTTTTTGATCTGAGCTTGGTTAAATTTATGGATAGAGAAACCATGGACAAGAAGGACAGACTGTATAAACAGAGGCAAAGCTCAGCTCTGAAATAAATGCTATTAATATAAAGCACTAACAAAATGCCTATGTTTTCTGTGATATGCATGGCTTTCACTTCACTAAAACATTTCAGGGTCAGTGTCACGGTGAAGCTTATTAGTCAATAAGGTAAAAACTTCTCTGGCTGTTATTGCTAATCAGGAAATTCATTAGCTTGCATTGACAACAAAACCGTCCCTTCTTTCTATGTATTTTTCATGGTTTCAAATGTTGTTTACTTACATTTATATCCCTTCCAAACAAGTAAGCAAGCAAACAAAACCCAATAAAATTGAGAGTGGCAGAAAAATTATTCAATCAACAAAAGGAAGCAAAATAAGTGAGGCATTTCATGAATAAGTCACTTGGCTCTAATAATTGGCTTTCCAGTTGTAAGTTCATATATAACCCTAAAAAGTCACATTTTTATAGAGATTATTATATCCATACTTAAAATAATAGAAATGTGTAACTCACAATGATTACTTAAGTAAATTCAATTTATAGGCAATAAGCCAGTCTCAGGAAAGAGAAGTTTTCTAAGACTAAAGAGTTTGCTACTGCAAGAGTCAGAATCCAATCCAGAACTCCTTACCTTAAATTCAGGGCACTTGGGACTATTTTCTAAATAGTATTGCAGTATTTCAAGAGGTTCTGTCAGCTGTTGGAATCTTTTGGTAATGATTGGGCTTATTCTACTGAAAAAGGATCTTTCTAAATTCCATAAAATAATGATTTTTTTACCAGAGTGATCTCTGTTTTATTTTTTAGGATGAATATTTGTCTGGAGAGGTTAAAATTGCCAATGATATGATTTTCGTTATTTTCAGACTTTTATTTAAGGACATTTTATCAAGCTAAGCAATGACAAGCCTATTGCTCTGAGATTCTAATTAATAATTAATTTTAATATGATTTTTTTCTGATGACTTCTGAATATCTAATTGCATTTGATGAAAACGCCTTTAGTAATTTCTTTATTAAAATTCTAATCTGAATGCTTATTTAAAATAGAAGCTGGCTATTTTTAATATAAAGACATAAAGTGAAATTGTATATGGTTTCTACTTTTGAGGAATCCGTAGGGTAGATAATAAGTAAAAGATACATTAGAATAATTATAATGCAATGTAGTAAATGTTATAGATGGAGAAGAATTAGAATGTTATGAAAACATAACACTATGTATCACAGGGAGTATGTGCATGTGAATGATTACAGTTTCTTTCCTCAAGGATTTCACTATTGTTTTCTATCCAATGGGGCAAATGCCCTATTGTGAGTATAGTTTGCATGCACATTTTTATGACAATAGATATTGAAGAACACTGGACTTTACTAGAGTTTTTTGGAATTAACAAAATGAGACATGCATTTTTTTCTTTTCTTTCTAATAAGAAAATAAGATGTCAACAATACAGGTCAGAAAGTCACACATTTTTATAAAAGTGCTATGGGAATTTAGAGGTGGGAAAGGTCTTTTCTAGATAGGAAGAATAGAATCCACTGAGAATTTGGTCATTTTGCTAAGTAACTGTATGATCAAGATGTGAGAAAGTTATCAATGGGTAAGTATTAAGGACATTTCTAAAATGTGAATGGCATCGCCATGCTTAGTATTTATTTTGCATGTATGGTGAAAACAACTGTATCTGTGTGGTTAGAGTATAAAGTGTATCAAGAAAAGTGGTACAAAATTAGAGAAAGTTGGTGTCTATATGCTTAGGTCATTAAATAGCAAGATGGTGATTTTGCAATTTGTCCAATAACCAGTTTGGAGCCTTCAAAAGAATCTGAACTATACAGTTATGGTATTAGGGTTGTATTTCAGGCAAGTTGATCTTCTAGTTTCAAATAGTCTGACTTAGAAGTGAGGAACACTGGAAGCTAAATAGAGATCAATCAGAACACTATTTCAATAATATAGGTATATTAAAAAGATCTAGACTAGGGTAGCAATACAAAAGATAGTTGGGAAATGTAATGCAAAATACAATTTTTTTTCACATTTAATATATCTGCTCCACATATAATTCACATCTTATTAGGGATATTTATTATATATACTAGAGTCCTGGTGCACAAAATTCATGCACGGAGGGGTGGGGGGCAGGTATCCTTCAGCCCAGCCTGCTCCCTCTGCAATCTGGGATCCCTTGAAGGATGTCTGACTGTCCATTTAGGCCCGATCCAGGTAGGACAGTTGGACATCCCTCTCACAATCCAGGACTGCTGGCTCCCAGCTGCTCACCTGCCTGCCTTCCTGATTGCCCCTAACTGCTTCTGCCTGCCAGCCTGATCACCTCTAACTGCCCTTCCCTGAAGGCCTGATCATGCCCAACTTCCCTCCTCTGCCAGCCTGGTCATCCCTAACTGCCCTCCCCTGCAGGCTTGATCACCCCCAACTGCCCTCCCCTGCTGGTCTGATAGCCCAAAACTGCTGCCTGCTGCCAACACCCACCATGTTCCACTCTTGCCCCGTGATGGTCAGCATACATCATAGTGACTGGTTGTTTGGTTGTTCTGCTGTTCAGTCTATTTGCATATTAGGGTTTTATATAGGTAGATGTGTGTTATCTCTGTGTCTATGTAACCCCATAACAAATATTTTGGAAGAATAAAGCATATTTTCTTAATGAAAGTTACCCACAATGTCATGTACTTCAGAAAAACTGGAAATAGAGTGGATCAATGTGATGGATTTAGTTTTGCCTTTTAGGGGTGTTAAGGGAATGAGACAGGAGACAAAATTAAACTGTAATGATACAAACTGATTTAGGTGTCAGGGGAATGCATCCAAAGAACAATTATTTGTCAGAGAGGGGTATGTCCCTCTTCTTCCTACTTATGACCCCCCCACCCCCAGTCTTAAGCTTTTGAATATCAATTTTCTCATTTTAAAAATGTGGATATTATCTACTGGTTGTTGCTAATTACTGATAAAATGAATTAATTGGAACACTAGAATTTATTATGCATGCAATAAATACTGCTTGAGACAGCATAGATAGACCTAGAGGGTATTATGTTCAATGAAAGACAAATAGCATATAATTTTGCTTATATGTGGAATCTAAAGAACAAAATAAATGAACAAACAGAATCGAAACAGACTTACAGATACAGAGAATAGATTGATGGTTGCCAGAAGGGAAGGAGTTGGGGGACTGGGTGAGAAAGGTGAAGGGATTAAGAAATACAAATTAATAGTTACAAAATAGTTAAGGAGCTCTAAAATACAGCCTGGGAGTATCTATAATAATAAAAGTGTAATATGTTAATTAGACTGGACAGCCAAATGACCTTTCACACATCATTCTTGACATCCTTCTGGACAAAGCTGCAGCTGCGAGGGTCAAGGCAGGGGTGGATAGGGGCGATCAGGCAGGCAGGCAGAGGGGGTAGAGGCAATCATGTAGGCAGGCAAGTGGTTAGGGGTGATGAGGCAGGAATGCACAGTGGTTAGGGGCAATAAAGCAAGTAGAGTGGTTGGGCATGATCTGGCAGGCAGGCAGACAGAGGGGTTAGGGGCAATCAGACAGGCAGGTGAGTGTTAGGGGTGATGAGGCAGGAATGCAAAGTGGTTAGGGGTGATTAGGCAGGCAAGCAGGCAAGCAGTTAGGAGCCAGTGGTCCTGGATTGCAAGAGGGATGTCCTACTGCCAGTTTAGGCCTGATCTTGGACCAGGTCTAAACTGGCAGCCGGACATCCCCTGAGGAGTCCCAGATTGTGAGAGGGTGCAGGCAGGGCTGAGATGGGAGACAGAATTTCATGCACTGGGCCTCTAGTACTAATATATAAAAATTCTGGGTCATAACGGTAAGTAACGACCAAGGCTTGACCAACCAGAAGTCAGTCCTGCAGTCAGCGCTGGGTTGCCATCTGCTTCCACTGCAAGTGCAATGCCTCAGCACTGACTGCTGAGTGGGCTCTGAATTAGGGCCAGAAAAAGGGCTGAAGAGAGAAGAAGGGACTGATCCATCGCCTCTCTGGCAGCTTTTGGTCAACACTTGCCTCTCTCTTTCGCACCTAGTCTGGCCAACAGGCCTCTACCGGGGCTGCTGGTCAGCCCTGCCTTTCTGATCAGGTCCCGTTGATAGGCCCAGAAATGCTGACTGGCATAGGAACCAACCAATCAAAACTAAATGTGGGTGCTGAGAAGAACCAATGACAACCTAGGAGGCAGAGCTTCTGATGCTGACTGGCATGGAAACCAACTAATCAGAACCAAATGTGAGTGCTGTGGGGAGCCAGTGCTGCCTAGGAGGTGGATCTTTTGATGCTGACTGGCATAGAAACCAACCAATCAGAACCTAATTGGCCAGCAGAGGAGGGAAGTTGGGGGCAAAATCAGGCTGGCAGGCAGAGGCAATAAGGGCGATAAGGCAGGCAGGCAGGTGAGCAGTTAGGAGCCAGTGGTCCCAGATTGCAAGATGGATGTCCAGCTACCAGTTTAGGCCCAGTCTTACAGGGATTGGGCCTAAACCAGCAGTTGAACATTCCCCCAAGAGGTCCACAATTGGAGAGGGTGTAGGTTGGGCTGAGGGAACCTCCCCTCCTTCATGCATGAATTTTATGCACTGGGCCTCTAGTGGTAAATAATATAATAAGTACTATGTATGGTGCATGGTGGGTACTTGAAATATCAGGGGGACCACTTTATAAATCATATGATTGTCTAACCACTATGGTGTTTATTTGAAACTAATAGAATAATAATATTGTAATTGAAAAATAAATTAAAAATATAATTATTACATGGTCGAGAAGTAGAAGAGGGAGAATAGAGAAATCTATATGGCAGAGAACAAGGTGGTGGATGGTATAAATTAAAATGAGTGAAAGAGAATATAATGTTTACTCCCAAAAGAACATAGTCAGATTCCTGACACATAGGAAAGGTTTATAAAATAGTTTCTAAATGGAATTTAAAGTATGGGTTTCATAGCTGACTGTACCTATATTCTTTGCGATACACCTTTCGGGACCTAACTGACCCCAGTGGAACACAGCAGCAGAAAAGTAGCACCATGAATCTTAAGTCAAATTAATTGGTATTTATAGCTATACCAGAGGCCCAGTGCATGAAATACGTGCATGGGTAGGTTCCCCATGCCTGGCCAGTGATCAGGGCCAATGGGAACCTTCCGGCTGCTGCCTGGGGCCTGCCTTCCCTGGCTTCCAGCTGCCAGCCAGGGCCTCCCTTTATTCTGTACCACCCCCTGGTGACAGCGCACGTCACAGCAAGCGATTGAACTGCCGGTCTCCTGGCCGAACTCCCGATGTGACACATTGCCTTTTATATACTAGTATATAGATAAGGAAGACATAATTCAGTCTCATTGGACCCAGTTAATGAGATGTTTTGTCCTAGTGAGTTTACCCATAAACCATGTTTTTAAATCTAAATTAAATGAGAAAGCCAATTTCCTATGACTCCCTGGGATTTTACCCATAGACAAATTCCTTTAAAACCCCAAGATCATTTGCTGCATTGCTTTAATGATGTTCTTTTATTAAAATGCCTATGACAATTAAACATAAGACAATACATATGTATATGCATAAAAACAAGAAAAAACTATAAACATTTTGAACTCCAGTGCACAGTATAGTTATCGTTCTTTCACCACAATTTGCTGAGCAATTTGAAGGAAATTTTTGATCTTCAGTGCACCCTGCAGAGACTGAGCATCATCCTGCTGTTTCTTCCAGAGTAAATGATAAACTCTGCTTGGGTTTCCCACATAATTATAAAATAATTAAGCTTAGCACTGTAAGGATGAGTTCAGGACTAGAGCTAGCCTCTTCTTGCCTAAATAGTGCTCTGAGGACAAAACAATTATAGATCAGCTTAAACACACACACACACACACACACACACTAACTTAAGTCCTTTGTAACAGTATCTCCAAAAAGTGCTGACTCCCCCCCCCCCCC
>JAAGEH010000226.1:6169401-6192154 GCA_011751065.1 Lasiurus cinereus
GTAGGTTATGAAAAGAAGGTTTCTAGAGATCCTCAGATCACTTCCTCTCTGTTGTCACTTCTGCTTCTTTGGCTCTTTGTTTTGGTGAACAGAAAGTCGAAGGAAGAACATGTCCTCTTATAACTCTTCTAAAAGAAGTAAAGTAAGATGCTCCAGATAAATGCACATAGATGACCTATACAAGGTGGCTATCTTTAAGCTCTCCTTATTTGCTGACGCTGGTGAGTTGGCTGGACTTTGCAGAAAAATAAATCCTGAAGTTTTCTCTCCCTACCTGTTTCGCTATGTGAAGTGAGGAGGATGTGCTCTCTTATTTCATAGGATGTTGTAAGCATCAAACCATGTATGTACGTAAAAGTGTTTATTGAGATTTGGAGGATAAAGCAAATACTCAAAATGTGTTGAACAAATCAGGTTCATCTGTCATTAAACTTTAAAAAATATCTATGGAAGTTAGGGTTAAGACCAGAAAGATTGCTTTTCTTTACAAAGTTCAGGGAAAGAAGAGTAAAATATTGTATTTTTGTTGTCCAGAGCTTGGAACTTGATTTATAGAAACTCTATAATCTAATAATAATATGACTACTTTAGTAAACTTTTTTAATTAATGCAATTTAAGAAAAAAAAATGGCCATTGCTACTTCTCATACCAGCTTGATCAAGATTGAAATAACAGACTAGTTTAACTGAGGCCTTAACAGAATAACTGGGCTTCAGCTCCTATAAATATATAAATGTTTAATCACAGGTTTCATAATTATCACAATAAAATCATATGTAGCCACTAAAATGACTGTTATAAAGACTGTAGCAACAAAAATATTCTTATGAATCACTTAAGCAGAGTATGACTATATTCATATACTATGGTTAAAACACTGTAAAAATGATATATTTTGGGGGACAGGTCTGGAAAGGAACAGTGAAAATAAAGACAGTTTGATTCACAGAGGTGATCAAACATGGTTTTCAAACTACAGTGTGCAAATGAATCATTTGAAATACTTAAAAATTCATATTTTCAGGCCCACACTTAGAGATTTGTATTCAAATTATTTGGAAGAGAGACTTCAGAACTTATATAATACTAAAACATTCCCGAGTGATTCATAAGTTGTTCAGTTTGGGGCACTGTGACAGTATCATGGGTGATTTAAAGGATTATAGCCACAGTATTATAATCCACTGCTGTGGTGATGTTGCTTGCCCACAAATGTAAAATGTGGGGCAAATCAGGAATATATTGCAGTTGATTGTCCAGTCTCTAGTCAAAATGTAATGGACTGAATTTTACAAAGCTGTTGAATGATTATGACGTGTGTGTATTTCTGACTCACATTAGTCATTCTGTTTTATTAGCCTGTGTTTGTGGACACTCTTTTCCCTATCTGCTCCCTGGGAAGAGACTGATGCCATTTGTTAACTTACTGCCATTTAGTTCTCAGTATCCAGCAGGGCAAACAATACATGTATACCAGTTCATTAATTGATGAGGACTTGAAGTGATAGCTCTCTAATGGAGGAGGATTGGAGTTCAGCCTGCTGTCATGCATTCAGTGTCCACATTTCTGGTGTAATCTACATTGGCTGTATCTTAGCTAGCATCCCGCTTCCTCAAACCTGTTGAAACGGATCCTGTCTGTGACCTGACACACATCATATCCTGCTGTATTCTTGCTAGTACTCTCTCTAGGGTACTGAACTTCCTTTCTTATATCAACTCACTAGTTAGCTTTCTGCTGTGAAGGGACTTATCAGCAAGAAACACAGAGCTGTAGCTTGCTATGATTTTAATTAATGATTTCTACTTACATGACCTCTGTGCTTAGACTATGATTGGCACATACTTAGACAGCATATAAGAAAGGTTCATGATTATCCACTCCATCTGTTGTCTGTTACTTTAAATATCAACATTGACCCTAACCCTACATATCTCTGCATCTACATTGAAAACTTGGATTTTAAATAAGTTAACCACTATGATTTCGTGGGTGGTCCACACCTCAAGTTTCCTTCTGGTCCTTGTTTCATCTTCCTCCCCATCTGTGGGATGAAATTCCAGCAAGCCTCGTACCCAATCTCATCATATTTTAAACAATTTGATTACAAATGATATGTAATTTAATGTAGACATAGACAGAGCAAGCATAATAGTTACCTTCCCAAAGTGTACACACAAACTAGTGCAATGGGAAGGAAAAGGTAGCACTATTATATGAGGTACTTGGCGCACATAATTAAGTTTATTCTTAAAATTCCTTATTACATGAGGAAACTGAAGTCTGGAGATAATAAAGGTTTACATGAAGTGCCAGAGGCAAAATTTCAACCACTAACTCAGTGGCTATAATGACCCCCCTCACCCTCCCATATTACAATGCTAGTCAACCTATCTGGTTCATTGAATTTAGTTTAAAAGCTAAAAACTACTCCCTTAGAAGGAAATGACAATTACTAGCAGCATGATGTCAGCCACACCAAGCCTTCAATGATGGGCGTTTTTGCTTGTGTGTTCTTTGTTTTTCTAGAACTGTATGTCTCAACTAATTTGATGGTTATCTAACCTTAGATTTTCATCAAGGCTAAAAATAATGAAACAAAAAAAATATGATGTTTTAAGTGGAGATACTATGAACAAATTCTCAACGTAAGAGTAAAGTACAGGGCAAATGGGAAGCAGAACAAAAATGATTAATTGCTCATTAAAATTTATCTTAGTATTAAAGTGTGTCAAGGGCATATAGTTTCAAAAGGCTATTGGACAATACTACGGGGGTGAGAAAAATAAGAAGGATAGCTATGCAATCATCCTTCTGTTCTGTGGAGGAACAGCATGGGGACCATTGCATTGCATAATGACTGGGTGTGATGATACAGGTTAAAAATGAACCATACAGCCATCAAATTAAGAGGTTGGTGTTGGTCTGCCTTAGGGTAGGAATAATGAACAGCAGGGTTGGGTCATGTGAGAATTTTTCTCTTATTTAAGCACTCTAATGAGAGTTTAAACAAATTAAATTGTGGTTTGTATTTTAAAGATATCAGTATCTTTTCCATTAAAATACTCATGGAGACAGTTAATGATAGCACCTAAAAATCATTTTGAGACTAACGGTATGTGCCCATCATTGAAAAGAGGCCCAGGGAGTTTCCACGAACCACCAGAAGCAGATAAAACTTGATTGAGAAATGAATTATGACCTATGTTTTGAGTTCTGGTGGGAGGAAGTGGTTATTAAAGATAATAGGAAGCCAGTATAATATAGTTGTGTTTTTTCTTTTTCATTCTTTTCAAATTGGAGACTTTGGATAAAACAACCAACAATTATGGATTTACCCTATCAGTATGCTTTCTTTACAGTTAGAACCAGGGTCACACGCCACCCTCTGTCTTTCCTCAACACCTCTCCTTTTTCATCCATTCAAAGAAACACACTTGCAAAGTATAAAAGACTAACAGTGTAATCTATTTCTTGATGTGGTTTTTCACTTACATACAGTGGCATATATGCAGGGAGATATAAGAATAATATTGAAGTAAATAAAAATGAACATTGTAGGATTTTTTAATATTTTGTTTATTGGAAAAGAGCCACAGATATTTTTATCTCAGATTTATTGTTGGTGTACTAAAATTAAGACTTTCTAACTTCACATCGAGATCACTTTCATTTTTATCAATTTAATGTGCTTTTAAATTTAATTCTTTTTTTAAAATATATTTTATTGACTTTTTACAGAGAGGAAGGGAAGATAGTTAGAAATATCGATGAGAGAGAAACATCAATCAGTTGCCTCCTGCACACCTCCTACTGGGGATGTGCCCACAACCAAGGTACATGCCTCTGACCAGAATCGAACCTGGGTCCCTTCAGTCCGCAGGCCGACGCTCTATCCACTGAGCCAAACCAGTTTCGGCTAAATTTAATTCTTAACACTACCTGATATTTATAATCTTGATTGTTATTTCCATTATTTTATTTGCATTATTTTTGTTTTACATTTCTTTTATTTATCCCTTTTCCATTCACTTCTCTCCTATTAGTCTGACTATTGATATTTGTTCTGTGAGCTTTTTTTTTGTAGGATTACATATTTGTAATGTTTTAAAATATTTGGTAGTGCCAGTTTCACTTATTAGTTTTTCAAAAATGTGGGTTTGCCCATTCAATTCTGCTTTTCCTCTCAGAATTATTTTAGCTAGTCTTAAATGTATCTAGATGCAATTTTGGACATTGATATTGGGATGCAACCAAAAATTACTTAAGAATGAATTGTTACCTTTATAAAGTTCATTCACATACAGGACTCCCTAAAATACTTTATAACTGTAATGAGAATTTTGACATTTCTTATATGGAATTCCTACATATTTCTTGCTTACTCATTTTTAATTGCATGTAAAATATTTTTTCTTTACAATGTCAAGCCGGTATCATTACTATGAAGGAGACATATTAACATTTAAATTAGAAGACTATGATGAGAATTTGGAATAAAATACAGCATTGATTAATAGACTAGATGATTCAATCAAATAATGCCTCTACCTGAGTAGAAGCTAAAATTCTAATGACTTGAAAATTAGGTAATGTTATGACTCAAACATAGAGACAACTACCCTGTGACCATCTCCTTCCATAAGTTGTAGGATTCCTAATTTTAGTTTGAGTTAAGTCTGCCACATCATTGTCACAGACAAGAATACGGTCATGTCACAGCCAATATTCTTAGTCATTAGGAAACTTCAGCAAAATCTGGGAAAGCAAACCCAGTTTATCTCCAAATTTGAATGAGACAATTATTTCCTGAGTGAGTAAACATCTGATTATCCAGGAAATCAAGAAGCAAGAATATTATACTTTGAAGAAATTAAAATGATACATTTTTTACTTAATAAATAAACTGGTCTTTCAGGTAGCTATAGACAATGAAGTCAGTATATTAAATAACCAAGATCTCTTGCACAAAATATATAAAGTCACCTCACATCAAGCAAAGTCAAACCCTAAGCACTACTTAAAGATAGAGGAAACTGAAATTTCAAAAAACTGTGAGGAGGAACAAGAAGAGGAGCCATAGGCCGTGCTCCCACTCCCTCCTCAGGTGCAGTGGATGGCAAGGGACCTCTCCCAGGAACAGCCACGCCCCCCTTCTTCCACCAAGTCTCCTTGCCTGGGAACAGAGGAACCTGCCAGTGACAACAAGGAAAAACTTCATCTCTGTTTCCTGGATAACTGAAGCTAGAGTATTAAGTGGAGGAAGGAAGTCGATATCCTGCTCAATATTGTGGAAGACACCCCTCTAATGAAAACAAAGAAGTGGGCTGTGGAATGAACCCAAAACACCCAAGGACTCATTGACTTCAACAAAAAGTTCCTTAAACTTGTGGCTTCAGAACAGTTTTTATTTATGTGAATCATTTTGCCCCTTCCCCTGAACAGGAAGTTGGAACCCCCAGTGAGTGTTTTGGTGGTGATGGTAAACTGGTCCTACACAACTGCAAATCTCAGGCATGGGGATGAACGACAGAGAAAGAGAACTTGGTAACTAAAAATAAATCTTCACAAAGGACACAGCTCTGAAAAGTTTGATACTTATGGCAAGATACTTGTGGATAAGATCTCCTCAGCATATTATCTGCTAAGACCCATGTTTATGCATTTAAAAAGTCCAGAGAGTTGACTCACAAAAATGTGATTTGCACCAATACAGAAATCATCATAAAAGATTGACATTAGTGTATATTCAGTAATATAAGTATTGCTCCAGATATGCCTCCAGGATATTGAAAAGGAGACTAAGATTGTATATAAAGCCTCTTTTATGATTAAAAAATAACAACTCTAAGGCAATTAGAAAAATCAACAGAGATTAGCACTATGGACTCATTGGTCCAGTGCAGGAAAAGTACTCAAATGAATAGTAATACATACTCAATTTTAGCAAAAGGCATAACCTACAGATTACAGAGGTAAATGAACTCTAAACAGAAACACCTCCTCCCCAAAATTCACACTAAATGCATCTTAGTTAGTCATCTGAAAGCCAAAGAAAATGAAGAGAAAGATATCACGGTCTGGAAGAAAAGACTTGTTAACTCACTATCCTGCATCTAATGAAAACACCTTTCAGAAATGAAAGGAAAATCAAGGCATTCTCAGGTGAAAGAAAGCCAGGAGAATCAGTTACCAGCATACCTGCCTTAAAGAATGGCTGGAGAAAGTTTCTAGACAGAAGGAAATTATAAAAGAAGTGACCTTGAGCACCAGGAAGGGAAAAAACACAGTAAGCAAAAATATAGCGACATAATTTCTTTCTTCTTGGCTTTTCTAAGTTATGTTTGACAGTAGAAGCAAATGTAGTCTGTCTTATGTAGTTCTAAATGTAGAGCAAATATTTAAGACTAGAGGCCTAGTGTACAAAATTTGTGCACGGCAAGGGAGGGGTGTCCTTCAGCCAATCATGGACCCCTAGAGGGATGTCTGACTGCCCATTTACGCCCAATCCTACTGGTGGCAGTTGGACGTCCCTCTCACAATACAAGACCACTGGCTCCCAAGTGCTCACCTGCCTGCCTTCCTGATTGCCACTAATCGCTTCTGCCTGCCAGCCTGATTGATGCCTAACTGCTCCCCTGCCACCTCGTTTGCCCCTAACTGCCCTTCCATGCAGGCTTGGTCAACTCTAACTGCCCTCCCCTGCAGGCCTGGGTTTCCCCCCCCCACAACTTCCTTTCCCTGCAGACCTGGTTACCCCAAACTTCCCTCCTCTGCCGGCCGGTTACCCCTAACTGCCCTCCCCTGCAGGGTTGATCACCCCTAACTGCCCTCCCTTGCAGGCCTGGTCCCTCCCAACTTCCCTTCCTGCTGGCCATCTTGTGGTGGCCATCTTGTGTCCACATGGGGGCAGGGTCTTTGACCACATGGGGGCAGCCATCTTGTGTATTGGAATGATGTTCAATCTGCATATTACTCTTTTATTAGATAGGATAGAGGCCTGGTGAATGAGTGGGGGCCAGCTGGTTTGCCCTGAAGGGTGTCCTGGATCAGGGAGGAGGTTCCCTTGGGGGATGGGGTGGCCTAGGCGAGGGGCCTTTGGTGGTTTGCAGGCTGGTCACACTCCCTGGTGACCCAAGTGGAGGCCCTGGTATCTGGGATTTATTTATCTTCTACAATTGAAACTTTGTAGCCTGGAGCAGAGCCAAGCTTCCTGCTTTCTCTGAGATGGAGCCATTTCTGTTGGGATTTATTTATCTTTTATAATTGAAACTTTGTAGCCTTAAGCAGAGGCCAAGACAGGCCTGGGCTGCAGAAACTTGGCTTCCTCCATCACAGGTGCAACTCTAGCCTCCTGCTCTCTCTAGCTTTGTGGCTGCTGCCATTTTTGTTGGGATTTATTTATCTTCTATAATTGAAACTTTGTAGCCTTGAGTGGAGGCTTGGGCCCAGCCAGAGTGTGTAGAAAGCTTGGCTTCCTCCATCTCCGGGGAAACCCAAGCCTCCCTCCTGCTCGCTCATGGCCACAGCCATCTTGGTTGGGGTTAATTTGCATGCGCACACTGATTGGCTGGTGGGCGTGGCTTGTGAGTGCAGCAGAGTTATGGTTAATTTGCATATTACTCTTTTATTAGATAGCATAATTATAAGCAGGGAGAAGGTGCTCAGTGGGCTAGAGCAGCCAGAGAACAAACTTGGACCTCTCTGCTCTGCTGGAAGTGCTTCTTGCTCTAACAGAAGGTTCTGGAAGCTTGGGAGCAGTGAGCCGGCTTCAAGGACCCACTGATCTGTTTGTGGCACCATTAGAAGATGGACTGATCCAAAGACAGATGGCTGAAAGCGCTAAACAAGAAAATATAAAATGAGCAACCACCATTATTATTAGTTAATCTCTTAAGAGTTGTGAAGTTGCAACTGCCCTAGAAAACCAAAGTCACAAGGTTCGGTATTCAGCTTCAGTGGAAGATAGATCAATTATATTTTCTCATACTGGAGTTGCATTTTTATTGATCAATGCTAAAGAATGTTTTATGTCAGCTGAAGACATATTTCTAGCCAAAATTGAGAAGTTTATTAACATTCACCAAAATAGTTTTTTGGTTCTGTCTGCTGCCCTCTATGACCTCAAGAAATGGAAACTGATGTTTAGGATTCAGCAGAGATTTCTGGGTAGTAACTTTTGGATACTTCCATACACAATGCAGTAAATGCTATTGATTGTATGTGCACTATAGCTAAGACTACCCCCAGACCACACATAGATATCATCTGTTACAGAATAATAACAACTAAAGCTTACATCATTGAGCCAAGTCCTATTTGGAAAACATGTCAACAGATAAATCTGAGTGACTCATTTAACCCAATTTAGAGTATCAATTATAAATGTTCGTTTGGAAGAATATTAAAATAATTAGACTGGTTGAATTATAATGTTTAAATATATATTTATTTTAAAGATTAAATAATTTTTAAATAAAATATATACAATTAAAAGTGAAAAGTAATTATAAGCAGAGAATGAATCTGAAAAAGAAGATAAAAATAAACCCAGAGCAAGTAAAAGGGAGGAAGTAATAAAGATAAGGGCAGAAATCAATAAAGTTGGAAAAGAAAAAATATATAGATATATTAACAAAGTAGAGAGCTGGTTCTTTGAAGAGTCCAATATTGTTGACAAAATTCTGCCAATACTGATTTTAAAAAGAGAGAAAATTCAAATCACTGCAGGAGGAATGAAAGAAACATATCACTACTGACTCCCCAGAATGTGTATACGTATATCAAGTGTTCTGTTTGAGACATATCAAGTGTGGTACACATTATGAAACTTCTAAGCCATAAAACAGTCACTGGGACTTAGGTGCCTTGGTGCACCAGGACTCTTGTTGAAACCGGCCTGAGCAGATCATAATGTTTTTTTGGTCATTTGCCATGTGATAGTGCACCCTTCATCTGAGAACAAACAAACCCAATTACACTATTATGAGGAGTGCAAGGCACAGCAAGGCTCAGTTTGTTTCATTCCGTGGAGATAATTTATTTAAGACATAAGAAATAAAATGAGAGCATGTAAGTTTCCTTTCATTATGTCATGGACATTTTTGCATGATTGCTACTTCATTAGTGAAATGATTAGCCACCTACCTCCACATCCTAAATGACGTCAGATTGTCACTGGCTGTAAACGAAGGAAGGTCACCTCATAGAAGAAAGGAATGTACCCTAACTGCAAGGAACCTTTTTTTGTCCGCCTCCTCCCAAGACAGTTGGGGGCTGCATGATTGATCAGGAAGCATGTTCTCCAGTGCTGCTCAGACTTTTGAAACTCTAAGTGGAAAATCATCATCAGAATGCAGAGAAGTCAGAGAAGGTGATAGTTGATTGCTACTTCATTCTGCATAGAAAGTGGGGACTCTTTTGAGAAACTACTCAGACTGATGTCTGTCTCAAAGTTCTGAACATTTCACTCACTGATTACAAAAAATATATATAATTAGACCCTGAGAGGGAGAAAGTATCTCTGCTGACTTTTGGTCACAACCTTCACTAAAATGTCAGGAAGACACCACCGTAAATGCCATGTAAAGTCCCAGGAATTTCTGCAGTCATATGCAACAGTGTTTCTCAACCATTTGGCCACTTAAAGTCACCCATTTAAATGACATTTTTAAAAAGATTATAAAAATTTAAAACAATAATACAAATAAAATATATATTTAAAAATTGATAATTCTACTGATTTCAATGATCTGAGAGATGAAATTCTTTGAAATCTTTTGCTAAGTTTTCTATATCTAGTTTAATAAGGCATGAATGGCTATCATTGACAATAGGAGTCATATTCAGTTGCTATATTTTTAATTTTTTCTATTCAATTAGAAAGTTCTAATTTAAATTTTAGTCACTACGAATGGTCAATTGTCTTCAGTGTATCTTGTTTGATCAATTTGGAAAGTCAGATTAAAAATGGACCTAAAATTACATGCTGATTTTTCAGCGACTGCATGTAATATCATCTTAGAAGTTTCAAAGTCAAATGTCTCAACATGATAGATAATGGTAAATGGGTCTTTATATATCTCTGTTTCGTTCATCTCTATAAAGCATTCCTCAACTATTTCATTCTCTAGCAGGTGAAAAAGCATCAGATATTGTGAAGGGGTGAGGCTCAGCAATCAAGCAATCTGCAACATGGTTTAATTTTCTTTTGAAACCTTAATATTTATCCTTAACTTGAAATTTTGTGGTATTTTAGCATGGCGTCATAGATTCAGACTGTTCAAGATTCTGCCTATTTCAATCAGAAACATATTTTAAGTAATTCACTTATACCCTTGGAAATGATCTGGCATTATTGGAAACTAAAGGTCCAGTGCATGAAATTTGTGCACTGGTAGGGTCCCTAGGCCTGGCTGGCAATCAGGGCCATTGGGGCCAGGCCAATCAGGACTGGGCTGGAGAGGAGGTGATGGTTGCTAGGCCAGGCACGGAAGGAACAGATACCAGACGCCGATGCCACCATCATTGACGCCCTGCCACCATGCAGTTCCCCACATTCTCCCCATGGCAGGTGGGCAGCAGGCTGATCAGGGCTTGCTGACAGGGTGGAGGAACAGGGCATGGGAGGTTGCCCATCAGCCCAAAGGAGGGAGCTGCTCTTTGGCTCCCCCTGGGAAAGCGGTCACCTCTGCTGTCACCCACCCTCAGTTACCTTCAGCCCAGGTGGAAGGACCATGGGAGGTTGGCCAGCAACGGGAGATTGGCTGTGGGAGCATCCTGCATTGAGCGTCTTCCCCCTGGTGATCAGTGCGCATCATAGTGACCAGTCGTTCCAGTCATTACAATTGCTTAGGCTTTTATATATATATATATTTGTTTCATCAAATATCTCATTTCACTCATTTGCATACATTTATAGTAATCTGCATTCTTATGTCCATAAAGTCATTTCTTTGCAGAGCATGTTGAGGGAAATGCATGATTGATCATATTCACAATTATACTCCTTTCTTTTGACTCTGAATAGAGATGAGGAATGGGCTCTGGAGCTGCACTAGCTGGGTTTGCCCAGCTCCCCTACTTTCTAGCTGTGTGAATAGACAACTTCCTTATCCTCTCACTTTTTATATTGACAAATTGAGGATTGTACTAACTAGTATCAACTTCAGAGGTCATAGTGGTAATTAAATGAGTAAATTCATGTAAAGGTTTTAGAGCAAAGATTGACACATAAATGCTCAGAACAAGTTATCTCAGCACAAATCCCAAGAACTTACTTAAATTTCAGTAATTTTATCTAACTACTATAAATAGTACATGTGGTTTTAATTAGTTTTCTAAATAATTATGTGCTTTTAGTTGGAATTTGTTCTGATATGAATTGAAAGAAAAAAATCTTACGCCTAGCTTAACTAGAGAAAGAACTACATTGGCTCACATAAACAGGAAATCCTAGAAGAGATTTCATGTTAAGCCTGGCTGAATTAAGAATTCAGACAATGCTAGCAATAATAAATCAATCTATTTTCTCTCTCTCTTTTTAATCCCTTGATTCTGCTGTCCAAAATTTGACTTTTTTTCTTAGGAAAAAATGACTTTCAGCTACTCTGTCCTTATAATTCTTAGCTATCACAATCTCAAAAAAGAGACTACACTCTCACAAAATGCTTATAAATCCCCATGTAAAGTAAATATTGAAAATGCAAGAGGGTCTAGGATATGGCCTCTATCTTAACATTTTTAGTCTAACTAGGAGCTAGGCAAGTAAATCAACATGTATAGTTCAAGGTTCTGAAAATGATAATGGCTTTATTTGTTGAGTATTAACTATGTGTCAGGCTTTACATTACAGTAGGTCCTCGGGTTATGTCATTCCTACTGCACGACGTAATGCAATTTTTGCCGTAAGTCAGAACCCAGCTACATAAGCACCTATGTCACTCACAGCAGTAATGAAGTGAAACAGTAAAAAAAAATAAGTTAGCAATTCCTGACCTTTACTTTTGGTAAATAAAAAATAAAACACATAAAGCACATTTGTACATATGTCGAAATAATGGAACTTTTTAAAAAAATAAATACTGTAAATGAGAGATGGCGACACAACCACAAAACGATGTACATGGAGTCCGACGTAACCTGAGGCTTGCCTGTATACTTTTTTATTTAATCTTTACAGCAACCTTGATTTAGGGACTATGATAATCTCCTATTTACAGATCAAGGCTCAGAGAATTCAAATAACTTGCCCCAAGTTAAGAAGAATCAGAACTCAAATTTGAACTCAGGTCCTTCTGACTTCAACTTCTTAATCTGCACCCTTGACGGCCTTACTCTGACTTTGAGAGCCTTAGAGTCTAACAGAGAGCCAGCCAAGCAAATCTCCAGTTTCAGGATATAGTACAATAGGAAAGACATTACTTCTATCCAGTGCTTTGATGTAATAAATATCGTGATGGAAGGTGTTTCTTCATAAGCTGATGCCAATACTTGGCAATGACAGTGTCTGTCTTAGTCAGTGTGGGCTGCTGTAGCACGGGACCACACATGGGGTGGCTTATAAACAACAGAAACCTATTTCTCACAGTTTTGGAGGCTGAAAGTCTGAGATCAAGGTACCATAATGGTTGGATTCAGGTGAGAAATTTCAGGTTGCAGAGGGCTGACTTCTTGTTACATTTCACACGGCAGAAGGAGAGCGAATGAGCTCTCTGGCCTCTGTTCATAAGGGCACTGATCTCATCCACCCTCATGACCCAATTGCCTCCCAAAGGTCCTCCCTCCAAATACTGTCACAATGGAGAGTAGATTTCAACCTACAAATTGTGGGGAACACAAATATTCAGTGCATAATAATGCCCTATGAATAAATGCATGGGCTTGCATGAATCTTAAAGCTTGTGTCTCTCTAGCACCCAACCAGTTTAGACACTCTTCACTGTGTATATGATCATTTGTATGTGCTCACCAGAACCCAATGCATTGTAAATATATTCTGAAATATAAGAAAACTCTATTCAGAATCAGAAAATCCCACCATTTCTGAGATTTCAAAAGGTTTATTTTTACTATATTACATATTAAAAGAATAAATAACATTAAATTTCACAAAAATAACATTAGAATTCTGATTTTATTTTAAAAGTGATATTTGTGCATCTATACTTATTTTATACTTATAATGATGCCATGGAGTAGATTATTATTGTTATCAGTATTATAATTATCCTATCTAATAAAGCGGGAATATGCTAATTGACCATCACTCTGCCACAAAGATGGCTGTACCCACAGCTGAGGCCAACTTCCCATAAGGAGCCTTAACAAGCAATCAGCAGGGACCTTGAGGCTACGCCATTCCCCATCCCTGTGGGGCTTGACAGGGAACCTCAGGCCACGCCCCCACCCTGGCATCAGGCTGGGGGATCTCAGGCTGCACCTCTGACCCCAGTGCCAGGCAAGGTACTTGAGGCCATGCCTCCCACCTGGTGGGGCTTCATGGGGGACCTCAAGTTGTGCTCCCCATCCCGGTGCTGGACTAGGGGACCTCAGACTGAACTCCCCACCCCATCACTGGGCCAGGGGACCCAAAGCTGCACCCCCCTGCCTGGCTGGGCTTGACAGGGGACCTCAGGCCGTGCTCCCCACCACTTGATGGGGGTTCTCAAGGTGCACCCCCAGTGGTTGGTCCGGGGAACTCAGCCTGGGCCCCCTGGCCAGCAGGACTTAATGGGGGATCTTAGGCCATGCCCCTCACCCAGAAAGGTTTGAGGGGGAACCTCAAGGCATACCACCATCCTGGCACTGGCTAGGGTACCTGAGGCTATGCGCCTTGCCCAGTGGGGCTTGACAAGGGTGGGACTGGCTGGGTCTGGATCTAGCCCAATGGGTCTGGGTCTCATGCAATTTTGAGGCGCATGTGCATGGGCAGGGACTTGATTCTGGATCCCGTGGTGTGTCCCAGACTCTGACAGGAGGAAGGTTTTCATATACATTTTACTAATTTTCTTTCATCTCTGACACTTCTATTATAGAGAAAGGGCAAATAGTAAATTAAATTATTTCCTCTAATTAATCCCCTTTTAATATGCACGAATTTTGTGTACCAGGCCACTAGTTACACTTTAAGGAACCTAAGGCTCAGAGTTATGAACTGGCTTGCCAAGTCACACAGTTAGCAGCTGGCGGGACCATCTTCTGGTTGTAAATCTTTCTATTCTACCTCAGTGCCTCAGGTATTGCCAGTAACCATGCTAGCTTTTCTTGGCTAGTTCTTCCAGAATGATGGATATCTTTAAAAAGTTGCCAATGTGATTGCAAGAGTTGATTATTGGCTGGCTAGAAATAAAGCATGTATCAGACACTGTGGTGAAGTACTGGTAATTTTTTGAAATATTAAATTGTGTTTTGCTTTTCCAGCTGTAAAAAATAAAAAAGGAATGAGCAGTATTAATGTTTTATACTTTGTATTTTCCTCTCTTCATTCTAAAAGGGTCATCAGACTTTACATGCCCTTCCCTTGGGCATGTAATTTCTAAGCGTGACAAAATTACTGATAGAAAATACTTTTTAAGGCCTTTATGGAAGCTTAAATTCATGGTGGACACATGAGGCGGAAGAAAGAGAAGCCAGTCTCTACCAGCGTGAAAAGTAAATAAAAGCAGTGAGAGAGTTGGGCTATGATCCCACAAAATATGTGGTGCATTTGAGATGTGAAGTATGGTCCATTGCAATGTTCACGAAAGCAGGAAGAAACCCCAGCAGGGAATGATAACTTGATAAAAGCTCCGGAGCTTGGACCCTAGACACTAGGGCTATATCATAGACAAATGTTCTGGTACAGAAGCTCAGAGCCATGGGGCTTCGAAGTTCAGGGTAGGATGGATAACAGGTTTACCTGCTCTTCCAGAACCTCCAAAAGGCAGAAGAGGCTTTTGTGAACATAAGGTTTTACAGAAGCCCCATCACAATCTTTGTGTAAAGGCAAGGGATGGAAGGAGGATTCTCAAAAAGACTGCTTTTCTGGACAACAACTAGATGGAAACTTGAAGTCAGATTTAACTTTATTTAAGAACAATAAAGCATATATACATGTATGTGTGGGAGGTGGAGTTGGATTATTGAAACAAACTTGTCAAATATGGATAATTTTTAACACTGAGTAATGGGTATCTGGGGGCTCTTAACACTTTTGTTTTGGTGTTAGAATTTTTTCATAATAAAACGTTTAAAAAATCAATGCGGTAATAATTTTTTCATCCCCATTTTCTGGAATGAGGTTCTTCCTGGTCGTGCTGGAAAGAGCTGAGGAAGTACAACAAAACAATGCTGCATGGGCTTGGGATGGAGAATGGCAGTATACATGCTATGCATTTTCCATCCTGTATCAAGATTCTCCGACTTCTATTTTTTATATAACCAAAGTAATTAGAAATCAAAACATGCCATTTTAGTCATCCTCACATATGACAAATATGTCATGCTCTTTATGGGGATAGGTTAATAATTTGAATCAATAGCCAAATGCTTCATCATGTACAAGGTTATTGTCCAATATTTGATTCTATAAAAAAATTTAAAAAACCAAAACCTGAGTGCAAGGTTTCTGCTTGCTTTAGTTCCAGGGAAAGCACCACTAGGGGTAGAGATGGAACTTCACTGCAGTCCCCTATCCACTAAAGCTGCTAGACGCAGATACTCGGGCTGGCTTTGGTCCACCAGACTAGAAGCAGATGAATTAATAAAGCCTTGCCTGGACCCTCGTCAGAGTTTGAGGACTGATTTTTATTTCCAACATCAGACAAGAGCCCTGGTAGCCAACCTTCTCCCTAAGTCCTGCGGGTGCCGTGGGGTTCCTCTGGAAGATTCCTTGTCAGAGCCCTGGAGCTGTCAGACTCGCTGATGCTCCTGAGTTACCCGCCTCTTCGAAATTCTGCCAGGGGACCTGCAGCTCGGCGGGGCCAGAAGCCTGAACCAGCAAAGATCCTTCCTTCAGGCTCGGTGTCTAACACCAAGATACCTGAGGTGAGGAAAGTCCAGCCGAGGGGAGTCTAAGGACCACCCCAGAGGCCTGCAGCAGATCTGGGGGTACGGCCCGCCCTGTAAGTGGAGCTGCTCTGGGGAGGGGCTGTGCTCCTCTGAGCCAGTGATGCACCAGCAAAAGCTCCCCCTGGCTCAAGAAGATCTGAAACTAGCTCCTGAGGAGCACATGCTTGCAGTCAGCTATGCACAGACACACGGAGGTCTTGGGGGGAAGGCCCAACCATCCAAGAGCACCTACTTCCCCAGAGAAGACAGCTTCTACCTGGGAGCTGCCACCAACATTCAGGCTGGAGAGCTCCTTGACCTTCAGGGCTGAAAGGTTTCAAAGCCACCCCACCCCCAACCCCCTGCACCGTGCCCTAAGGCCTCCCACATGATACGTGGGAAGGAAAATGTTACTCCTCTTATTTACGTTCAGTTTTATGTAATCGGCTGAAAAGAACATATGCTTTACCAATAGATAGAGATGATTGGCAGTGGTATCTCCTCTTGGTCCGTGTGTCACTTAAAGCCTAAGTTATTCCCTGAGGGGATATTATAAATTCCATAACTCCACCGGTTGACAGCTGCATGCTCACACTTGTTCAAGCACGTCGCAGCCCAGTGCAGCTCACATATGTTTGGCGCGTGCTTTTATGACTGTGGTAACATAAGAAGTAGAGTGTTTATAATACTGAAGTTTGTCATGACAAGTTGTGACAATATAATTCTATTTTATGTATTCTTTTCATTTTTGTTCTGTGCCACATAGTTCCCTTATCTTTTGGCAAAAAAAATAAAAATAAAAATAAAAAAAGAACTAAAAGAAAAACCGTTTTTCTTTCACTAAATGACAAGTGCTCCAAATTTGCTGACCTTTTCTGGGATGACAAGTAGCTGTCGATAGAATGCCACCTAACAGATCCTCAGGAAAGATAACGACACATACTGTCTTCTTTCAAGGTGAAGGTGACATTCTAACAATGAGTGGGAGAGTAACTGGTTTTTGTTTTATTTTTATTTCTGCTATGCAGAAAGAATGTTGAAAAATAGGTGTTTGGAAATGTTTACATAAATGTAGTAAAAAAATGATATGTCTCCAACATAAACTTCTTATATCTTACACTAAAAAAATATTGCAGCAGAATACTCTAACCTATTTTAAGATCTTCCAAATGAAGAATTTCAGTGATTTTTAAAACTATTTGATTAAAACATTAAAATGATATTTTTTTCTTTCTAAAATATCTTATTTTGATATCAGGGAAAGGGAGAATTTATTAAACTTTAAATATACAAGTGAACAAAAATGTTGTGGATGGAACTAAGAAATTAATATGATTTAGGAAGTGCAGCCAATGATGTACCTCCTCTTTTGGATCCACATATCTTTTGAGAAATGTTTTCAGCTAAGACTGTTTTCAAAACCAAGAATCAAAACAAAATGAACACTACCTTTAATTCTGTAACATAAAGCATTAAGCCATTTTATTTAAAGGACGAGGCATATTCCATCACACTACAATGCTAACATTATTAATGTTATTAATAATAATTTAGAGAGACCTTGAATCTAGATTTTTGTTTTATTAATACATATAATTTAAATCTTTAAATTTTTCAATTAATTTTTATTGTATAATTTGTACAATGTTTATATATTTTTGTACAATGTATATTTTGGTAAATAGTTTGTAGAGGGCATAATACCTAGTATTGTATTACATACATATATACCACATATGTGTACACATTGACATATGTGTAAACCACACACACAATATATATGTGTGTGTGTGTGTGTATGTGTGTGTGTGTGTGGAGAGAGACAGAGAGAGAGAGAGAGAGAGAGAGAGAGCAAGAGAGAAAGAGAGAGAAATCCCAAAATGCCCCTGGGTCACACACACAAGATCCAGAATAACTGCCTATGGCTTTTGAACCACAACTTAGAACAGGAATGATGCATTTCTGTATCCCCAGCACAAAGCCTGGCTATAAACTAAATAAATGTTTGATGATAAGTGAAAATTTTGGTATAGCTATAAAAGTTTGGATTGTTATTATATAAAAACTAGTGTCCCTGTGCATGGATTCGTACACATGGAAAGGAAATTAATTAGAAGAAATATTTTAATATTGCTATTCTCCCTTTCTCTATAATAGAAGTGTCAACCAAATTCATGATCGACAATGACAGATCAAAACACATGTGTGGGATTGATATCAGGGAAAGCTTTATATGTATGTGCGAGTCAACTTAGCCTTTTATATATTTATACTAATAAAAGAGTAAGATGCAAATTGACCATACCTTTGTGACACCCACCAGCCATTCAGGTGTGAGTGTGCAAATTAACACAACAAATATGGCAGGTTAATTTGCATATGCAGGCGCTGAGTGGCTGGGGGCAGGATGCAGGCATTCTGCATCACCCCAGCCACTCCAGGCCTCTGGGCAGCATGAGAAGGCAGAAAGGCGACTCAGGACCATAATGAAAAGGTGGCTCGAGCCAGAGCAAAGATGGTGCCATCCGCCAGGGCAAGGAAGGCCCATTCTTGCATGAATCTTTGTGCATCTGGCCTCTAGTGTAGAATAAACTTGTTTAATAGACCTGCTTTCTGATTTAGCTAATTTCTGATTTCCAGCCCAGTGAAGCACCCTAACTTCTCTTTCAGGTAATGTCAGCAACACAGCAGCAAATACAACATGAAGCAGATTATTATTGTAGATCATTCAGGGAGAACAAAGGGTAAAATATTTAACTGTAGCAGTGTTTGACTATATTCTGCACAGTGAGAAAACCTGAAGTCATTTTCATTTCTACCATTTCTTACTTCTTTTCAGTCAGATCAAGTTTCTAAACTTTCTAAGTCTCTGTTTTCTGGCTAATGAAAAGAAAATAGGATTCTACCAAGTCTCCTAACTATCTAATCCAGGACTTCTGTGATGATCAAATGAGATGAGGCATGTGAAAACACTTCACAAACATTTGGTTAAAGTGTAATAAAATGTTTGCACCTGGCTATAAAGCAAGCATTTCCTGGGCTGAAGAAACTCCAAGGAGGCTAGGGAGAGGAAGCCAGGCATTGCTATGTGACGTCATTACCTGGCACCCACAGCAACTGTTTCCGGCTGCACTGGGCTCTGGGCCACATTTTGTGCCATGGGGGTCTTGGCAGCATTGGCTGCGATTTGGTGGGGTGTTGCTCTGGGATGGGGCGGGGCCTGTGTACCACTTGGGGGAACCCGAGTGTTGGTTTATGGGTGCCAGCGGTCTGTGATGCAGTTTAGTTTTAAATGACCAGTGTGCATCATAGCAGCTCCTGCATCGAGTGTCTGCCCCCTGATGGTCAGTGTGCATCATAGCTATGTGTCAGACAGACACGTAGCCTTTTATATATATATAGACTAGAGGCCTGGTGCATGAATTTGTGTATTGGTGGGTCCCTTGGCCTGGCTGGCAATTAGGGATGATGGGGGCTGGCCAGCTGGGGGGAGGGACTGCAAGAGGGTGGCCAGCCATGGGAGGTTGACTGTGAGAGCACACTGACCATCAGGGGGCAGCTCCTGCACTGAGCATCTGCCCCTGATGGTCAGTATGTGTCATAGCTACCAGCCAGTCATCTGGTCGTAATGGTTTTATATATATGCATATATATAAAACCTGAAGTCATTTTCATTTCTACCATTTCTTACTTCTTTTCAGTCAGATCAAGAACTAATATATATATATGT
Source organism: Lasiurus cinereus (assembly GCA_011751065.1). Lineage (NCBI taxonomy): Eukaryota > Metazoa > Chordata > Mammalia > Chiroptera > Vespertilionidae > Lasiurus > Lasiurus cinereus. The sequence goes on from JAAGEH010000226.1 coordinate 6,189,163, forward strand.
ATATATATATATATATATATATATATATATACACACACACACACACACACACACACACATATGTTCTTTTAAAATGTTTTAATGTTTTAATCCAACCATACATTCACAGAGCAGTGAAATAAAATTTAAAACTTATTTTGTAAAAAAAATTTTACTGTTGGATCTGAGAAAAGGTGTCTGATATTTCTTTTACAAACCACTAGATGGCAATAGCTCTACATTACTCTCCATCTTCTCTCATGCTAGGAATCCTTCCCTATGGTCTTGGAGTTAGTACCTGGAATGAATGTTATTTCTGCAGATGTTAGTCAAGGAGTGGCATATCTGCTTTAGGAACTCTGAGATTCATATTTGTAATGCAAATATATTTCTGTACTTATTTCTTGTTGCATATATCTACAACAAGTTACCCACCAATTTTATTATCTCAAAGCTGTATATTATCAAAGCAAAATCAATAATTTATTTTAAGCCACGGGAGTCCATAAAGATATTGATATGGGAGTTTTAAGATAATTGCAGTGCTTTTATTTAGCATCCTGTTATTCTCTTTCTTCTCCTTTACCCTAACCTCATAGCTTTGGAATTACGGAATGAAGACATGAGTATAGTTACAAACATAGATGGCAGAAGCTAGATGCTCTTGCTTCTCTTCCTGGGTATTGCTTGTATTCACAAACAAACCAGCTAACTGTGACTGAGAGCTGTCCAGCTCCTCTTCCATGGAACAGCTCTACAAAGAGCACCTGCAGAATTCATGAGTTTGGACAGAAAATGACAGAATTGGAGACAAGATAACAACTGAGCGGCATGAAATGCTGCAGCTCAGTACCTAGGGGAAAATGATACTGTGAACTTTTCGTTTGAAATAGGAACAAACTCTAAATCAATACTTCCATGGGGCTTTGTTGGAATTTATTCATATAGCCATAGCAGGGTAGTGGAAAGAATCCGTACCTGAAGTCTAGGAATTGATCACCAACTAGTTCGGTCTAAAGCTCTCACAGAGCTTTTAGATTTCTTTGTTTTCTATGACTTCATAAATTATTATGTCTAGATGACTAAAAAAATTTGAGAAAGAATCAAGTTAACTTAAGTTTTTAAAAAACCTGTTGACCTTTGAATTTGTATCTTTTTATTTCTCAATTATTTTTAGCTCTGATGGGTTCAGAAATGCCATTGTATTTTAGTACCTCCCTATGGCATGACCACTGCCCCCTGTCCTCTTCCCCGAATTTTTAGATGTTTCTGATGGCAATATTAAAAATGAGAGAGAAGGAGAGAGCTAAAGTGTGGATATTCTGAGAATTTATTTTTAAAATTAAATAGGTATTAGTGATGAAGAAACTAAAGCCACAGATATCTGTGATTTATTTATGGCCATATTTGGCTATTTTATGATAGAAAATAACCCAAGTGATTACTCTCCCTCATGTTTTCTTTGTTTATTTAACTTAAATTTCATTTTAGTCTAGTTGACTTCAGAGAGGAAGGGAGTGGTAGAGAGAGGCAGAAACATCAATGATGAGAGAGAATCATTGATAGGCTGCTTCCTGCATGCCCCGCACTGGGGATCAAGCTCATAACCCGGGTATGGGCCCTGACCAGCAATCAAACTGTGTTCTCCTGGTTCATAGATTGATGCTCAACCACTGAACCACACCAGCGGGACTCAATCTAATTCTAATTGATTTCTTCAAAGAGAATACTAAAGGTTTATTTTGAGATTGAATCTTCTCGACTACTTTCAATCAACTGTTTTGCAAATTATTCTTAAAACGGACCAAAACAATAAGAATCACTGTGGTATTTCCAAAAAAGAAGATTCATTCATTCATTGAACAAGCTTACATAGACTATCCAGCTATTATGTAACAGTGTCCAGAGCTGGAAGGAAGAAAAGGCAAAGAGGTCTTCATTCTGTGCTGTTTTTGTTTGTTTGTTTGTTTGTTTGTTTGTTTGTTTTTGTTTTTAGGGGAAGATGGTCTTTGGGGATTTCTCCTAGCTCACCTTCTTCATATCTCTTTGGCCAGATCTAAGCCTTGTATCTCCTTTAGTCCAATGCTGGGAAAAAGGTTTCTGTGATTCTCTTAGAACAAATATGAGCCATTTCCTAGACAGTAGAAAAGTAGACTAGGAGAAGCCACTCTTCCCTAGGACAGTTGCAGGCAGACATCTAGATACATGTGAAGCATACAGTAGCTTCCTAGGCAGTAATAGGAACCAACCAATGCAGCATTTCAAAATGAATGGTTTTGAAATATATATCTTATATATGTATATAATTATATATGTACTGGGTTGGACAAGAAACACAATGAGGCTGGCTGAAGCCATTTTTTGTAAACACCTGGCTAGGTTGCATTAACTAATTGTGTGTGTGTGTGTGTGTGTGTGTGTGTGTGTGTGTGTGTGTGTTTTAAACAAACCCGGGAAGTAATATAAGGTTATATGTGAATTATCCCTTAATAAAAAAAATGTGAAGTAGAATAAGAATTTGTTGAAGCACTAAGAATTTTAACAGAGATAGTTTTATCTCTGTGAGCAATTATTTATTCAGACTCTCATGATAGTTTGTGATTTTGATGGATACAAGAAATAAATAATATTTTCCCTTCTGTCTTTAGATGCTGTTATCCTGTGTGAAAATAAGCTGAGCTATGATAATCTATATTGGAGTGATAAACAAGAGTATAATCATTAGGGGTTCAGAAACAAGAGAGAGAGTAGTCAGGTTTGGAGTCAACAGGAAAGACTCTGAAGTGGGGAAGTTGATATTTTTAAAATATTGTGGTAAATATACACAACATAAAATTTACCATCTTAATCATTTTAAGTGTATAGTTCAATAGTATTAAATATATTATAACATTGTGCAGCCAGAACTCTTCTTTTTGCAATCCTGAAACTCTATACTCATTAAATAACAGCTTTCTAGTCCTCCCTTCTTTGCCAACTCCAGTATCTGCCAGCACCATTCTACTTTCTGTCT
>JAAGEH010000226.1:6192164-6238315 GCA_011751065.1 Lasiurus cinereus
TGTCGAGATTATTTCTATGACATAATTGTTCTGGCCCTTGTACAGCATCCCCAAAAGTGAATGTGCTCTCAAATTCTGCTCACAACACTTCTCTTCTGTCTTTTAATCATAAGGGGAGGTTCTGCCCGCTCCAGGTATGAATCTTCTGCAACATTCCCTTTTTTGCTTTATCTCTCTAGGACCTCTATTCACTTTTGCTCTTCCAGTTTACCAATACCAATTTAACCAGTTCCTTCTGCTAGAAGTCAGAAAAGGATTTCTGTTTTCCAGATTGAACCTCATTGATAAAGGAAACAAATCAATCGGTGATTTTTAAAATGTGCCAAGTGCTTTGAAGAAGATAAAGGGGAGTCTTTAGATAGTGTTATTAAAGCATCCTTAAAAGTGAAGTCATTTGAGCTACAATCTACAAAGATAATAATAGTTCAAAGATCTGAGGGAAATGTGTTTCAGCCAGAGGGGACCTTCTTGGGGTGATAATTAGTGGTATCTTGAATTAGAAGAATGGCAGTGGAGATGCAGTGAATGGAGTCCAGAGATATTTTTCAGGTATGACCAGAAAGAATTGTTGATGAAAAATAAAAGTTGGGAAGAAAGGAAAGCAATAAGAGATGTGTACTCAGCCACCCAAAATCTGCAGTGGTAATCCTTGGGTCTGTGAATATTACCTTATTTGGCAAAAGGAGGCTCTGCAGATGTTGTTAAGGATTCCAAGATGGAGAGGATTTTATATTTTATACTGTGTTACCTGGGTGGGCCCTATATGCAATCACTTATATCCATACCAGAGGGCTATTTGACCCAGAAAGGAAGGAGGCCAGGTGACCTAAGCAGGGGAAGCAGTGGCAAAGGATGAAGATACCAGGCATTGTCTTTGAAGATGTAGGACAGGGGGTCACAAGCCAAAGAATAAAGGCAGCTACTAGAAACTGGAAGAGGCGGGGAAAGGTTCTCCCTGCGAGCCTCTGGAGGAAGTGCTGACCACTGACACCCTGACTGTGGCCCAGCGACATCCGTATCGGACTTCTGGCTTCTAAAACTGTCAGAAAATTAATCTGTGTTGTTTTAAGATACCAGGTTTGTGGTAATTTGTTCTAGCAGTCATAGGAAATCATTATGGAAGTGAGGTACACCTACTAAACTGAGAACTATTGGGTAATGATCAGGCAGGTTTGAAGGGTGGGAATTATCAAAGAAATACCAGATCATTTTTGAACTTGTTAGTCTAAAGATCTATGAATAACTCAAAATGAAATGATTCGTCTATTGAATGTATCCTACTTGAATATATTGGCTGAATTTCTTAGATCTATTGACTGTTGTTTTTCATCAGATGAGGGAAATATTCAACCATTATCTATTCGGTATTTGCTTTGTTTCCTTACCTTTTCTCCCTGTGATGTCCATTACCAAAAACTGTTAGATTTCGTGGTATTATTCCAAAGGTATTAAAGCCCTGTTCCTTAAAATTTTCTTTTTAATCTGTGTTTGAGTTTGGTAATTTCCATTGCCCTGTCTTCAGTTTCTCTGATACTCTCCCTCTGAAAGCCCTTCCTATTTTAATTTCAGATGTTTTATTTTTCAACTAGGATATCCATTTGACTCATTTTCAATGTCCATATATTTTCTGAAATTTCTTATATTTATACTCATTATCTTCATTTTGTTTTCCTAGTAACTCTTTAATACATTTGAATTGTCTTTTTGGTTTGCTAATTCCAATATCTGGCATGTCTGAGTCTGTTTCTATTGACTGATTTTTATTTTGAATATAGGTCACAATTTCCTGACTCTTTACATGCCCAGTAATTTTGATTATACATTGAATGATATCTTGTAGAGACTTTAGATTCTGTAACCTTCATCTGAAAAATGTAAATTTAGCTATAACAAGCGGTTAAAGTGCTGGTGGACCAACTTGATCCTGTGGAGGCTTTGTTTTTAGTTTTGTTAGAGTGGCTGTAATTATGTTTTTCTCTCAGTTCCAGAGCATAGACTTTGTCCTGAGAATGGTCCGTCTAACGTAAGATGTGGCCTTTCTGGAGTCAGTGACGAACCCTAGATTTAAGTTATCTTATTAGGCAGGACTTGAACTCCAAACTCTTTCTCCCAGTTTGGAGACAGCTACCAGGCAACACCTGAAATTCCTGTTTATTATTTTAGCCTTCCAACTCTTATTGTTGTTGTTTTTTGTTTGTTTGTTTGTTTGTTTTTTGCAAAGTCCATTAGAGTCTCACTCTACACGTGTTTACATTTAGATTTGGAACCTGCCCTTCTGTGGTTTCATCTGTTTATGCATTGGACTATCCTCACCAATTTCTGGTAGTCCTGAGCTCTAACCTCAGACTTCTGCTTAAACTCTATTTCCTGTCACAGAGCAAACTGGGGAGTGCTATCAGGAGAAAAACCCATTAAATGTGGATCTCACCCAATGTGCTTCCATTCTTGAAAATATAATATCAGCTGCCATTTCTGTCTATATTTAGTTATGTGTAGAAACAGAAGAGACATAGAGTTATATTTGTCCAGAGTTTATAATTGTTATTGGCAGGAGAGTTAATCCAATATAAACCATTTTGCCATACTGTCACCAGAATTCTGGCAGTTGAATAGATGAATCCTGATTGCAGGAAAGAATTCTGGAGCAGAAACATAAAAATTGATTTTTATCAATAGGAGAAAATATCTAGGAAAGTGCTTCACAGGATTGGTTTACATTGGAATCAACAGACAAAAATTTTAATTTATTTGGCCAGACTGCCCAACATCAACTCAATTAGAATCTCTTGCATTTGGATCCATGTGATTTAAATGTACACCCAGTGTTGAGGACCACTGACCTATAAGAGGGTGAAGGGTAAGAGGAGTAGATTCAGGTTTGAGCTCCAGGATATTATTCAGCAAAGGAAACTGGGAGGAACAACCAGAGGAAGGTGGTGTCACCAAACCAAGAAAGGATAGTGTTTCTCTAAGTGGAGAAAGATATCAAACATGTTCAGTGCTGCTCAGAGTTGAGAACTGAAAGACAATAGTGTTTTTGCAATATTGGAATTTTTGGTGATTCACACACTAAAAGAAGGCAAAGTTTTTAATGTTAACTGTGACCAAAGTAGATGCACCGGCTTGCTATATAAAACTATGTCTTAGAAGCGAAAACAAAGCACATTGTAGTTCTGCAACTGCTCTCATCTGGCTCTTGAGCTTTTATTCTTGCATGGTCATGAAAGAAAAACGTAAATCCTCTGTAGCTGTTTCTTCCAGTTTTAAACAGTCTCTTCCCAGTTGAGTTAGCCTCTTGGAGATACTTAGCCATGGCCATAAGTTGGATCAGTTCTTCCCTTTTCCTTTATGTATGTGGTAGGAGGGTGGGGAGACTTAAGTTCTTGGGTAGCATGCATATGATCCAGGGTGTTAAGGTTAAGGAATGATAGATGTCCTATGAGTCTTCATTAACCTCCTTATATATATCCACCCTCACCAAGGCACTGGGCAAGTGACTATGCTTGTCAGGTTTCTTGTTCTTGCTGTTGAAATTTGGGATCAGAGTTAGAGTCTCTGACCTTGAAGTCTACCAAATCTGTATTCCCTTCCACTAAGCTTTAAGCCTCTATTGCTTTCCCATTTCTTCATTATTAATTCCACATTGTAGATCTAAAACCAAGCTAAAGTTTTGTTTTTTTTAAATAAGAACTTAGTAAAGGTGAAATTTTAGTAACAATAAAAGAGAATATAGTAAATAACGTGTAAATTGTTAGATTGTACAAAAAATATCAAAGCATATGTATATTAGAAGTTTAGATTCACTAAAGACAGAGAGCCAATATGTTTTGCCTTAATTCATCATTTTCTATTAACTTCCTGATTCATTCTTAAGACCTGCCTGTTCTAAACATAACTGACTGATAATATCTTAGCCTTTTAGGGAGATTATTCCTTCATATAATCTATCAGTATAGTAATTCCTATGCCCATAAAAAAGATGAACACAGTATCAAATGGCTCATTTTGCTAATAATTCAAATAAAATATGAAAACATATAAATAAGCAGTATTAAAATTGAATGAAAAGAATTAAAGTGATAGACAAAAAATGGAATATCTATCTTTGAAAACAGAACACACATTTTTGTTAGAAATACAATTGATGTGAGAGATGCACACATAATTTGAATAACATATTAGTAAGTTTGAAAACGTAATGCACATATTTTCAAGGATTCAGAGGATGTTGGTAAAAATTATGTGTCTTGCTTCAAAGGAAATACTAGAAAATCTGGGACACAAATTAAATGATTTGTCTCAGCATTCACTGTGACTAAAAGTCCACCTCCTGTTAGGGACTGTACTTATAGGCATCTTTATAAGGTTGATATGTAGAAGAGCTCTTATAGCTATCTATGGAACTGAGACAAACAATACAAGCTGTAATTAACTAGATGGCCCAAGATCCACACCTGAGAAATATTTAAATATGCATCTAGGAGATATGTGAATGGCTATAATAAGGCAAAAAAAAATAATCAAGAAATGCAGAGGAGCAAGTTTGAACAATTATGATGAATTGAAATTACCTAGACCTTATTACTAAAAACACAGTCCCCAGGATGTCATCACCATTATCTAGGAGCATATTATAAATGCAGAATTTCAGACCCCATCACAGACCTACTGAATCAGAATCTGCATTTTAATAAGATCCCCAGATGATTGGAAAGTACATTAAAGTTCAACAACTGATCTAGGCTATAGCTGAAAACAAAACAAAGCCCTCTAGGTAGAGTCTAGGGCTATAATTCAATTCCTTACTATTACAAAGCTTACATGGGTGGTATATGATAGCAAGGAGTGGGAAGTCAAGCAGGAGAGGGAAATTCTACTTATTTTAAATATAAAAAGACTAATAAAATAATTTGGCTTCGGTGTGGCCTATAGTGGTGGAAGGTCAGAGGCAGTAGATTGTAAATGTTTATTGGGGGATTCAAGTCATTTAGGAATGAATTTACACTAATGCTAATTCTAGTTATAGACAGTTTTACTTGAAATACCTCTCTTCTGATGGGAATCAATGCTTCTTCTTTGGTTAAGCTGGAAGGAAATGAAACTTATTTCCAATGGAATTGCAAAGGCCCAGGAATAGCAGTGACAGCTCAAAATAAACATTAATTACTAATTCAAATATTTATAGGTAACAGAGTTTGAAATTGAAGGCACACTTGGTTATTTAGCCAGAGTCTTAAATCCTGAGTTTTATCACACTTAACAAAGAGTCTTGAATGAATTGAAAGTCTGATATGACAGCTGCTGAAATCTTACCTTCAAAACAACAGTCAATATTAAACATTGGGACAGTTAAATTAAAGCTTGGAGTTGCTACTCCCCACATAGCTTTGCATAGTCTGACAGTTTTCTTCAACTAAATGGGTCTTAATAAATGCTTTCTTATTTTTCATTTGTTCTTTCATCAAACATTCAATAAACATATTTTATGTATCAGATAATAAGTAGGTCCTGGGCATACAGAATTGAATAAGGCCAGTTCTTGACCTTTGTAGCATGAAGAGGTGGGGAAGCATTTACACCAATAGGGAAGTAATTTTTTTAAAGTGGTATAAATGGGGAAGGATCAGTGGGAAGTTAAAGGACCAGAAGACATAAGAAATACTGAAGAAACGTTTGATATGTGTAAATTTTATCAATGAAAAAGTGATTAATTCTGAATGACTTACCTGATCATTTCAGGAACTTTGTGAAGTAGATATGAATCCACATTTGCAAATGAAGAATCTGGTTTCTGAAGGAAGTTTGGAGACTTATCCAGGATTTTACAGGCAAGTAATTTGACTCAAATGAGAAACCAGGCTTTCTAATTTGCCAGTGGAAGTGGGTTTCTTAAAGTTGTGAGAAATAACATTTTCAGGGGCCCACAAGGGAGGATAAGGTGTGGTAATGTTTATTTGGGTAAAAATAGAAGGTGGCCGCTGTTTTTCCAATGTCCCATCTCTGCCCATTCTGCCATGGAAAATCAGGGCCAGAAATAGGGCCAATGTTCAGAGATTCTGTGCCATATTAAAGCTACTCCAGTCCAGTCTTTCTTACCATTTTGTTTGTGTTCCTGGCTGCAGTCCATTGCTGGGCTGTGGTTAGCAAGCTTCTGCCCAAGATACTGCATGGCCAACAGCTGCTAGGGCCACATAGCGAGTGAACAGGGCAAGTGTTCATTCCCCAGCAACAGAGAGAACTCTTTGTTCCCTGAAATTATAGTATCTCAGGCTTGGGAAGGACCAGGAGCTTTTTCAAAATAATCAATCAACTTCCCAAGCTTTCCAGGGCTCTGGGTCTACCTCCCAACCAATCCATTCTTTCTCCAGGCTAGATTGACATGCCTTTATGCGGCCATGCAATGAACCTGCCCTGGCATCTGTGGTACATGCCTCAGAGAGGCACATCCCCTTGCACTATTTTAACTTCTATTGCCCCTATACTTACCTCTCCCTCCTCCCCCTGACAATTTGGTACCTAGGGAAGAAAGGAGGGTGTTATTGCCCTTGGAGGGACAATGCTGCTATCCCCTGGGGTGTCTGAAACTGTGCTTCCTGGTGAAACAAACAGGATCATGATCCCCAGTTGATTATACTTAATTATTAGAGGCCCGGTGTACAAAATTCATGCATAGATGTGATCCCTAGCCCTGGCTGGCAATAGAAAAACGAGTGTCTGGCATGAAAGGGCAGGTCCCAGCTGACCTCTGGGCTCTGGGCAGCATCTGGGTCCCCGGGGTCCCTGTGCGTGCCCCCTCCACCTAAGTCATTAGGCCTTCACCCAGCTCCCTTAGTGCCTGGAGCCAGGCAGTGGCCCTGCCCCTCGCTGCTGTCTCTGGTCATGGTCTGTGGGGCAATTGGCAGGGCAATTGGGCCCCACTCCTACCCGCCTTGGCCTGGCACTGCCCACTCACATGCTCCACCATCCCACTGTGGTCCCGCTTTGGCCGGGACCCATCAGGGCTAGCAGTGCCTCTACTGCCACCCACTGCCAGCTCCACATTGCCATCATTCACCATGTTCCGCACCAGCCCTGTTGGTCAGCCCATATCATAGCAAGTGGTCGAACTCCCCCAGTAGAGGGGACAATTTGCATATTAATCTATTGTTATATAGGATGTCTGATTTCCTCTATTAATATCTAACTACCTACACTAACACTAACGCTAATACTAGAATTACATGTCTGATTGATTGACTAACTCATTGATTGCATGCTGCTCTTCATCTATCCCTCTAAAAGCTGTGCACTTGTTAAAAAATAACCATGTTCTAATCCTTCGTTACACATAGCTGAGTATTGGTTTCCACTTCTAGAATTTTTAAATATTATTATTTAATGACTATTTATAGGGCCTGTACCCTACTATGTGCAAAATATTACACTGGGGCTGTGTGGAAGAACAAAATTTTTTATAGCCTCATTGTTCAAGACTACCCTAAATCAACTAAATCAAAATACCTGGTGTTTGGAACCCATGCTTAATGTTTGTCTAATAAGGCTCTATCACATATTGGTTGCCATATATATGTAAGTATAGAGCCTGAAGTAGGTTCAATTTGGAGTAACAATACTAATATTATAGGGTTATTGTGAGAATTACAAGATATACTGTGTGATGTTGTGATTTATAATGAGAACTATAATTTGGTCTTCATTCCCATTTCTAACATAGAACTCCTAAAAACCTAGGAATTTTCCAAGTGATAAGAGCCATAAAGGTCTCTTTGTTATGTTAATGAGGTGACTGTTGAGATTAGACTGTTGGAATAGTCCCACCCCCACTTCAAGGAAGGGGAAAGGAATTAGAAAGAGTTCAATAACCAAAGGCCAATAATTTATTCAACAATGTGTGTAATTAACCCTCCATAAAAACCCAAAAGGACAAGACTTAGAGATCTTCCAGGTTGGTGAACACATGGAGGTTTGAGTAGTGGGGTGAACTTGGAGAGGGCATGGAAGCTCCTTGTCCATTCCCCTACCTTGCCTATGCGTTTATTCCATCTGGCTATTCCTGAATTAATATTACTATATTTTTGCATTTTAAATTACAGTTTACATTGACTATTATTTTTATATTAGTTCCTGGTGTACAGCATAATGGTTAGACAATCATATACTTTACGAAGTGTTCCCCCTGATATTTCAAGTACCCACCTGGCACTGTACAGTTTATTACAAATTAATGGCTATATTCCCTATGTTGTACTTTATATCCCCATGACTATTTTGTAGCCACATTTCTTAATACCTTTATGTTTTTCAGCCAGGCCCCTAAACCCCTCCTCCCCTCTGGCAGCCATCAGTCTGTTATCTGTATCTGTGAGTCTGTTTCATCTTTTTATAATAAACCAGTAATCTAGTAAGTTACTGTTTCTTTGAGTACTATTAATTAAACTCAAAGGGTTATGGGAACCTCTGATTTGTAGCTTAGTCAGTAGAAGTACAGGAAACAACCTGGACTTAAGGCTGTTGTCTGAAGTGGAAGAGGCAGGACATATAAAACTGAGCCACCTTAATCTATGGAATCTGATGCTAGGAATTGAGTTGGATTATAGGATACCAGCTTGTGTCTGAAAATTGCTTATTGGTGTGGGGGGAACTCCCTTCATGGTAGAATTGGGTCCAGAACCCTTTCTATGCTGTATATCTTATAATATATAAGAATATAGTAATATATTCTTAGATATTAGAATATTAGGTCAAGGATATTGTAAGTCTCAATATACTTGAGTTGTTATTACTTCTATTCTTGTTCCATTAAGTGAAAAATCAACATAACTAATAGAATAATTTCCTGTATTGGGATTAGACTGTTAGAACAGTTAAACTAGTTAAATTCAAAATTTCTGAGAAGAGAGGTGGGATATATCACTTAATTGTCTTTGAAAAAGATCAGGAAACCCAGGGGAAAATGCATGACTGTAGATACTACAACTAGACTCAATAAGATAAATGTGAGGGCGGAGAGCTTAGTGGTTAGGAGTGCAGGTGGAGTCATATGATCTGCCAATTATTAGCTCTGTGGCCTTGAAAAATTACCTGATGTCTCTGAACTTCAATTCTATCACCTTTAAATTGGGAGTAATAATAGCATTTAAAAATTAGAAGTAATTGTGTTAATATTTGTAAAGCTCTTAGAACAGTGTAAGTAAGATATAAGAGTGTATTGAATAACTAGAGGCCCGGTGCGTGAAATTCATGCATGAATGGGAGGGGGTGTTCCTCAGCCCAGCCTGTACCCTCTTTCATCTGGGATCCCTCTCACAATCCAGGACTGCTGGTTCCCAACCGCTCACCTGCCTGCCAGCCTAATCACCCCCTAACAACTCCCCTGCCAGCCTGGTCACCCCTAATTGCCCTCCCTTGCCAGCCTGGTCATCCCTAACTGCCCTTCCCTGCCAGCCTGGTCACCCCCAACTGCTCTCCCCCACTGGCCATCTTGTGTCCACATGTGGGTGGCCATCTTTGACCACATGGGGGCAACCATCTTGTATGTTGGAGTGATGGTTAATTTGCATATTACTCTCTTAATAGATAGGATAGATACAAACTTGGTAGTAGCCTTCAAGGAAAGAGCTGATTAATTCTGAATGAGTGACTCAGGGAACTTACCTTAAAACAAGTGATATTTTAGGTGGCTCTGTCTACCATTGCTATAAGGTTTTTGCCACATACTCTAATGTTTGGTGAGTTAGGATGGAAATTTTGGATGGTTCCTTTTGTAAACCTAAATGACCTCCAACATAAATGGTAAGGCAAGGAACCTTTTCTCTATGATAAAATACAGTATGTCCAAGGTCCTTTTCTCTATGATAAAATACAGTATGTCCAAGGTTGAATACATGACAGAGATAACCATAAGTCATCTAGAAATCATTTTCCATAATGATTGTAAAGGAGAATGTCTATCTTCCCCTGACAACCAAAGGCTGTGTCACCAACCCAGGCCCTGTCAGAATAGGGAAACTGGGCATTCTGAAATGCCAGATTTGTGGAAGGAAAGGAGATACTACAAAGATACAGGATTTGATGGCCCTAACACTGCGACCCAATGTACATCCTTGATCCTAACTCATTCTTACGGATCCAGTGACAACGGGGTACCTAGGGGAGCCTGAGCAGCCTTAAGAGGCCAACTTTCCCCTAGTTTTTATTCTTTCTTGTATGAATCATATGAGCTCAAGTTCAGTGGTCAGTTGGAAACATCATTGAATATTTAGGAGAGGAAACAGATTGGTGGTTTATCAGAAACACCTCCTACACCTTCTTGTGGCCCCATTACTAATTTTTAACAACTTATATGTAGTCACATGGTTTGAAAGTCTGGGCCCCCAATTTGCCATGCAATGGGAATGTGGTGATAAGGGCAAAACAGATAATAGTTAAGTCAGCTCTCAGGGAGCAACTGTATGAACTAGACTTCATATTGTGCTGGGATCAAATCAGTCAGAGGGAAATGAATTTAAAAAAAAAGAATACTGTAGAGTAACAAAATTGTCTCAGTCTACAATATTATTTATTTTGTGGTAAGAGATTTTACCACAGAATAAATAATAAGGATTAATAAAAGCAAGGTTGAAAGATCATTTACAATGAGAGAGGAAAATCAAGTTTTAACACAAATATGATTTAAGTGAACAAATATAACTTCCTATCACAGACATGCTTGACAAAATGAAGTGTTTAAACTCTTACATTTAAAAGATATGTAGTCAGACATTCATCCTGCTCAGAAAGTCTTATTTTGTTATAGTAATTATTGATTAATATGGAAAAGGTCCCTTAATCAACATTGACAAAAAACAAAGCATGCACAATTTCATCTTTTAAAAAAGCCATTTTCCATCTGGCTAGCATCTTCATTTATATTCCTGTCATTATAAGAAATAGATATTCTCATTCCTTCCATTTCTTATCCTGCTGAGAAAGAAAATTTCAACAGAGTATTTGCATTCCTCAGGTACATATGTCCACAAATATGTTTTAACCCACATTTCTATTACTAAAGTGTGTCAGCATAATTAAAATTTCCTAATTCCAGTTTCCTCGGAGTTTATATCCTAGCAGGGACCAGCAATACTGGCAGATCATCCCCTTAGGCCAGCGTGGAAATCCCTTTTTATATTGTCCCCCATAGCCTGAAAAATGGGTCAGTGCAGAAAGTAATTGAGTGACCCCAAGGGCAAAACATCTATTAAGATAAATAATCCAAGTTTCTACTTCCCCTTTTGCTTCCTCTTCACCAGGTAAGTTTGTACAAGATGTGTCAGCTAACAGCAGAGCCCCAATCACACAAGGCTACCAATTAAAAATGCCCTAAATTTGCCACCAAACCTGTTCATTTTAACAATATTATTAATGTCACATTATTAATGCGCCCACATTCCTGTAAAGTTCCATGGGGACCCAAGACACATGAGGGCATCGCAGCACCAGCCCCATGCTTCCTTTACTGACACTCAGGACCCAGGTGACACTGGCAGCCTCTAAAACCTAAGCATATCCCCCCTCCCCCCCCGCAACACACACATACATTTTCCAAACAAAAAATAGACCTTCCTCCTATAACTAATATATGACTTCGAAGTCCTTGTAACAACTGGTAGAAGAAGGAAAAAAATAGAAGAGCTTCACAAAGAAAACTTCCCGTGTTTATGTAGCTTTTCCAGAACATCCATCAGTTTTCTGAGTCCAGTGCCTGTGAATTTCACCCTTATATGTGCGAAATCTCACACTCAAGAGATAATTGTGACACTCTGCTTCTTATATTCTGAGGGGAACAATAACACAAAAGGAAAGGAAATTATAAGGAAAAAAACATTGCTCTATATACATTAATTAGGAGAGGTTTATGAAAATCATATATATAGGTATGTATACACAACACACACATATATGTGTATATATATATTTACATATATGTGGTAATATGCAAAGATTATTCTTTATTAATGTTCCCTTTTCTCTTTTATGTCATAATTAATCTATTGAACTTAATTCACATTTTCCTTTCAGAATAGAATTCTTAAAACCCCAGTTTTTAAGTGGGTTAGTATCTGACTAGAGATTGAATTTCTACTCTCTCAGGAGCCAAGAATTTCAGACTCAGAACAGGGATTATTATAGTTTATGGCCTTGTATATTATACTCTTTCAAAGTCTTGCTTTCTCTCTGAAGTTTTCCATCTCCCAAATAATCACTGCATATGCCTTAGCCATTTACTGACATTTGTGTTACTAACAGTAATTGTAGCATCAGCCCCCAGCTCCTGAATTCCTTAGTCCTTGGATTCCCTTCCTAGAAAAAATTTCATCCTAAATTGACATTTATTTCTGCTGGAAAATAGACTTATGAACTGGAGACTTAAGAACAGGAGATGAACTTCGTTCTGCTTTCCAAATCTATACCATCAGGCCCAGTACAAGCCTTTATTCCCAAACATTGTTTTTCCTTGAATTCCCTTATCTTCAGAAACTTTCTCTATTTCAATTGCAGCAGAAGTACTCCTTGCATCATTAATTTATTATCTATAGAATGAAATCTGACTATAACAACTCTAGAAATGCATTTGTTTTTTACTTTGGTGTTTCTCAATATCCTTTTGAAAGGTCAGCTGATATTTGAACACCTCAAAGTTCTTTGTAAACTGATCTATTTTTCCTTGACTGCTTATGAACAAACTAATGCTGAGTTTGAATGTATGTATTCCTTGATTTCTTTTACTACTTACGAAAGCTCTCATTTTAACTGCTTTTATAAAAACCTTTTATAAGTGAATTTCTTTACTGGTTGTTTTCTTATAAAATGCAAATAGCAGTTTTTCTGTTGCTAGCCTTCTTACCGCTGATTGAAGTTATCCGTTTGTGTATTAGCAATTCTGATAATAGAGACACTGTGTTGTTTCCTTCAGCAATAGAATTTTTGATAAATGCATTTAATTTTTCTTCAGTGCAAGGAGATGGTACAGCATTTATATACTAGTGATTTTCATTTTTCCTTATCTTTACTGATGAACTCCAGATGTGCTGGAATGCATTCTCTAGGATCTGGGTAGCCATCCTCCCACACGCAAATCCGTGGTATTGCCAAGATTCAATAATAAACAGGTCCCTCAGAAACTTGGCTGAGATAGAAAGAAAAAAAAAGACACTAAGATCCAGATATAAATATACACTGAACTGAAAGTCAAAAGTCTCTATATAGGGGTGGCAATTTTGAAGTGAAATTTTCATGATCTTGAAAATGGCTAACACCTGAACCATAATAAAGAGAAGAGTAGCAGAGAATATGTGTTCATGAAAAACCATTTCCCCCTGCTGGGCTCATAATTAAGCTACATTTCCTAGTCTCCTCTTCAGCTACTGAAGTCTGTTCCTTGGGATATGAGCAAAAGTGATGTGTACCACATCCAGGCCTGGCTCACAAAAGCTTTCAATGTGATCCTCTGTGTACCCTTGTCTCTCTTCACTTACCTTCCAGTCAAAGACAGCATTCAGCTCAGTCTTCTACGGCTCTGGGAACAGTGGGATTACACACAGGAGGCATCTGGGCTTCTGAGAAAGCGTGGAGCAGAATACTCACCCTTCCCCTCCATCTTATTGGACTTTGAGTGAAACATCAGACTGTTTCACTAAGCCACAAAGATGTTGAAGTTATTGTTTCAGCAAGTAGCCTACCCTGAATAATATAATAACATAAAAAGTGATATAAGAAGGTGTGTTTTTTTCCCCCTCTGTGTCAAGGATGTATTTATTCAGCATCAGAGGAGATTTTCTGACTCAAAACTCAAGTAGCAGGGTCTTGAAATTACAACCACTCTAAGACAGCATGGCTCTAGAACTCTTTTTTACCATCTTTTCTTTCCTTTTCTATTAAAAGTGATAGCTCACAATTTTTGTGTGTGTGTGATGGGTGGATGATGCACATATAGGGATGACCCAAGCAGGACAGAATAAATAAAACTGAATATTATAAAACTAGAGGTCCAGTGCCCGAAATTCATGCACGGAGCAGGGGTAGGGGGAAGGGTCCCTCAGCCCAGCCTACCCCCTCTCACCATCCAGGAGCCCTCAGGGGATGTCCTACTGATGGGGAGCGGGCCTAAACCACAGTCTGGCCTCCCTCTGTGGGATGATCAGAGAAAGGCGCCACCTCCATCACCCCACTGCTGCTGCTACTGCTGCTCGCCAAGGTGTTTTCATCAACACGGACTCCAGTTCCTTCACCATGAAAAAAATGACAACTTTCTTCAGGCATTTTCAAGATGTGTCTTTCATAGGATATGACATTTCTTTCTTTCTTTTATTTTTATCCTCTCCTGAAAATATTTTTCTATTGATTTTTAGAGATCATGGAAGAGAGAGAGAAAGACAGAGAGAAACATCAATGTGAGAGGGACACTTTGGTTGGTTGCCTCCAACATGAGCCCTGACCTGGGCCACAGCCAGGGAGGAGCCTACAACCTAGGTACATGCCCTTGATCAGAATGAAACCAGGACTCTGTGGTCTGCAGGCCAAGGCTCTATCCACTGAGCCAAACTGGCTAGGGCAGGATATGACATTTCTTAGCCCCTCCAGCAGCAGTCCTTCATTTTTTCCTCCATGAGTAGGTGGAAAAACCCTGGATCATCTTATTGGATTTCTTATTACCCACATTATCAAGAACGCTGTGAGTAGCGTACAGGGAGCTTAGCCAATGAGTTGTAAGAAAAGGTGTTTCCTCTGCAGCTCACGCATAGAGGTGGGCCTGCTGGGGTGCTGGGAAAAGTGGTCATCCATATATTTAAAAGAAATCTCTCTATAAAGTAAAAATAATTTTCAGATGGATAAAATGTGCAAAATTAAATTTCAAAACTTTTAGAAGAAAACAGATTAATATCTTTAAGACACCAGATTAGAAAAGGACTTCTTAAATGATGCAAAAAGGACAAACATAAATAAGTAAATTTAAACATATTATTATTGAAACCTTCTACATATAGCAGCCCATACCACTGGGAGAAGACATTTACAATGCATATAACCAGTGAAGAATTAAATGGACATGCACAAAGAAATATATATTTTACAAATCATTAAGAAGAAAACACTATTTATAATGAAGGAAGCAATATCAAATCGAAGTAGAATGTAGAGAAAAGAGATTTCTCCTATGTTATTAGTGAGAGTCTTCATTGAAACCATCTCTTTGTGAAATAAAGTTGATGATATGCCTATTCTGGGATTCATCAATCCCTCCTTTAAGGTATTCACTTAGGCTCTTTACAGTCTTGTTTATTGCAGCTAAAAATAGGACTCTTAATTATTTACTAATGAAGGTGAATTAATAAATTATGAACTCACATAATGGAGTCCCTTACAATAGTGAAAGTGAATGAACTGAATATAAATTAATCAACAAGGATACTTTCCAAAATTTAAAAAATGCTTAGTGAAGAAAAAAGCCAAGATGTTTGCTTTAGTGCATGACATTTATCCTGGAGTGTCTGCCTCTCTATCCATAGTCTCTCTCCCAGAGTCCCTGACATAGGATTTTCTCCTGTAAGTACAGAGATCCTGAAAGTGTTTGAATCTCTCAGTCCCTCTCTTAAAAGAATGACTTTAATTTGTTTACTTAAGGTCTCTGCCTAATGAACTTTCTGGGTCCATCAAAGCTTTGTGTCTTATTAACTTGCTTCTGCCAAATTATCTCTACTCCTTTCTTTGGGAAGAATATCATTTCTCCTGCCTAATTTCAGATTGTCTTGTGCTTTTCCACCTTTTTGTCTTACTGAATATATTTATCAGCAGGCCTCTTGTGATTTCTTTAGCTCCTTAATGAGTGTGAGCAGTAGTTATCTCCTGGGATCTTTCCTATAATTATCTTAAGCCTCTTCTTTGGGAATTATTTTGAATCCTGTTCCCTAAAGGCTGAAAACAGAATAAACAAGAAACATCTGAATAATTTCAGCTGCTCCTAGTAGTTCCTGTCCTGAAGAGAAGTAACCTTGGGTCATCTTTCTCAGACCGAGGTCCAGTATGTTGTCTCTCAGCTGTATACTGCATTCAGAGGAGAAGAAAGGCAAGTTAGTTTACATTTTAAAATTATTCTGAGGACAAACTTGGAAAACATGCATAATAAGCTGTTTCTGAAGATCTTAAATATGCCTTTATAATCACCAGAAACAACTTATTCAGACTTTTGCATTTCTGAATGTATTCACCAAAGAGTAGATGTTTCTTGATTTCTAGGAATTTATTTTGTAAGTTGAGAAGTTTACTCTTGAATTGCTCTGATTTGAGCGAAAAACTTGCTTAAGCCTTTAAGACCAGTTAAGCAAGGTGAAGGGAGGCATTCCAAACTCATCTGGTAAATTTAATGTCATCAGACAAGCAATTTGACTTAAAAGACTTTTCTTTCCACTCTTCACTTTAGTTACAGCAGCGATTTTCAATCAGTGTGCTGCAAGAATTTCTAAAGCATGCAATATCTGACTATTTAGTCAGGGACACTAACCTCTTTCCCCTTAGATTGTCAAATGAAAGTAAACTGTTGAACAAAATAGATACAGAGACATAGAACTGTGGAACAGAGTGTCAAATCTCAGAGGGAATGTGAGAGTCGGTGAGTGGGTGGGAAGATAGCAATCAAAGAACTTGTATGCATATATATGCATAAGCATGGACATGGACAGTAGAATGGTGAAGGCGTGGGATGGAGGGAGTGGGCAGGCTATAAGGGGTCAATGGGAGAAAAAAAGGGACAAATGTAATATTTTCAACAATAAAGATGTTTTTTAATTGACAATAGCCAATACCATAGCTGACCAATATGAATGCGTCAAAATTATACTTTTTGTGTCAGATGATCAAAAGATATATTTTTGGTGTGCCACAGAATTTTAACAATTAGTTTATGTATGCCATGAGATGAGAAAGGTTCAAAATCACTGAATTAGTATATTCTTTCCTTTTGATTTTTGAGTAATGTTTTTTTTTTCCTCAAATAAAAATATCTCCATTTTCAGAAAAACTGAAAACTTTCACCAGAGGTCTAAATATTTGGTCTGCATATCTACTAAACACACAGAATTTGGGGGACATTTAGACAACTATTCCTAGGTATCTCCTATTACTCCCAAATAAATGTGCATTACATATATACTTTTCTGTGAAAAAAAACTTTGTTTCTCTGTTGTTTGTTTTTTCAGTGAATCTCTTTGATAGATGATTGACATTGTTAATATCCACATATTCTTTTGTAGAAAATGTTACACCACAATGATTATGTTGGGTTTCCAACAGGAACCTGGGCAGATAAACATGGCAAGGTGCATGTGGGGATGACTTGTGTTTCTTAGCCATTCACAGCCATTGGTGTCAATCACTAGAGCAGATAGTCTAACCTGAATCCCTGACACAGAGCTTCCAGTGGCATTAGAATTTTTAAATATCTTTGAGGGAAGGTAACAATTATTTTGAGTCTCTATTGATTATTTAATATTAGCAAATCAATAATAGCAAAGAGTAAATTGCCCTTTACTAATAATTGCAATGGAGTGGCTATAAGCATGGTAAAGCCTGAGAGTAATTATGTATCTACATATATTCTGACTTATTCTCTAAGGAATTTATTGTATTTGTAGATGAGGATGTTTAGAAACATGCTGATATGAAAAATGACACCATATATTGAGCGAGCACATTTATTTATGGCTTGCTAATACTAGAGGTGCCCTCTCTCAATCTACAGCTTCATTGTCTTTTATTTCATCCCTCAGTTAACAGAGTCATCTATCCATTTTGTTCCTTACTTTAAAAACCTTCATCAGTGAGTCCTCACAAACTTCTGTATGAAATCTATCTCCTAGACTGACATACAAAGTACTTTGCATCAGTCAGTTTAAGTGGTGTTATGCAATAGAAACAAATGACCCCCAAATCTCAATGACTTCATAACAAAGATTTATTTCTTGCTCATAATACATGTTATTAGCAGGTTGACTGCAGCTCTGCTCCAAATTATTTTTAGTCTAGGAGCCTAAAAGAACTCATATGTAGTTCTGCAGGGGAAAACTCATGCTGGGCATGCAACACAGAGAAAACATATAGTGGACTGTACACTGATTTTTAAAGCCTTAGTGAAAGTTACAATTATAACTTTCGCTCTCATTTCATTAGCTAAATGAAGTGATATAGACAAAGAAAAGATCAATGGAGTATGAAATATAATCCTCTTGCAGGGAGGGATGCTGAAGGGAGAAGGAAGAATCTAGTTCATCACATCCTTCATGAACTTATTTTTATCAGTCTCCCATCATCTTTCACAGCTTGCTGCTTCATAATGTGTCATGTTTGCACATGGATCTGCCAGAATCCCTTGTTTTAACTTTTCTCCTAGCACTTGCATGCTTATTCTGTGGGAACTATAAGATGTAAGAGGGCTCCTTTTGCTGCAAGAATCTATGTGATATGTTTATTTTATTGAGAAATTTCTGATGAGTGCATAACTCTCTTTCATTACTTTCACTATAGCCACTGCTAGTAAATATCTAATGTGCATGCAATTGGTCTCACAACTTCCAGTTGAAGGCTTTTGTTTGGAAGCAATCCCATCCTTTTTTTTTTTTAATAAAGTGGTATGGACAAATTAAAAAAAAAAAGAAAGAAAAAAGAAAAGAAAAAAACAGTGGAGAGAGACCTGAGTCCGTTTACATTTAAATGGAGACATATTTCTTGAGTTCTCTAATGTGATTCTGAGTGATCAAACCCACCATTACACCCCTTTAAGCAGAAGATTTCCTTGCAAACTACATGGACTGAGTTTCAAAAGATTACCATATAATTACTGTATATTAAAATAATATTATTTGCCATATTACTCTTTTTCCTTCTATGGGTTTTCTGTCTTCTTTAATGTAACAGCTGCCTTTACGTCCAGTCTTTGATTCAGTTGTCTTGCGCCTCCATTGGAGTAGTTTAGTGGTCTCCAGACCATCCTTCATCACATGGCAGAGAGAACATTGTGGTTGTAATAAAGTTCTGCTGCTTCAGATGAATATAGGGGCAAAGAGTTGGAGGTATAAGATGGAAATGTTGACATCATGAGATTGGAACACTCTTACTCTTCCTTCATACTTCCGGGAACTTTCTAGGCTCTCCCTATCTGGGGGCTCTCGTGAGCTCTAGAACTTCATAAATCTGCTTCTATGTGAGGTTTCTGAGGATCTCATGGTCTTCCATATTTAAGGAGAGATGAGAATTAGCATAATTGCCAGCTGCTAGTAAAAACCAGTAGAATTGTTGAAAACATGAAGAATTGTTAAAGTATGAATCTTGATAGCTAAAAGGAACTCTAGGAATGATCCAGACTAGAGGATTATAAACATAGCTGCTCATCAGAATCATCCCAGCAGATTTTAAAATCACAGATGCTGAAGTCAAAACTGCAGAGGTGCTGATTTTGTGGATGGGGAGGTGGGCACAGATTTAGTCATTGAATCCAAGCCTCTCTTTACACTCCCCCAACCTTTTATCTTCCCACAGTATCCAATTCAGAGAGCTATACAGAACAGATGCATAATAAATGTGATTGAATGACATCTAGTATAAGTTCAAAATCCAGTTTTTACTCACTATGTCCCATGCTTATCTTATAAGAAGATAGATTAGTAGGATATTCTTTCAGCATGTAACATTTAAGTCAGCTTCTTTAGCTTTGATAGACATGTCAGATTTCTACCTACTGATTCCCACCTAGGCTTCTGAGTCCAAGAGTAACCCCCTGACCAAAAAATAAAAATCCCTGAGGGTAAACTTCTACATAACCTACTCAGCTAAAAAGAAGAATGTTTTTGAATGTTGTGGAGGTATTTCTTACTCCAATAAAAATTTTAAATTTTCTAATTCAATGAAATAAATAATTTTGAGCAATACTCTGGTAGGTGATGGATTATGTGACCTTAATTGGTAAAGAGCATTCAGGACCACAGCAGTACACCCAGCTGGTTATCCTTCTATCAGCCTCCTTGCCTCTCAGACTCAGCTCAGTCATGTGCCTCTAACATGTCCAGGGATGCCATTTCAATGCCTAGATGCACTTATTTCCAGCATCTTTATCTCCTTCAAGGTTTCCTTGTACAAAGTACTGCCATACAGATTCAAGTAGTCATGTTGCAGACATCACTGACTACCCAAACACAGTCTAGTGAATTCTTAGGTGCCACACGACTGGCTCCAAGGACAGACTTGTTATTGTATATCTTGCTATCACTGCTGGCCAAGAGGCATCATGAATCATAATTGTCATCACCTGGTCTTATGTGAATTGGGTCATTGCTGTTCACTGTCATCACATCAACTGAATTATGTGTAGTTACACTCATGTTGAATTTAATTGCTTTCTACAATGCCTCCAAAACGATAGTTACAATTTACCTGGAAACAGAACAATGTGCTATTCATAATACTCTAAGTGTAAAAATAATCCAAAAGTCTTCTTTCAGTGACCATCAAATAAATATTCTAAGTGGAAATCATTCCATAATTTAATTGGCAGGGGCTTTATTCCCTCTCTTTTTATAGCGGTACATAACATGGTGAATTTCACACTCAGTTTTGTTGGAGGAGGCATTGTGCCCAGCAGAACACTGCATCTCCAGCTTTGTTTGCTGATTAACATGGCTATGTAACTTAGTTCCAAACATTGAGAAATAACTAGAAGTCATTTGGTTGGAATTTTGTAAAAGAAGGAAAGAAAAAATAAAACTCCTTAATGTGCCAACTTAGCCGGCATATTCTGCCTTCTTTTCTCCTCACTGGAATGGGGACTTGATGCTGGAACTTGACCCTTCTTGAGGCCATGTGACCTTGAATACATGGTAGGGTGACAGAAAGATAGGAGCTGCCTGACTATTTTATGGCTTTGTGGGGCCAAGATACCACCCCTGGACTTCCTACCTGCAAACTTCCCGGTGTATGAGAAAAATAAAAGTCTTCATTTTAATGTTTTTCAGGTGTCTATAGTTCACAACTGAGCACAGATCTTGACTCTGCACATATGTTCAAATGCATAACATGAAATTTGTGAAACTTCTGATAGCTCCCTAATGAAATTACTTCCAAATAAACTAGTAAGAATAATTTTCTAGGATGGAATTTCCACAACTCAATGATTACAAACTAATTAACCTTATTAACCAATTAATGTTAAAATGTAAATATTAAATAGAAACATCAATATTGCATTCAAACTTCTATAAAAATGGATCAAATTATAATGTTGAATGAAAGATTTAGGGTGTTTATTGTATTATTCTTTCCATTTTTTTTGTAAATTAAAAAATTTTCAAATTAGAGATTCTCTAGACACATATATACTTATATATATATGAATATATATATATACTTATATATACTTATATATATATATGAATATATATATATACTTATATATACTTCATAATTTCCAGAACATTTTATTGACAGATATCCTACTTGGAGAAATGTTAGTACTTCCTTCAGTGCATCTTTGGGCAATCTCAGGGTTCCAGCACTGAAAATAAAGTATCTGAGTTTCCATTTCACTGAGCCGCGTTCACAACTATCTTCACACAGAGACTTGAAGAAATTCTTTTATTTCTTTTTATTCTAGAAATAACATCCCTCAAACATATACACACTACCAATTTAAAACTGAAGTGACATGCCAATGGAACAGCATTGAGAGCCCAGAAATACACTAACATGTATATGGAAAAATGATTTCTGACAAAGGAGCCAAAAACATACCATGGAGAAAATAAAGCCTTTTCAATATTATGGTGTTGGGAAAATTGGAAAGCCACATGCAAAAAAATGAAGCTGGACTGCTGTTTGTTCTCATATACAAATATTAACTCAAAATAAATCAAAGACCTAAATATAAGATCTGAAACAATAAATTACATAGAAGAAAGCATAGTACTAAACTTATGATCTTGCTCTTAGGATGTTTTGTGAATTTGACTGCAAAAGCAGGGGAAGTAAAGGCAAAAATAAATGAATGAGACCACAGCAAACTAAAAAACTTCTGCACAACAAAAACTGACACAAAACAAAAAAAGCAACCAACTGAATGTGAGAAGATAATTTGCAAACAGCAGCTCCAACAAGGGATTAATATCTAAATTATATAAAAAACTCAGACAACTCAACACCAAACAGTCCAATTTAAAAATGGGCAGATGACCTAAACAAACATTTCTCCTAATAAGACATACAAGTAGCCAACAGATAGATGAAAAGATGCCAAATTTTACTAGCTATTAGGGAAATACAGATCAAAACTACAGTTAGATACTACCTCACATCTGTTAGAATGCCTATTATCACAAGACAAACAATAACGAGTGTTGGAGAGATTGTGGAGGAAAAGGAACTCTCATTCACAGCTGGTGAGAATGTAAATTGGTTCCTCAAAAATTTAAGAATAGTTATCAGATGACCCAGTAAACCCCTTCTGGGTATCTACTGGAAAAAATTGAAAACATTTAGGTACACCTATGTTCATTTTAGCATTACTCATGGTGGTCAAGACATGGAAACAACCCACATGTCTTTTGATATATGTGTTTATAAAGATGTGGAACACTATTCAACCATAAGAAAAGATGTAAGAGTGCCGTTTGTGATGAGAGGAATGGACCTTGAGAAAATCATGCTAAGTGAAATGTCAGACAGAAAAAGTTAAGAACTTTATGATTTCACTTATGCGGGATATAAAACTGAAAACAACAAATGAAGAAACAATAAAAACAAACAAACAAAAACTCATAGACACAGACAACAGTATGGTGGTCACCAGAGGGAATTGGGATGGCAGGTAATAAAGAGTAAAGAAGGTCAAATACATGGTGATGGAATATGATTTGACTGGATGGTAGGCCCACAATGCAATATGAAAATCATGTATCATAGAAATGTACACTTGAAACCTGTATAGTTTTATTAACCAATGTCACTCCAATAAATTTAATTTAAAAAAAACTGAAGTGAACTGACAGTGCAGAGGTATACTATACTATAGGATTAATTAGAATCTTTTGAATGTCAACGAAAAAAGAACTTGCTGTATTTAGACAAAATTATTGAAAATTCCTGCTCTCAAGCATATTCAAATTTGATAAGTAAAATGGCTTTCAGTATGTTATTTAGGAATCCCATTGTATAGCATTAAAAAGCTAGTCCCTCTCCCTGCAAGTCAGTTCTAGAAAAGGGTGTAATTAAAGTCTCAGATATTTTGATTTTCACAAATAGAAGTTTGCCTTCCCTTGTTGATTTTTTTTCCCATACTCAGAGTTCTTTGCAATTATTAGCTCATTAGTCCTAGTGGATTTTTTAATTTAATTGTAAATTAGTAGACCTACAGAGTTAAGTATAAAACAAACAGAATGTTAATAGCCCATTTCATGAATATGTATACTAATGGTTCAATCTTTATTATTTCATCATATACATTAATAATACAAGTGTGACTTCAACTCTCATTAAAGTACAATTTTATGCTTTTTATATATAAGTACTACACAGAATTTGTCTCAAACTGAAAAAGATGTCTTTTAACATGACACTTCAAAGTTTACATTTTTGTAGAATTTCTATATATGTTCATCCTGCTACTTTGATGTATTACTGAAGTAAAATCTCTCTCAATACATTATTGAGGACAGAAATAGAACTACTCTGATTACTGAGATATCATTGTATTTACCAAGGATCTTACATTATCACTGCTTTCATTAACACCTTCAACCTGGGAAGGAAATCATGGACATTTCTACTATTTCTAAGGGCCCCAGAAACACTTGACCTTGTGCAGATGAGAAAATATCAGGTGTAGTTAAAGAACTGATAGAAGACAATTCTAACTTACCCCTGAGAAAAACTCTTCCCAGTCTATCCCAGGGCTGTCATTCCATTTCTGGTGTGGTGGGCCTGCACATGACCGAAACCTGGCCAGAATATTGTTTTCATCTGACTGAGGTGACTGGTCCGTGTATTAGTTTCCTGGTGCTGCCATATCAAACTAGCACAAACTGGGAGGCTTAAACACAGAAAGTTAGTATCTTACAGTCTTATGATCCCAAGATCAAGATGTATCCAGGGTTAGTTTAGTTCTTCTGGAAGCTGTGAAGGAGAATCTGTTTCATGCCTCTCTCCTAGCTTCTGGTGGTTTACTGGTATTCTTTATTGCTTCTTGGTTTCTACATCACCCTGGTCTTTGCCTTCATTTTCACCTGGTGCTCTTCCGGTGTGCCTATCTCTAGATTTCTCATTTTTATAAAGACATCAGTCATGTTAGATTAGGGACTCACCCTACTCTTATATAACATCTTATCTAATTACATCTGCAATGACCCTATTTCCCAATAAGGTCACATTCACAGATATTGTGAGGTTAAGACTCCAAGATCTGAATTTGGAGGGGAAACAATTCTAAAAATTCAATTCAGTCTAATATAAATGCATAAACCAATAACTCTCAATAATGCTGAATAAAAATTTTATTGAATCCTCATAAATACTCTTTTTCTCCACTACATGAGAGTATAAAGGAGTGGGAACTGCTGCAGTCATCTTAAAACCACTGGGTGGGAGTGAGAGTCTGCAGAAAATGAATCAAACAAAGCCAAGAAATGGAGATAGAAACATCTACTTGCTTCTGATTGAACACTCCATATCTGAAGTCAAATTCTCTCCCTTAGTTGTCCAATTATATTAACTAAAATATTCTTCCTCTTTTTTTTTAGCTTATCTTAGTTTCATTTTCTGCCCATTGCCACAAAAAATAGAGCCATAATTAATACTATTAAAGGATGGGATTAGAGATCCATGTGAAAAGCAAAAAGAAAGGGTGATGTTATGAATAATTCCTTTCTGATTTTGTATTATTTTGGATCAGGCTCAATTTGATGAGGTCCTGCACAGTAATATGTATTACCTCAAAAGCGAAAGTGAATCTAATCATTCTGTTTCTATGAAATATTGAATCCCTTCACACAACAGAAATACACAAAGGCACAATTTCCTGTAACAACATATCTTCTAGCAAAGGATCAAGCTGTGTGTTTCCAGAAGCTGGGCTCATGCCATGTTGAGAATAAAGATACAGCCAAGTTAAGGGCAAGAGGATCAACCCAGAGTTAACAGGATCACAGGTCAAACCCAGAGTCAATGATCACAGTAAAATGGTCTTCAATCGTAGACACTGTCCAAACAATGGAATTAGAAATAAAGGTTAAACCCTAGCCAATTTGGCTCAGACTGTACAGTAGACCTACAGATTGAAGGGTCCTGGGTTTGACTCCAGTCAATGGCATGTACCTTAGTTGCATATCAAGCAAAGTAGTATCATCTCTGAAAATATTTGGAAGCAGGGATGAAGAGGAGCAAGGCCTATCTTCCAGAAAGATAGTAGATAATAAATAAGGCAAATGTGTTATGACATGTTCTTCCACAAGTGTTGCTGGCCATGAATCTTTAGAGCAGAGATGGGGAACATCTGGCCTGCAGGCTATATAAGACCTGGAAAATCATTTGCATTAGCCCTGCCAAGGCATTGACCAAATAT
Organism: Lasiurus cinereus; assembly: GCA_011751065.1. NCBI lineage: Eukaryota > Metazoa > Chordata > Mammalia > Chiroptera > Vespertilionidae > Lasiurus > Lasiurus cinereus. The sequence goes on from JAAGEH010000226.1 coordinate 6,217,795, forward strand.
AATAGGCTAATTTTAAAGTTGGGAATGTTGTATGACCCAAGAATGATATTATAAACTAGTGACCCAGTGTATGAATTCCTGCAAGGGTGAGGTCCAGTTGGCCCTCCCCGAATGGGGCCGATTGGTAGCAGGGCCTGTCAGGAGGAGGGGCTCCAGGAGGTTGGCCAGCCACAGTGCACATCATAGTAATTGGTTCTTCCGGTTGTTCTGGTTGCTTGGCTTTTATATATATAGATATCCAAATAGCCCTTCCTAGAAAAAAGGTTCCCCACTCCTGCTTCAGAGTAATATAAGCATCTCAACACTTTATTTGTATGTACTAGAAACCTGGTTTAAGAGAACCAGTAGTGTTCTTATAGTTTCTTATTGTTTGACTAGGGGCCTGGTGCATGAAATTCATGCACCGAAGGAGGGATCCCTCAGCCCAGCCTGCCCCTTCTCAAACACTGGGAGCCCTGAGGGGAATGTCCTACTGATGGCTTAGGCCTGCTTTCTGCAGTCTGGCCTCCCCCTGCGGGAGGTGACTGGGCTGATCAGGGGAAGGTGCTAGCCCCATCACCCCACTGCTACAGCCACTGCCAGCCACCACAGTTGCCAAGATGTTTTCATCAACATGCACTCCAGTCCTTTCACCATGAAAAAAATAACAACTTTCTTTAGGCATTTTCAAGATATGTCTTTCATAGGATATGACATTTCTTTCTTTCTTTCTTTCTTTCTTTCTTTCTTTCTTTCTTTATATCCTCACCTGAGGATATTTTTCCATTGATTTTTAGAGAGAGTGGAAGAGAGAGAGAGAGGGAGAGAGAGAGAGAAATGTCAGTGTAAGAAGGATACTTTTATTGGTTGCCTCCTGCATGAGCCCTGACCTGGGCCCCGGCCAGGGTGGAGCCTATAACCCAGGTACATGCCCTTGATCAGAATTGAAGCCGGACCCTGTGGTCAGCAGGCTGAGGCTCTATCCACTGAGACAAACTAGCTAGGGCAGGATATGATATTTATTAGCCCCTCCAGTGGACCTTTGTTTTTTCCTCCAGGAGAGTGGTGGAAAAACCCTAGATCACCTTCTTGGATCCTTATTACCCATGTTATCAAGATAACTGCAAGTGGTGGTGTACAGGGAGCTTAACCAGTTAGCAGTCAGAAAAGGTGTTTATGCTTGAACTGGTTGGGCTCAGTGGATAGAGAGTCAGTCTGCAGACTGAAGGGTCCCAAGTTTGATTCCTGTTAAGGGCATGTACCTTGGTTGGGGGCACATCCCCAGTGGGGAGTCTGCAGAAGGTAGCTGATTGATGTTTTTCTCTCTACCATGTTTCTGACAGTCTATCCCTCTCCCCTCTTCTCTGTAAAAAATCAATAAAGTATTTTTTTAAAAATAAAAAAGAAAAGGTATTTCCTCTGCAGCCCATGCACAAAGGATCCCCTGTGTTGTGTCCACTGGACTAGGGGCATGTCCCCAGCCACTGGGGAAATGCCCCCAAGTCGGGTGGCCACATGTTCACTGTGTCCACTGGGATGGGGGAGCGTAGACCTAGGCTGCGTGATGCAGGCACATGAAGTGGGAACTTCTGCTGCATCGCCACTTAGTGCAAGTGGCCACAAGGTGAGAACTTCTGCTGTGTCGCCATGCAACATGGCGGAAGTTCCCGCCCCACCCCTTGGCTGTATGTGCTTGATACCCCAAGCTACTTGTCCTGAGACCCAGCCCGCTTGGTGCCCCTGGCTGCTTGTCCCAGGACCCAGGCCACTTGGTGCCAGCTCCCATAGGCCACTCCTGGCCAGAGGAGTTCTGGGACCCAGGCTGCTAAGGGCCTATGCATGGGCCTACAGGCTTGGAGCAGCCTGGGTCCTGAGCGTGTTCCCAGGACCCAGGCCACTCGGCACCCACATATGCAAATTAATCCGCCATCTTTGTTGGGGTAATTTACATACTCACTTCTATTGGCTGATGGACATCACAGAGGTACAGTCCATTTGCATTTTCTCTTTTATTAGTGTAGATAATGAGGTAGTACTAATCAAAGAAGAGACTTTTACCCAAAATCATCATGTAGGTGCCTGGAACCCCTATACTACAATTTCTATAACTTGTTCATTTTTTAAATGTGTAAATAGATTTGGGGATTAATTAGCTTCTCATTGGTCACAAGTGAAATACAACACAGTAGGGTCCAGAAAGGAAAGCCTTGGATGAAGGTAAGAAATTGACAGTATATGGAGCAAGGGAGCTGACATTGTACAGAGACTTCCAGTGTGACAATATGTGAAGAGTATAATTTCATGTTATTTTTGGTAATTAGGAGAACTCTGAAAACATTTCAATACATAAATAAGAATAGTAGGCCTCTAAATTGCAGACTCAGCGCATAACAGCAGCCTCTTGATATATATTTGTGACTCTATTGGACAACTTTTGTGCCTGGTCTCTGGTCTTTTTGGCCCACTGTGTAATTTATCCATTGTTGCAGCAACCAGCTCCATACACATATGTAACCTGAGAGCATCTTGCCTTTGCCTGTCTGTCTTGTGCTCCAGGTCTTCTCTGACATTGTGGCCCCAGATGCTTGTGAGAACCAGATAGCACTTGCACATGTGCAAACTGGAGTGCCAGAGAATAAAAGTCTCTGGTGGGAGAAGAGAGCTGGTGCAGAAATGCCCTCCACTCCTGCCCTTCCAGTGAGCAGTTTCGAGAGACATTCTTACATTGCTCCTCAGAAGATCCTCCCAGAATCCAGCCCCAGTTTCCACAGCAGTGACCAACTCTTGTACTGCCTTTTATTCTATCCATAGTTCACTTTTTAATCTCTGGTTCCTATTTCCAGGGATTGTTTTCCAAATTAAATTACCTAAACTCAAGCCCTTATCTCAGACTTTAACTTCCCTGAGGAATGCAGGCCACCAAAATGACCTTCTGAGTTCTCTTTACAGCTAGAATCCTATTGTGGTTCAAGGGACTTGTTTATCACTGGAACTAAAAATTGTTGCTGATGTGTGAGAAGCAACACATCACAAATCAAATCCGGGAATTGAGAATATCAAGCTTTAGGACTTGGGCTCACATTTAACATTTTTACTGCTTGTTTTCTCTATAATGTATGCCCTGATTGGAATCCACACAGTTCTGAACTACTATCCTGGTTACAATAGCTATGGATGGTGAAGTATCTTGTTTTTGGATTGTCTATGGGGCCCTCCAGAGTGAATTTTGAATATCCTTTTTGAAACATATGTTAAGTCAGACCAATTCCAACTCTCTAAATTTGTTAATTGGCTTATTTTTTATACTAGAGGCCTGGTGCACAACATTCATTGCACTTTGGGGGGATGGTGGGGGGGCAGTCCCCACAGCCCAGCCTGCGTTCTTTTACAATCCTTAGCCCAGGGTAAGCAGGGCTAAGCCGTCAGCTGGACATCCTTAGCATTCCGCTCACCAGCCATCAGCCAGCTTGTGGCTGATGGTGCCCCCCCTGTGGGAGTGCACTGACCACCAGGGGGAAGCTCCTGCATTGAGCATCCGTTCCCTGGTGATGAGTGTGGTGTTCTTCTTTTGATCAATTTGCATATTGCCCTTTTATTATATAGGATAGATTCGTTTTTTGAAATACATGGAAGAATGAGAGTGGGGATAGTGAGTGATGGTAGGAATTACTTAACTATCTAAAATATTTTATTCCCCAAACTTGATTGCATATCAGAATCACCTGAAGAAAATAATTTTTTAAAAAGAATATGGATTCTTGGAGCTCCACCCCCAAATTTCTAAATCCATAGCTCTAGGCAAAGACCCTGAGATCTGTGTTCTTAACAGCTTGCCAAGAGGTTTTGCTACACAGTCAAACTAGGGAAACAGTGATATAATAATTCATGTATGAGATTTTAAGAGAATTTGTTACCTAAACCTACAAATTCTCTACCATAGGGTTGGAAGCTCAGGCATTTTATAAATCACATATTATTTACAAATGAGAAAAAGTCTTAACTTCTTTATTTAGAAAGGGAAGTTTAAAATTTATTTTCCAAAATAAAAGGCTTAATTTCATATATTTTGATCTTTGAAAATATACACAAGAGATCATTTTTACACACTTTCATTTATAGACATTTATAGGCAGGCTTAGTTAAAAGTTATCTCTAGGTGTAGTAGTGTATAATAGAAACTGTACACAGTTAATTATAAATACTTCATCAACTAATTAGCATTAATTAACTGTACAATTAAGACTTTGATTGACACAGGTAATTAAGCTGATTCTTCTCCTCAAATACGCATGTTTCTAAAGTATTCATTAACTTGTTTCAACCATAAACATTCCCTAATAGACTTCCAGAAATTGACATGGTATTTTTTCTTCTTTTCAGAAATACCTTAATAAATGAGTTCGCCTTTGTGTGCAGGTGAGGCCACAGCTGCTCCAGGTGGCTAAAAGCCAGAGGGAGTTGAGTTCAGGTGCCTGGTTAGCAAAAGAGGATGAACCATTCCCTTCAAAACTGAAAACTGGTTTTGTTGTTTATTTTGATTGGCCGTGCTTTTGTGAACAGAAAAGAAAAGGTGATGGAAATAAGATTTAAAAAAATTTAATACTCAAGATTACAAATATAAATTGGCCTCTTGATAAATTTTTGTTGCCTATGTTTCTTAGTTAAGGGGTTTTGTGACCTGATGAATTTAGTTGAGATGAAAAGAGGTTTTTATGAAAATGCAATTAACCTGTAGAATTATAAATCTTGAATTGTGACTTAAGAGTTCCTTCACTTTCCTGTGGCAGAAATAGTTATCATGGAAAAATAAAAAAGAGAATGTAATCATGGCAGGTTCTACCAAACTGCAATAAAATCCAAAGAAAAAAAGTAAAGTTATGAATCTAAAATTGTTATTCATTCATTTAGTCATTCAGTTGACAAATATGTATTTATTATCTACTCTCCTAAGTATATTGTCCTAAGTAGCATTGATTATATCTGTGAATAAAATAGAACAAAACTTCTGTATGATTGGAGACTTGCCTCTTATGTTTTTGCTTCTGCTTTTTACTTTTATTTATTTATTTAAATATATTTTATTGATTTTTTTTTTATAGAGAGGAAGGGGGAGGGATAGAGAGTTAGAAACATTGATGAGAGAGAAACATCAATTCAGCTGCCTCCTGCACACTTCCTACTGGGGATGTGCCTGCAACCAAGGTACATGCCCTTGACTGGAATTGAACCTGGGACCCTTCAGTCCCCAGGCCAACGCTCTATCCACTGAGCCAAACCAGTTAGGGTTGCTTCTGCTTTTTATTATAAAAATTTCTGTGACATTACCAAGAGTAACTGAGAATTACTTATTGCTGCTTATCTACATTAATAAAAGAGTAAGGTGCAAATTTACCATACATTTGTGATGCACACCAGCCAATCAGGAGTGGATATGCAAATTTACCAACAAAGATGGCAGATTAATTTGCATACACAGGCATTGAATGGCAGGGGGCAAGGCAGGATACAGGCATTCTGCACTGCCCCAGCTGCTCCGGGCCCTGGGCAGCTTGGGAAGGCAGAAAGTTGGCTCCAGGCCAGAGCAAAAAGGCAGCTCAGGCCAAAGCAAAGATGGTACCAGCAGCCAGGATAAGGAAGGCCCATTTTTACATGAATCTTCATGCTTTGGGCCTCTAGTTTGAATATAATGTCAAAGCAGAAATGAATCTGAAATGTGGGACAAATAGCAACCATTAGTACCTGTATTTCACCTTCACTTTCTTTTTTTTTATGACTCAAGGGATACCCACAATACTTTAAAGTATATATGGATTTAGAGAAAGTCATCATATTATCTTGAGACTGCAGAGTCTATGCTGCACCATTGATGTAATTTTAGGAAACCATCTAAACTGCCTGAGTGAGAAATGACATCTCATTTAGCTATGTGTCTGATATTTAGAAAGTCTTAATAGAGTATATTTCAAATGATTTGAATATTTGATTAGTACTAAACTGAGATCAACTTCAATAAGGGTCTTTGGAAAATTAAAGTCAAGGCATAGCTGGTGTGGATCCATGGTTAGAACATCAGCCCACTCACTGAAGGGTCTCAGGTTCGATTTCCGTCAAGGGCACACACCTGGGTTGCAGATTCAATCCCAGCCAGAGTCTGGGTTCATGCAGGAGGCAACCAATTGATGTGTCTCTCTCACATCGATGTCTCTCTTACACTCTCTCTAAAAAAAAAATACATTGGAAAAAATGTCATCTGATAAGGATTAACAAAAGAAATTTAGAGTCAAGTTAGCAGTGTAATAGGAACTTTAATTTTCTGGAAGGCAACTTCATAATGAGTCTGACCTAAAGGATTTCTCTCCAAAAGTAACGATTCAAATTCAGTCTTTTTTGTCTAATCTTGTTTTGTCCAGGTCAGATTTTTTTTTCATCTGAGAATTCTTTATTTTTGTCACTGATTCTTGGAAACAGAACATTTTATTATGTCTCATTAATGGAGTTTAGAGCCCTCCAAGGAATAAAAGTCTTGGATTGTGTGGTGTAGAAGCAAAATGTGGTCCAGAATATGCCTATACTATTATAATAGGGCATGTTGCAGGATTCTTAACAGTAGTATGAAAAAAAAGAGAAAGAAGAAATAAAATCCACAGTAAAAGTGCCTCTGAAACAAAGGATGAATAATGACCATGCATTTTGGCTATTGTAGAAAAAGCAAGATTTTTGACAAGCCTTTTTTCATTTTCATTTTTTTTCTTTCTTTCCCTTCTTTTCTCTTTCACTTCCTCCTTTTCTTCATTTTTTATCTTCTTCTTTGTCTTTTGAATTAAGGGAACGAGAGGGTTTGCTATGATTTATTCTTTGAGTCATGTTGGAATGCTCCTAAATGGAAAATTTGGCTTTCATTTTTCTTTTCAAGCTGTTCATGCTGCTATTCTAGGATCTAGATCACACTGCCAGCGAGAGCCCATTAAGGACAGCTATGTTAAGATTAAGGCCACCCCAAGTGCATGATTATCAGATTATGCCCACTTGGAGCTGCCACACATGGAGCTCTATCACAGCTGTAATCTGGTCAGACCAGCCACGAGGGCTGCAGGAGAGAGTTCTGATGTAATCATTTACTGATTTCTGTAGATAATATCAACATGAAGTAACTGAACTTAGAGTTAGGAAGGGAGCCACCTTCCACACTTTATGTTTTGTAAATTAGCTTCATCTGTTCTAATGAACTACTTGGTGATGGATGTGGGTCTATTTAAGTTTAAATGTGGAGAGTCTATGTCCCTGTAAGAAAGAAAAGGAAAATTCTAATTTAAAATAAAATTGTTTGGGTGGATTTGTGGGAATTTTAACTGAAATCAGGAAAACCAATAATAAGCTCTCTACTGAAAGGCTGGGGTTGCTGGGCTCAAATTCCCTGGGACTATTGTTTCTGGTCTCCCAAGATGAGCCATTACTAGAGTCTCCTATTATCCAATGGTTTCTTATGCATTCCCAGTAGTTACCTGTTATGTAACTTATCTCAGAGTATTTGTCTTCCTCTTTCACCAAGTGTAGAACTTATCTAGCTTTGAATGCCCTCTGGTTTATTGAGAAATAAGTAGGGAAAATTCCAGGTGATATATCAGTACACAAAGTTCAGATCTATCTGGAAATACCTCAACCCTCAGATCAAAAAAAGTGCCTTAAGATTCTCCAAGCCAAATGGCTGTCTTTTTTCTCTACATTGTGCAGGACATGAAGTGGGCACAGCTTCTAAAATAGCATGGAGTGGAAAGAACCCTCAGATTAGTGCTTTCACAGAAATTTGCTCAGATTCATCTGTTATTCTAAGTTAAGTTTTCTGTTTAAGAACTTGGTATTGTTTATTCATAAGATTTTTTTATATGAATCTCCATCCATGAGGGTAGATATCTTCATGAGAAGTGAAAATAAGTTGTTGTTTTTTTCTTCACTTAAATTCACGCTGCCTTTATCACTGCTTGCCCTTAGTTGTAGCTAATTATATAATAGCTCAATAGAAAATAGAGTGCAGAATCTCTTGAGTATTCAAATATATCATGAGAACAAAAGCTTATTTTAGATAATTTGAAGCAGGTTCATAACATGAACTAAACAGATGAGTTCTATGATGATTAGTATCAGGGAAGTTTTTGGTCCAATGATCTTTCTAAAGTCTACTTTGTAATATGAGAAATATGTATGTCAAAATGTTCCAAAAATTATACAAATACAAATTATATTTAGTCAATAATCATAGTCCTATATGTGGACCGTAGAAAATACAGTGTAATGTTTATATTAGTAAAACTGTGGATAACTAATATATTTTTTATTTTCTATATAGGAGAATATTACTTAAAATTTAAAAGAATCATTTACTTTACAAATAAAATAGTCATTAAAAGGGTATAAAATATTTTTAAATAAATCTTTATTGTTCAGATTATTATAGATGTTCCTCTTTTTTCCACCCATAGCTCTCCTTCACCCGATTCCCCTGCCAACCCATGTCCCTATCCCTGCCACTGTCCTTAACCATAGGTGTACGATTTTTGTCTAATCTCTTCTTGCACCCTTCACGCCCCCTATCCCCTAAGAATTGTCAGTTCACTCGCTGTCTATGCCCCTGATTCTATTATATTGACCAGTTTATTCTGTTCATCAGATTTTTTATTCACTTGATTTTTAGATTCACTGTTGACAGATAAGTATTTGTTGTTCATATCTTTACCTTTTTCTTCTCCCTCTTCTTAAAGAATACCCTTCAGCATTTCATATAATTCTGGTTTGGTGGTAATGAACTCTTTTAGCTTTTTCTTATATGTGAAGCTCTTTGTCTGACCTTCAATTCTGAATGATAGCTTTGCTGGGTAGAGTAATCTTGATTGTAGGTTGTTGCTATTCATCACTTTGAATTTATTTATTTATTTATTTATATTAATTTTTTTATACATATCTCCCCATTCCCCCCTCCCTCCGAGGCATACCCCGACCCCCCAGTGTCTGTGATTATTGGTTATGCTTATATGTATGCATACAAGTCCTTTGATCACTTATCTACCTCACCTAACTTTAATCTTTCTGCTGTAATTTCAGTCTGTTTGATGCTTTATGATTTTTGTCCTCCTGAGAATTATCAGTCTACTCCCTTTCTGTGCTCCTGATTCTATTATATTCACCAGTTTATTCTGTTGATCAAATTTTTAATTCACTTAATTTTTAGATTCACTTGTTGATAGATATGTATTTGTTGTTCATAATTTTTTGTCTTTTACTTTTTTCTTCTTCCTCTTCTAAAAGAGTACCTTTCAGCATTTCATATAATACTGGTTTGGAGTTGATGAGCTCCTTTAGCTTTTTCTTCTCTGTGAAGGTCTTTATCTGCTCTTCAATTCTGAATGATAGCTTTGCTGGATAGATTATTCTTGGTTGTAGGTTCTTGCTGTTCATCACGTTGAATATTTCTTGCCAGTCCCGCCTGGCCTGCATCGTTTCTGTTGAGAAATCAGCTGACAGTCGTATGGGTGCTCCCTTGTAGATAATGAACTGTTTTTCTCTTGCTGCTTTTAATATTCTCTCTTTGTCTTTTGCTCTTGGTATTTTAATTATGATGTGTCTTGGTGTGGTCCTTTTTGGATTCCTTTTATTTGGGGTTCTGTGTGCTTCCTGGACTTGTAAGTCTATTTCTTTTACCAGATGTGGGAAGTTTTCAGTAATTATTTCTTTCAATAGGTTTTCAGTATCTTGCTCTCTCTCTTCTTCTGGCACCCCCACAATTCTGATGTTGGTATGCTTGAAGCTGTCCCAGAGGCTTCTTACATTATCTTCACATTTTTGGATTCTTTTCTCTTCTTGCTTTTCCAGTTGAATGTTTTCTGCTTCTTTATATTTCAAATTTTTGACTTGATCCTTGCCTTTCTCTAGTCTGCTGTTAGGACTCTGTATAATAGTTTTTATTTCAGTCAGTGTATATTTAATTTCTAGTTGGTCTTTTTTTATCTTTAGTTGGACCTTTTCCATCTCCTCTTGGGTCTCACTAAATTTATCCAACTTTTCTAGCATATTCTTGAAAAACCTTATAAGCGTGGTTTTGAACTCTATATCCAGTCGTTTTTTTCCCTCCATTTCTTTTGTTTGTAATCCCTTCCCTTGTCTTGGCATTTTCACTATGCCGGGGAAACTTCTATGTTGAATTCAGCTTTATGATACCAGACGTGCAAAGCCACAGAAGCCTCTGTTGAGCTTGGGATGGGTGGAGTCTCAGGGCTTAAGGGGACTGCCTTGCCTTCCAGTCGGCCCCGCCCCCCACGGCCCCTGAGTCTCACGTGACTGGGTAATGGCTGGAGGGGTCCTTGTGCGCGCACCCGCAGTGCCTCTAACCACTGCCCCTCCGGCTCCCCTGCGCACCAGGACCACATGAGTCTAGGTCTCCAGGGTTTCGTCCGAAACAGGGGTTTAGTGAAGTTAGAAGTCGCACAGTTGGGAGGGTCTGTCTCCCGCCCACTCGCAAAAGCCAGCGGCACAATCAGCAGTCTGTCCTGCGCGCAGTGCCGTTCACGCCACCAGGCCTTTGATCTTTTGCGACTCCCCTAAATTTCCGTGCACTTCTCCCTTTTCACAGTCCAAACTCCCCCTGTATGAATTTGAGCTGGATCTAGGGTTTAGTGTCGTAGGATAAGGGGTTCAATGCCTTTGAGAGTCTCCGTTTCCCTCCCGCAAGAGAAAGCCAGCCAGGTACTCTGGCACCCACTCTCTCCTCGCGCGCATCTCCGTACCTCAGCTTTTTGCAGCTCCTCTGGGTTTCCGTGAGCCCCTCTCTTTCCCTCTAGTTGTAGAACTTCCACTCATCCAGCTTTCTTGTGGTTCTGGATGATGTCTGTTCTGTCTTTTAGTTGTAGTTTTGAAATTGTTGTGCGAGGCAGCAGTGTAGGTGTTTACCTATGCCGCCATCTTGGTTTCGTCGCTATTCATCACTTTGAATATTTCTTGCCACTCCCTTCTGGCCTGCATAGTTTCTGTTGAGAAATCAGCTGACAGTCATATGGGTTCTCTCTTGTAGGTAACTGTTTTTCTCTTGCTGCTTTCAAGATTCTCTCTTTGTCTTTTGCCCTTGGCATTTTAATTATGGTGTGTCTTGTGTGGTCCTCTTTGGATTCCTCTTGTTCGGGGTTCTCTGTGCTTTCTAGACTTGTAAATCTACTTCTTTCACCAGGTAGGGGAAGTTTTCTGCCATTATTTCTTCTAATAGGTTTTCAATATCTTGCTCTCTCTCTTCTTCTGGCACCACCATAATTCAGATGTTGTTAAATTTGAAGTTTTCCCAGAGGCTCCTTACACTATCTTCATATTTTTTTATTCATTTTTCTTTTTGTTCTGGTTGGGTGTTTTTTGCTTCCTTGTATTTCAAATCTTTGATTTGATTATTGGGATCCTCTAATCTACTGATGAATTTCTGTATATTATTCTTTATTTTAGATGGTGTATGCTTAGTTTCTGACTTGTCCTTTTTCATTTTTTGTTTTTTTTTGTGTGTGTTTTTTTTTTTGGCATTCTCATTAAGATCCTTGAAGGTTTCACTAACCTCTTCCTTAGACGTTTTTTAGAAGATTCTTGAGTAACCTCATAACTGTGGTTTTGAACTTTATATCCAGTAGTTTGCTTTCCTCCATTTCTTTCATTTGTGACATGTTTCTTTGTTTCTGCATTTTGGCTGCTTCCCTGTGTTGATGGAGTGGCTTTGTGTGCTAGGTGTCCTTTATGGCCCAGTAGCTCTGCCTCCCCAATCACCTGAAGTGGACACTCTTGGTGCACCCCTTTGTGGATTGGGTGCACAGTCTTGTTGTAGTTAAGCCTTGAGTGCTGTTGGTATCACTGGGAGGAATTGACCTCCAGATCAATTGGCTGTGAGGACCCACTGTGTTTATAATGGAAGAACTGCTGTGCTGGAGACACCCCTAAGGAGCAGGACTTCCTTCAGTGGGGCTTTGGTGCTCACTGAGTCTGCCTCTTGAGTGTGTCACTAATGGATGTGAGGAGTTAAAATCTGGTATCATCTCACACTCTCATCTAGGTATACTGGCTTTTGTATCTCCAAGGAGGTGCAAAGTCAGCTACTGTCCAAGGCCACCCAGCAGGAGCTACAGTGAGATCTGCAGATTTCTCCTTTTTGGAATTTGGAAGTTTTGGAGCTCTCTGACCCAGCTGCAGTTTGTTAGGTTAGGCTGCAAAAGGACAGGCTATTCATATGTAAAAGCTGTTGCTCACAGCTTGGGTGGAGCAAGGCCTCAGGGAATCACCAGGATGTAGCAAACAGTGATGGCTGCCAGTCAGCTGTTTCTGCATCTCCAAGTCTCCGTGTCTCCATTTCTCCCTGTCCCTGCATCCCATACCCTGGCACAGTAACAATTACTGCAAGCACCTCTGCAAGAAAGCCACCCTCACTTTCTGACCTGATACCAGATAGCACAGTTTCTCCCCATAAGAGTCTGAGTCCTCAGAGTCTTGCCAGAGACTGGAATTCAGAGCAATTGGAAGCTTGTATCTGCCTTCCAATTGAATAAAACAGTGCACCCAGATGCCAGCCTGATTCACATGCCTCCATACCTCTGCTCTTCTGCACCTCTGATCCTGCTACCCAGTCTCAATGTGCTTTTTTCTTTACTTCTAGTTGTAGAACTTCTATTTAGCCAGCTTTTCCATGGTTCTGTATAATAGTTGTTTTGTCTTTTAGTTGTAATTTTGGTGTGGTGTGAGAGGGAGCACATACAGGTGTTTACCTATGCCACCATCTTGATTTTTCTCCTAAAAGTCTTTAAAACTCTTGACTTTATCCCTATTTGAAAAAAGAATATCTGAATTTCTTTTTGTCCTCATCAACTTTTAAATCCTGGATCAAGAATTTAAAGCTTGCCTTTAAAATTTTTCAGAAAGAAGATTTTTGGAAGTGAACAGATACTACTCCCTGTCATTTTAATTCATCCCTCAAAATGAAAATTTCCAAATCTTTTGTATCCCTGGGTCAGTGTCTGATGACTTAATTCTCAGGAAAAGTTGGGCAAAGTTGATGATCAAATGACGTTTTCAAAACTCAGATGAGGTCAGATACCACTGAGCACATCTCTACCATCTGGGAGGTCAGAACCAGTAAAGCTCTTAAATTTTCCTGAAAACACAACTTGTCAGGGGCTTTGAAAGTTATTTCAGGGACACTCTAATTCTATTCCAGCATCAGTTACATTTTTGTGTTATTTTTAATTATAAAAATGTGCTTATTTTAGAAGATGAAAACTATGGGAAAAGAGAAAGATGAAGAAAATCAGCAATCTTACCCCATGAAGGCAGAAGTGACTAACATTTTATTGTGTTTCCATTAATATTTTTGCTTAGAGATAAAATAAAAATTTTACAGTATGCACAGCTTGAGTTTCTATTTAACTTCTTAACAACTAAATGTAAGAATGCCTCCATGTTATTTCTGGAAACACAAAATAAATTTAGATTTGAAATGAAAACTTACACAATGGAGTGGAAAACACTTTTAGTTGAGCATTGAGAGCCATGGGTTTTGGTTCCACTGTGTCCCTGTTTGGAAGTTCAGATATAGGTGCCAGTTTCTTTGGATGGCAGGGAAGATGGAATGAATGGACCATAATAAGTTCATGCAAAATAATTACTGAGTAAAAATGTTAAAATACAGTTCTCCCAATTCCAGCCTCAGCTATTTGGATTCAGCAACCTTGTAGTAAGACACAGGAGTCTGTATTTTTAACAAGGGTGATTGTGCTGCTGGAGTTTCTGGAACCACCCACTGAAAATCAATGGGTTAGATCACACTTTATTTTCAGAAATTGTTAGGGAGGAGTTGGAAAAGTCCATAGACAATAAAGGATGCACAGGAAAGATATTAAGTTGCCAGCACTACTTCTTTAAGTTCCAAATCCCCAAGGGAAGTGGCTTCCCAGGAATCCCCATTGAAGAGCAGCAGCCATACTTTCCAAGGTCCTCAGTCTTTCCCCTCAGCTCTCTCTTTGTTCTTCCTGTCTCTTTTCTTCATCACCTTTTAAGTCATAAATTTAGTTAATCGTCTAGTATATACATACTGGAAGCTAAGTCCCTAGGCCCCTTTTCAAGGACTTTCGTACTGAACCTTCCTGCAAATCCTAATTTTCAGGGTTCCCAGGCAATATCTTTTTCAAGAAGCCTCCCAAGTTCTCTCATCTTTCCTGTGACTTTTCAGTAACTCCCCAACTCCTGTGTTCTTACTTCTTTCATCATGTTTATAACACAGTTAGTTCACTTACCATCTTTTCCTACTAGATTGAGTTATCCTAATGCTGAGGACTGTTGCTGATACGGAAGATATACGCAATAATATTTTATGACTTAACAAGTAAGTATCCTCTCCTTAAAGTTATTTATGGTTAAAAATGACCTAATACATCTATACAGCATGTGTTTTCCTCCTCTTGGTTAACCTCCATGTTTTCCAGATGCCAATATTTTGAAGTTTCAAGTCTTATTTAGGCAGCACACATGGTACCTTATCTTTTCTAACAGCAGGAGTATACCATTTCACTCTATTACACAGACATTTTGAGGCAGGATTTCTTTTTAAATTTATTTCAATCAGTTGGTTTGATTTCCATCAGAGACTTCACATGAAATTGTTATTTTATCCTCTGATCAGAATAACTACTTTGTAAAGGAAAGGCATAAAATGTTCAAAGAAGATAGTTACATGTCTATTGACACTGTATTAAAATGTAAATGTAATGCAAACTGGAAGAAGTCAAGCTGCCAAATAATCTGGATCACTTCTGAGCCAAGGAGAAAAATTTTAGATTACTCATTTTGTCAAAAGCAAGCCACTGCCAGCCTCTATATGCATATTATTTTAAAGAAAAATAGAGACTGAAGTGCACCGGAGGATATTTATTCTTTATGTATGGTTATACAGTGAGAACATCCATTAATATTTTGTAACTTATTTTTCAAAAATAAACTTTCATTTAAAATTTTATGTATTATGCAAATTATTTTTGAGCCATTTTAAGTTTTAAGAAAACCCTAGTTCCACCTTCTTGGCTCCCAGCTGGCTCCATATACCTTTCATACCTGTCAGTGGACCTCAACTATTCAGCCAGTTTTACTCACCTATTGATAATCATTGCCTTTAGTTTCCCTTCCCTTTAGACTAACTGAGAAGTTGTACAGAATCTGTCTAGCTCCTGGCTTTCTTGTAGAACTTGGACACAGGTGTCATAATCTAAGAATTTCCTCACTAACTCTCAGTGACACTGTTATCTGCCCTGCAGTTGCCTTGGGTCTTTTCCTTACCCCATCCCAGCTTCTTTGATTTCCTTTCTGGTCCTAAGCCACCAAGCCCAAACCTAAGGCAGGGCCATTGCACCACCCCTGCCTGCAGAACTCCTCCTCCCTGGAACTCAGCAGAGCCGTCCTCACGTCCTTCGGGTTTTTATTCAAAGGTCAGCTAATCACAGATAGCGCTGTCTACTTCTTCACTGTGCTTTATTAGTTTCTTCATAGCATTTATCACCCACTGACGCATTACATATTTGATTGTGTTATGTCTATTACTGTGACTCTGAATATGCTAACCTGAGAACAATAAATTTTTCTGTTTCCTTTAATCTTCTTGCCCTAGCACCTAAAAGAGTACCTGACACATAATAAGTGCTCACAAATATTTCTGTGGGTTTTAAAGAAATATTAAAAAATTTCAGCAATTTAGAGGTTAAGCAATGATTGGCCTATCGTTATACTATTGATATTTATTAGTTATTCAATCTTTCTCTAAGATAGCAAAAGACACCTTTGTTATATGCTAAATTATTTGTATTTTCATGGGGCTGTCTCTTGACTTTCCATTCTTTCTACTTTCTATCTCTTCCTTAACTAGTACCACATTGCACCAATTATGCTGCTCTATATTAAGGTTTTTTGTTTTTGTTTTACCATGTAGGGCAAACACTCGTTAGCCGTGTATTTTCAACATTTTCTTCTGTAGTCTGAAACAATTGTTCTTTCAGGTGGACTTTATAATGATTCTGATACAACCTCAGAAATCCCCTTGGTATTGCCTTAAACCAAATCATCATATTTTCAAAAGAATTTAATGTTAATAACATGTTTTTCTAATACATAAAGTAAATGCAATTATAATAAATTATGGAGCCATGTCCTGCCTCTTGCATAGCCAGATGGACACATGGGGCATTCAGAAGGCTCCCTAGTGTACACACACTTATGGCTCTGGGGTAGTCTGACCCTACTTCAAGGTCTCCTGACATACGGCATTTTGTTGTAACTATTTTACTTCAGTTGATGGTGGGAAAAGACTGAAATACTCTCTCAACAAAATGATAATATTGAATTATCTGAAAAAGAAAGTTGTTATTAGGATAGAATTTTCTATAAAAGTCAAAGTGGTCAAATTAAGGTGAGACTCAATAGTGGTTGGTTTAGACCCACGATTAAGTTCACATGTACACCCGTAAGTAGCATGTATCTGAAACCTGCTCTGTGCTTTGAAACTAGTTGGGTAAGTTCTTGGGAGCTCCTGAAGGGCTGCCCTGGCCAAGGAGCCGTGGATCTTCAGTCTCTCAGAGACGACAGCTGGGGTTCTGAGCTGATAGTCCAGAGCTTCCTTAGCAAGTTTGTCATATGTCACTTAGTCAAGCAAGACTAGGTTATTGAGCTTGTCCTACACTTTGCCTTTGGACCACTTCTTTTTGGCTATGCCCCCAGATCTGTTCTATGAGTCTTTGTCTTTCTTGACCTACTTTCCAGTATCTTTTCAATAGAGTTATTTAAATATCATTTTGTATGTAAACCTTCCTGCATCTTACCTTTCTCCACTTTTCTCCTATGAAGAATTAGTCTTTCTCTTTTCTGTGTTCTCATGTTACTCCATTCCTACCTCTTCCAACACTTACCCTCCTGGTGTACTGATGAATATTTGCATTCCTGTCTTCCCTTAGTAGTCTGTTGTAGTCCTTGAGGGTAGGGTATCTGATTTGTTCTCAGTACCTGACAGATAGTTGGTGCACATGAATGTTTAATAAATGAACTAATAAACGTGGCTTCAAGCAGCCTCTCTCTGCCTCTCCATCAATTGGTGGAGCAGACAGAACAGCCAACTGTATGAACAAAAGCCATCAAGCATGTCCAGCAGAAGTGATTGAGTGTGTATCAGGAGGCAGGAAAGTAAACAATATCTCAAGGGTCACAGCTGTTTCACTCTGCCTTTCAGCCAAGAAATACCATGATTTACTTTCTGCTCCTGCCAAGTATAAAGAAATAAAGTAAAAAAAAAGTAAAGGAGTGAGAAAGTTTGGATGGACAGGTCAATCTGCTTGCACACCTGTGGCCAACCAAGCATGATCAAAGAATAATGTACTTCCCATTCTTTCCCATTCCACAGTCTTTATTCTTTAACAAAAATAAAGGGACCTTCAATGAGCAATGCAGTCCCAACCCTGACTTCACTAACATGAGTGCCTCCAACATTGTAGGTTTATCAAAACTTATGCCCCAAATATACCCCTTCTTCTTTCAAGTTGTTAAATTTTGAGACTGCTCCTGTGTAATATCTATTTCAATAGGAGAGTAGAAGGATTTGACAGATTAGAAATTAATGAATATAGAAATTCCTGTGATAGTACATGTGGTACCTGCCTAATAAATGTTTTTTGTTTCCCTATTTCCTTTAACAGTTGAAGTTCATTAACAAGTTATTTATTTATATGGGAGGCTGAGAGGAACGAGGTCAATGTGGCAGTTTATATGTGTTTTATTTTGGCAGTTTTACATTTATTTAAGTAACATAAATACATAGTAAGAGTTCAAACAATATGAAGCAATATTAAATGAAAAATAATTGTCATTCTTTCTCCAAATCTATTAGCATAATTATTCTTTTCTTAGCATAATTATTCGAAGAAATGTGCTGACATCTGTTTTTCCCAGTATATCAACTTTAAATAGTAACTAAAAACTTTACCTATGAAAGATTAGGAATTTAGTTTATTTATATTCCTACTTTCCTACTAATTTTATTTATATTATTTCATAGTTCTTCTATTTATAGCTCTAAATAATATACATATTTCTATTTTTGTCAACCTATAGATCATCCCTTTATACCTATCATTTAAATAATTAAGTTATAAATTTGCATAGTCTCACACGCAGTGGTTCGATGATAAACTGATTTGTTGGGGGGCCGAGGAGCCGATTTGTAGCATTTGCCTATTTCTGTGAGTGACTTCAAGCTGCCAACATGACTTTGCATGCCCAGTCATATTTGTTGCTTCTATGGTTTGAATTTTTTGAAAAAGCAATAAGATGCATTTACAAAATCATAATCACAATCAACTGCAGACCTGCTGCTTATCTTAGTACATATAAATACTAAGATGCAAATGTTATTTATTATAGAATCAATATTGTGATTTCCCATGGAGAATGATATGTAATCTTGATGAGAAATAAAGTATATAATCATGGTATTTTAGAAATAATTAAATCAATCCATCTGAAGGAGAACATGGCTCTTCCAAAATTCAAAAAAACAAGGTAACAGGAATAACTGATAACAGAAAATGAGTGCTAACTCTTAGGTAATTACTATCACAGAAGCATGCTGTTAGGCAAAACACTTGGGAGGACATCTAGCTGTCTTAGCATTTTTAAGTGTTACTACCAAGTGAGAACAGAAACAGGAAGTTATTGCCTGGCCATAGTAAAGTGACCTGGCAGAGAAAGCAACCAGAAATATGGTCCTAGCTTCTTAGCAGAAATTTGAGTGATGAGAAACAAAGGGGAGATGGGTGTGTGATTTTGTATAAACATGTAAAAATGCCTTCCTTCCTGGGAAATTATTGGAAACTGCAGACCTGCTGCTTATCTTAGTACATATAAATACTAAGATGCAAAATTGCCTATCTTCTTTGACTCATTTATTTTCTACTCATCTTGATTATTTGTTGGATCGATAAGAGTTTCTGTGATGATTAAAATGTTTGTTTTTTTTCATTCATGCATTTATTTATTCTACAGTAGTCATTAGCCACATGTAGCTATTGAGCATTTGAAATGTGACTAGTACAACTAGAAAATAAATATTTTATTTTATGTAATTCTAATTCTTTTTAAATTTAAAGGTCATATGTGGCTAGTGACCATGTATTAGCAGTACAGTTACGTAAATGTTATTCAATATAGAACCCATGGACTACAGAAAGACCAGGCTTACTCCACTGGGAACTCTGTACTTTGACCTGGGAATAAAACAATCTGCTCAGCTAGTGCCTGAAAAGTCCTCCTTGCCCTGGGGGTCTGGGTCACATAGTGAGAAGAGGTGAGAGAGTCAGTTTTATAGCATTAAACCTGTACTACTGGAGGCTGAATATTCTAAGGCTGAAAGTCAAATAGAGTCTCTTTCATTTCATCCTCTTTATTGTTCAAAATCATGATACATTTTGTTTCGGTTCATATTTGGCCTATGATGTTCTTGCATATATATATACTAGAGACAGATATATATATATATATACAAAATTTTTCCATGGCTTGGAATGGAGGGTCCCTTGGCCTGGTCTGTGGGATTAGGCTGAAACCAGCTCTCAGACATCCCCAGGATTGTGAGAAGGCACAGGCCAGGATGAAGGATCCCACTGGGAGGGACGCAGAAGGTCTGGCCCATTTTGCTCAGTCTTGATAGGTCAAACCCCAGCAGCAAGCTCACCTACCAGTCAGAGTGTCTTCCCCCTCATGATCAGTACATGTTATAGCAAGCAATTGAGTGGCCTTAGCATATCATTATCATATTATGCTTTGATTGGTTGAACCGACCAGACACTTAGCATATTAGGCTTTTATTATATAGGATTCCTTGCTGCCTTGTAACTGATAGTTCTGAGTCAACACCCACACACACACTGATGTGTATGCCTGGTCATGCTTCTGGGTTATACTTCTTTATTCATCCATTTAATAAATTTTATTTACTGATTTATGTTCAGCTAAAAGTACAACAGTGTAGGCCCTTGATGTGGTCCTCAATATTGTGGAGCCTACAATCTGACCTTCCCCCAGAAATTGGCTCTATTCCTGCACCCAGCATCTGGCTACTCAATTTTAGTGTATCATTTAGCACTGCCCTTGAGTGTGATCCCATGCTTTAAATGACAATGAGAGTCATCTTCTTGCTGACACCTATAGAGTACTTCACTGCCCAATATAATTCTGCCCCTACAGATTAAATTTTACAAACACTTCCAAGACCAATGCAGTATTTATTCATTTATTCACCATTTGTTGAACATGTGCTTATTGAACACACTATTTGTTAGGCACTGTTCTAGAAGTATGGCTCAGACTCTGATTTGCCAGATTCAGAAATAAAGAATATGATAATTTTAGTTTTTTAAAATTCTCACTTGATGACATACTTATTGATTTTAGAGAAAAGGGCAGAGTGAGATATAGATAGATGATAGATAGATAGATATAAATATAT
>JAAGEH010000226.1:6246215-6277474 GCA_011751065.1 Lasiurus cinereus
GTGGCATTAGGAAGGTTGAGAACCACTGCTTTAAAGGATCAGAGAGTTTCCATTAAGCTTTTACATCCTAAGGGCTCATATTCTCCAAAAACAGATAAGAAGAGTCACCTGTTTTGCTGGCCCTAATGCTGATATGATCTCTGGGAATACCTTGGCTGCTTGCTCCAGAATGCCAGGAGAAACACAAGCCACATATAGAAGAGCCTGTAGCTACCCAAGGTGGGTACTTTCTCTAGTAATTTTGTCTGCCTCAAAGGCTGGGAGTGGACTTCTTTTCATGGATTTGAGAAGGCGGTTTCTTCCTTCCATCCTCCAACTCCCAGCCATGCTGTCTGCATCTTCTAGAAGTCCGCCCACCCCATTTCTTCATTAACTCTCCTCTGTGCCATATAAAGCTGACTTGCGGTGACACCTGCCATAATATGTCACAGGCTGACAGGCAATCATTTTGTGGAGGGTACTGCTCTACCACAGAACACAACAGACTGACACACTGCCTCTCCTCTTCCACCTCTGTAGGTAGAAAAAACTGCTAAAATAAAAATAAAAAAATGCCAGGCTCCCGTAGCAATATGATGCGAGTAGGGACATTGTAACTTTGGGAGTTATAAAACACTCTGATTGTCATTCACACTCTGAGCTTTGGGCTGTGAGACACATGGTTATGATAATTACTTGTCTCCATCTCAGGCATATTGATTCATTTATCCATGCATTTATTTATTCACGTATTCAACAAATTTGGGGGATCCGTTCTAAGATCCAGGCACTTGGAGGAAATATCAAGGGGACCCAGGAGTAAACAAAACATGGACCCTGCCATTAAGAACATCTCATTCAGGAAGGAGACATGGCAAATAAATCTGATAATAATTCAACAGGACAAGGGCTGTAAGAGAGTCAGACGTGAAGTACTATTAAGCAGAGCATATTGGAAGAGGCCATTCGCGAAGCCCCAGAGAATCAGGGAAGATTTCCCAAGGGAAATGAAATAGGAGCTGATTTTTGAAGGAGAATGGCATTCACAGGAGCTGGGTAAGGCAGGGAGGAAAGTGTAAAGGGACATAGGCCACTGTGCTCTGTGGCTGGAGCATGAGATAAGCAAGTGCAAGTGACAGGGGATAGCATCAGATAGGCCAGTGAGGACAGAGCATGCCCGGCCTCTAACTTTCTCATATTGGCAGCAAGTAGTCATCAGCTTATTAGGTTGGGTTGAGCACAATCTGAGATTTTCACGTGTTTCCCAACTTCAT
The DNA here is from genome assembly GCA_011751065.1 of Lasiurus cinereus. NCBI lineage: Eukaryota > Metazoa > Chordata > Mammalia > Chiroptera > Vespertilionidae > Lasiurus > Lasiurus cinereus. The sequence goes on from JAAGEH010000226.1 coordinate 6,247,469, forward strand.
GGAATCAGGAGCAATAATATACGTGTGTGTTTTTTTAACCTTGGTGTATTTTCCTTGTTTAGTTTTATCTTTTTCGGTCTGTAATGCTTAAAAGCTCTAAAACACACACACACACACACACACACACACACACACACACAAACACACTAGGGGGGAGAGAGAGAGAGAGAGAGAGAGAGAGAGAGAGAGAGAGAGAGAGAGGAAATGCCTAATGTTTGGAAGTGGCATGGATATAGGGGGATATAGGGACCTTGGAAGACTGAAATTCACTCTGAAGGGTAAAGCTAGTCATAGCAGCATAATTGAGGAAAAGGAAGGAGAGCTTAGTGCCCTAGAGTTTATATACTAAGGGGAAGAGGAGCCAGAGACGCCAATCTGAGTCCAGTAGCTTTGGAGCCTAATTGCCAGATCTGTCTCCCAGACAGGGCTGACCTGGTGTTAGGGTACTATGGCAGGGTCAGGGTCTGAAAGACATGTACATAGCATATGAGGAAAGGCAATTTTCTCTCACAGGGGGAGGTAAGAGAGCCATGGAAAATACCACAATGGCAGACTCATTTGTGCAGGTACATGCTGATGTTTTGCTGGTTGTGCATTAGCTTAGACAAGCTATGCCGGGTAAAGCTTGTGTGCGGGACTGACTAGAGAGGGAGGAGAGAAAGATGCTGGCAGTAAGATGATACATAGTGGGTGGGGGCGGGGTGTCTTCCTTTCCTCTCCCAAAGGATACGACCAACCATAAAAGGCAGGAATACTGTCTAAAATTATGCCAGCTATTTAGTAGCAACAGCACTAGGATCAGACAGAAATAAATTTACATTCCAGCTCTACTTCCAAGCCTCTGTCTCCCCTTTTATAAAATAGGCATGAAATTGCTTACCTTTTAGCATGACTGAGAGGACGAGCTGAAATAATGTATGTGAAATGTACTCTTCAGGCATTAAAGAAGTGGAGCTATTAGTCTATGCAGTTTATATGTTTTCTATGTAGCACAGCTGTGGGCACTTGAAAAACTTAAGTATATCCTTTGGAATGACTTCTCTTGGTTTGCAAGTGCACCGGAAGTTTAAATTAATCTTTTGGCAGTATAAGGGACATTAAGTGCTATCACTGGTTCATATTGAAGGAGATAGTCATTTGTCAGCAATATTGACCCAAGGTAAGCCAGTCAGGTGCAAAGAGGCATCACTTTGAAATGGTGTGACAAATGAGGCTTCATCTCACCCAAGTGAGGAGACAGTAATAGGGTCACTGGATCTTCTAGACCTACTCTGTTACTTAGAAAGTTATTGCAGTCCCAGTAAGCAGGATTTTGTAGTTATTTGTACAGGTTAGGGGTTAGGGTATGAGTTCATACTAAGAATAGAGGTAAAAATTTGTGTACCTCAAGTATCAAAACTGAGATAGAATGACTTCCTGAGAAATAAACATAAGGATTTTAAAAAATTGTAGTAGATAGGTGTCAGTATTCCAACAATATTAGTATATTCTTAAATATTTCTTTGAATATGTAGATCATGCATTTGTTAGATAAGTCTCAAGTATCCATCTCTAAAGGCCAGCAAATGTTATTTAAATTTAACTGAGAGCAGGTGGAATTTTGACATGGTTCTATTACTCCTTCAGCATTCACACTTATGTTTAATTCAGTGTTTCATAATTTGCGATGAAATAAACGCCATGCTAGGAAAAATTTACAAGATGTGAAGCAAAGGGAGTATATGTCAGGTATACAATTATATTATTAGCTGCTTTAAAAATTGTTTATGTGGAAGGCAAGAGGAGAAACAGTCCAGAGATGGAAGACACTGATTATGCCTTGCCATGTGAGCAGTTAGCAGCTGTGCATCGCTACAGGATGTCCAAGACCAAACCAGAGAGGGTTGGACCGGCGTTGCCACCATTTGTCCACTATCCAGATACCATTGATGACATGTACACATAAGGAACTGTTTGACATTGAAACTGGGACTCAAAGCTATCGGACATTGAAATTGGGACTCAGGCATTTTTCTTTTGCTCTTATGGGTTTATTTCTAGCCTACAGGGGCAAGATGTTTTTAAAGACAAGAATCAGAGGGTTGCGGGTAGGGGGGGGAAGCAGATGCAGAGGCAAAGAAGAAATGAACAGACTTTCCTGCTACAGTGGGAAGGCAGGGAAGGTTGGGGGGCAGGGGCCTGTAGGAGATCAACTGAAGGACTTGTATATATGTGTGTGTAGGCATAGCTAGTGGATACAGGGTCATGGGAGGGTGGGGAGGAGACAGATGAGAGCATGTACTGGGGGGTGGGGAGGGCAATAGGGAAAAATGAATAAATAAATAAACAAATAAATAAATAAATAGTTTATGTGCCATGAACTTGCACTTGCATATTATAAAGAGAGGTAGAACCTAAAATTAGATGTTAAAGAAATAGAAAGGTTTGTACTCAATTTTTAGATCACCAGATCCACACTGGAGGTTCGCTGCCTGCCTTAGAGATTGTGTGGATGGCACAACCTCCAATCTGCTGTTTTCCTGGCCTCCAGCATCTCTTACCCCTGGTTCCCAAACAGTAACATGAGAATTGCCTCTAAAATATGAATATGTAATTCCAACATTAGTTTCTTTTTTTTTAACAATATAAAATTTGTTTTTAATCCTCACTTGAGGAGTGAGGGTATTTTTTTCACTGATTCTTGATAGAGTGGAAGGGAGGTAAAAGGGGAAGAGAGAGAAACATGGATGTGATCCGTTGCCTCCCACAAGTGCTCCGTCCAGGGCTTGGGATCAAACCTGCAATCTTTACCTGTAACCCTTCAGTACACAGGCCAATGTTCTAGCCACTTAGCAAAACTGGCCAGGGCAACAACGTAAAATTTTTTAATGATTTTTTTTTTCAAAAGTTACCACTAATAAAAAACACATTAAGACAAGCCACAGAAGAACCAAGATGGCTGCATAAGGTATATACCTATAAGTGCTGCCTCTCACAATCATACCAAAACTACAACTAAAATACAAAACAACTATCCCCCAGAACCACGGAAAAGCTGGCAGAGTGGAAGTTCTACAACTAGAAGGAAAGAAAAAAGTGCATTGAGATCTGGTAGGACATGCAGAGGCTCAGAAAGGCAGAGGTACAGAAACACCCGCGAATCGGACTGACGTGCGCTGTTTTTTTCAGTTGGGAGGGACTGCTCTGAACTCCAGTTTCCAGCGATATTCTGGGGACCCAGACTGATACAGGGAGAAACTGGACTGTCTGTCATCGGGTCAGAAAGGGAGGGTGGCCTTCTCGCAGAGGTGCACACAGGAATAATTGTTCACTGTGCTGGGGTATGGGACATGAGACATAGGGACACAGAGAGGGCTGACTGACAGCCAGTGCTGTTTTCCATGCCCTAGCCTAGTGCTTCCCTGAGACCCTGCCCTGCCCAATTTACAAACCCACTTAGCTGTAAGCAGTAGCTTTTGCCTATGAATGGCCTGCCCTTTAGCAGCTTAACCTAACAAATTGAAACTGGGTCAGACAATTCCAAAACTTCCAAACTCCAAGCAAAGAGGAAAAATCTGCAGATCCCCCTGTAGCTCCTGCTGGGTGGCCTCAGACACTAGCTGACTTGCACCTCCTTGGAGATCCAGGAACCAGGTGCCTACACCACTGTTGAATATCCTTTTCCTACCTTGTTCTCTTCTGTATGAGTATCCTACCAAACTCTTTCCTGCTTTGATCCAAAGGAGAAACTTTAATAATTTCCCAGGCAGAGGAGAAAGACAAAAGGCCTCCCTTAAGGAGATGCCTGGAAGTTGTTATAGAAATCACTTCTGCTTATGTCCCATTAGTGGAAATAATTAATGTGATCCCTCCTACTACAACAGAGGTTGAAAAATGTCTCCAACTGGACAACCAGAAGTCCAGTTGAAACTCGGGGGTCCAGGGCTCCATGTGCAGATATGTTGGTATGGTCTGAATGAGAGTGCCTGCTGAGAGAGTAGGGGAACTGACCCCCAACACATGCTCTGCTCAGCAAGCCATGAGTCCTACTCCACCTGCTCTACATAAAGCTTTCTCTGCTTGTCAAGCTATGTCTATAGGGCTGTTGCTGCCCCAAAGGGGACTTTTATGCTAATTTTCGCAAGGTGACTACTTAGGCTGGTGACAGTCCCAGGGATTCTTATGACATATAGTAGCAGTCTACAAATTTTCTCTTTACATGGTTCCTATCTAGTCCATGGGGCTGCAGACTAGAAAGGATTTAGGAATAAACATTATCCTTTTCCTGCATTGTTCTCTTCTGTATGAGTTACCCTACCAAACCCTTTCCTGCTATAACCCAAAGGAGAAACTTTAATAATAATAATTACCTCTGTGAAATGACTGTTTCTAATATCTTCCCCATCTTTTCATTTACTTCCTTTATCCTCAGAAGTCTGGCTTAATTATTATTATTTATGTTATATATAAGGAAACTGACACTCAGAGACATTGGATAACTTGACCTAGATCACACAGTTTGTAAGCAATTAGATATGAATTTGGTTCCAGGTCTATTGGACTCCAGAGCCATTGCTCATTTATTATACCATGCTGCCTTATTAAGTTACTGGCTCTGATACCTTGTGATAAAAAGTGAACTACTAGAGAATCCAAGATGGCGGCATAGGTAAACACCTACACTGCTGCCTCGCACAACAATTTCAAAACTACAACTAAAAGACAGAACGGATATCATCCAGAACCACAGGAAAGCTGGCTGAGAGGAAATTCTACAACTAGAAGGAAAGAGAGGGGCTCACAGAGACCCAGAGGAGCTGCAAAAAGCTGAGGTACAGAGATGCGAGTGTGGAGAGAGCGGGTGCCAGAGAACCTGGCTGGCTTTCTCTGGCGGGAGGGAAACGGAGACTCTCAAAGGCATTGAACCTCTTATCCTACTACACTAAACCCCAGATCCAGCCGAAACTCATACAGGGGGAGTTTGGACTGTGAAAAGGGAGAAGTGCACAGAAATTTAGGGGAGTCGCAAAAGATCAGAAGTCTGGTGGCGCGCTCAGCATTGCATGCAGAGGACAGACTGCTGATTGTGCCACTGGCTTTCGCGAGTGGGCGGGAGACAGACCCTCCCAACTGTGCCACTTCTGATGCCACTAAGCCTCAGTTTTGGGCAAAACACTGGGACCCAGACTCGTGTGGTCCTGGAGCACAGGGGAGCCGGGAAGGCAGAGGTCTAGAGGCACTGTGAGAGTGAGCACGCGCACACAGGGACCGCTCCAGTGATTACCCAGTCACATGAGACTCGGGGGTCCTGGAGGGCGGGGCCAACTGAAAGGCAAGGCGGTCCCTTAAGCCCTGAGACTCCACCCATCCCAAGCTCAACAGAGGCTTCTGCAGTTTAATCCAACACAGAAGTTTTTCCAGCATAGTGAAAATGCTGAGACAAGGGAGGGGATCACAAACAAAAGAAATGGAGGAAAACAAACAACTGGATATAGAGTTCAAAACCACACTTACAAGGTTTTTCAAGAATATCCTAGAAAAGATGGATAAATTTAGCGAGTCCCAACAGGAGAAGAAAAAGGATCAACTAGAGATGCAAAAGAGCCAACTAGAGAGGGAAAAGGACCAACTAGACATGATAAAGGACCAAACAGAAATTAAACATACACTGACTGAAATAAAAAAATATTATACAGAGACCTAACAGCAGACTAGCGGAATGCAAGAATCAAGTCAAAACTTGAAATATAAAGACTCAGAAAACACTCAACTGGAAAAGCAAGAAGAAAAAAGAATCCAAAAATGTGAAGATAATGTAAGGAGCCTCTGGGACAACCTCAAGCGTACCAACATCAGAATTGTAGGGGTTCCAGAAGAAGAGAGAGAACAAGATACTGAAAACCTATTTAAAGAAATAATGACTGAAAACTTCCCATATCTGGTGAAAGAAATGGATTTACAAGTCCAGGAAGCACAGAGAACCCCATATAAAAGGAATCCAAAGAGGACCACACCAAGACACATCATAATTAAAATACCAAGAGCAAAAGACAAAGAGAGAATATTAAAAGCAGCAAGAGAAAAACAATTGATTACCTACAAGGGAGCACCCATACAACTATCAGCTGATTTCTCAACAGAAACGATGCAGGCCAGACTGGAGTGGCAAGAAATATTCAACGTGATGAATAGCAAGAACCTACAACCAAGAATACTCTATCCAGCAAAGCTATCATTCAGAATTGAAGGGCAGATAAAGAGCTTCACAGAGAAGAAAAAGCTAAAGGAGTTCATCAACTCCAAACCAGTATTATATGAAATGCTGAAAGGTACTCTTTTAGAAGAGGAAGAAGAAAAAGGTAAAAGATAAAAAATTATGAACAAATACATATCTATCAACAAGTGAATCTAAAAATTAAGTGAATTAAAAATTTGATCAACAGAATAAACTGGTGAATATAATAGAATCAGGAGCACAGAAAGGGAATGGACTGATAATTCTCAGGGGGAAAGGAAGGAGGGGTGTACAGGGAGTGACTAGACAAAAATCATACACCTATGGACTCATCAATGGGGTGGAGGGAAGGGTAGAGGGAAAGGTGGGAGCTGGGTGGAGGGGAGCTATGGAGGGGAAAAAAGAGAGACAAATGTAATAATCTGAATAATAAAGATTTAATTTAAAAAAAGTGAACTACTTGCAACGTGATCCTTTTTGATAGAGAAGTTCTAGGAAACAGGACATCACTAGGGCCACACTGTCATTGTGGTTTACACTTCCTATGAACTCTTTGCAATAAGCATTTCATTTATATTTAATAAAGTAGTTAATAAAGTCATAAAGGTTAATTACTAGTTAAGGGAAAAAATATGACTTCATTCTGGTGAACATGTGAGAAATGAATCAACTTCATTTTGCCCTTAACCCAGGATTATACAGGTAATAAAACATAATTATGAATTTAACATGTTAATGCCCAGCTGACTTAATAACAGTGCTGCAAAATATATGACCAATCGCTAAACCGTCTGACGAGGCTTCAGACAGCACTAATCAAGATTAAATCACTTGGCCCACACGTGGGCACAATATATCTTTCAAGAGGAAATGACAGTAATTTTTCATCATGGAGTTATTATAAATGCCTGGTGAGAGGATGAAAAACAAAAAGGCAAACGTGGGGGACACAATCTATGCTCTCCATCTGACACCTCACTTTGGTAGCTGTTTCTTGAGAAGACTGGCCTTCGTTTTGTTTCACAGTTTTGAGATCCTCTCTAGGATAGTATTGTTGACTCTAATGGTTCATAATTTACCTGAAATTTGTAGAATAGAACAGAGCATCCACATTTCTTAAAATATGTTACCTTTCCCAAAATAGAGCATTGGCAGAGTCAGCCCTTTGTAGCACTAATATTTGCAGCTCAACCACTCTTCATTTCATTTAGTTCTTAAGAAAGGGAATCCTAAATGATACCATCTTTTCTTTATCGTGAGTTGTCCCACATGGTAGTCATAAGTGAAAAGTGATATATTCTTTTCATCACATGAAGATCAAGAACAGGTATCTGAAAATGATGGGCCATGAGCCAAATCTGGCCCCCAAACTTTGTGTAAATGAAGCTTTATTGGTACATACATTCACTCTTTCATTTATGTGTCCTCATGGCTCCTTTCATGCTACAGTGGGAGAGGTTCCTAGTTATTACAGAGACTGTGTTCCAACAAAGCCTAAAATATTCACTATGTGACCCTTTCAAGACGCAGGGAGGCTAAATGAATTGTTCAAGATTTTTTTTAAAATATATATATTTTATTGATTTTTCACAGAGAGGAAGGGAGAGGGATAGAAAGTTAGAAACATTGATGAGAGAGAGACATCTATCAGCTGCCAATGTACATGCCCTTGACCGGAATTGAACCTGGGACCTTTCAGTCTGCAGGCCAATGCTCTATCCACTGAGCCAAACCGGTTTCAGGGAATTGTTCAAGATTTAAACAGATTCCTTATCAAGGAATTTATTTTGAATTCTAATTTAGCTAAAACAGGGTTATTTTTAGGCCCCTCTAATTTTCCGATTCATATAACCAGTTTTGTACTATAATTCCCAATTTTCTCAAGTCTTACATCAAAACTGCTTCCTACCTCACATTGTGGTGAGAATGAATTATGGGAATACATGCTCCCATATTTAGCAGATAGGCACTAAAGCCATAAACTCATTGCCCTCCTGTTCCTCCAGCTTGTTGCTGTTGCTGTGTTACAGGAGGCAGCACAGTGTGGTGGTTGGAAGCATGAGCACTGGCTCCATACTGCCTGAGTGGAGAGCCCTGCTCTGCCCTTATTACAGATGCAGCCTTAGGTGTGTTCTCTAAGTGCTCTGTGCCCAGGCTTTTTTATCTGTAAAATAGGAAACATAACCATGTACCTTCCTCAAATGATTCTTAGCAAGATTAAAAGAAGTAACACAGTGAAAATGTTTAGAATAGTGCTTGGCACTATTATACTGCTTATATACCAGTGTCAGTGGCTATCATCATCATCATCATCATCATCATCATCATCATCAATCATCATCCTTTAAAGAGCTTAAATCTTATTGGAAAGAATTTGCCCATTTCCTACTGGTCAAACAAATGAATTTACTTTTTTAAAAAAATATATTTTATTGATATTTTCACATAGAGTAAGGGAGAGGGACAGAGAGCCAGAAACATCGATGAAAGAGAGACATCGATCAGCCGCCTCCTGCATGCCCCCCACTGGGGATGTGCCTGCAACCAAAGTACATGCCCTTGACTGGAATCGAACTGGGACCCTTCAATCACAGGCCGATGCTCTATCCATTGGGCCAAACCAGTTTCGGCCAAATGAATTTACTTTAGGTGAGTATAAAGTGTAGGATTATTAAATCGAAGCAGCCTCTTGTTCAAGTCAAGCTCTGTCACTTTCTACTGTTTAAATCTTGAATAATTCATTTATCTGCCCTGTGTTTCAGTTTCCACATCCTATGTAATAAAAGCCTAATATGCTAAGTGTCCAGTCATCTGGTCATCCATTCAACTAATCAAAGTGTAATATGCTAATGATATGTTAAGGCTGCTCAACCACTTGCTATGACATACACTGACCACCAGGAGACAGACACTCTGACCAGTAGGTTAGCTTGCTGCTGAGGTCTTGCTGATTGGGACTGATATGGGCCGAACACTCCCTGGAGCCCTCCTGCAGTCTCTCCCTGGCTGGCCAACCTCCCGTGTCCCTCCCCAACCCTGCGATCATGCAATAGTGGGGTCCTTTGGCCTGGCCTTTGCCCTCTCACAATCCAGGACCCCAGAAGGGATGTCAGAGAGCCCATTTAGGCCCAATCTTGCTCAATGCAGGAGCTGCCCCCTGGTGGTCAGTGCGCTACCACAGGGGGAGCACCACTCAGGCAGAAGCCAGGCTCACGGCTGGCAAGCTCAGTGGCAATGGCGGGAGCCTCTCCTGCCTCTGTGGCAGTTGGACATCCCTGAGGGCTCCCAGATTGCAAGAGGGCACAGGCTAGGCTGAGGGGTCTCCCTGGCCCCTCCCCTGAGTGCACGAATTTTGTGCCCTGGGCTTCTAGTATGTAATATGGGGTTAATAGTGAGTGGAGGATTACACTAGCTAATGTATATACAGGCTGGTGGCACTGTCCCAGCACATTGCAAGTGCTCAGTAATTGATGGTTGCCTCTGCTCCTCTGCCTTTCTGTTCCCTTTACGGTAGCCTGACCTGCCTGAGTGTCCTATTTCCTGATTATTTATGCTTGAAATCCCAACCATGCTCATCACAGCACAATTGTCCATTTGTTTTCCTTTGTTCTCTACCTATTCTATTCTTACCGGGGCCAATTCCTGTGTCCAAACCAACCTGTGTCCTCTCATATACCCAGCCTTTAGAATAATAATAATGATAATAAATGATAACAAATAGCAAATACACACACACACGTATTATTGTAATATAGCACTATGTGCCAAGCACTGTATTAAGCATTTTACATTTATTGACTATTCATAATAAACTTTGAGCTAGGTCCTATTATTATCCTCATTCAGAGATGAGGAAATTGAGGAAAAGGTGTTTTAAATAACTTGTTCAAGCCACACAGCCAATAAGCATAGAATAGGGATTTGAATCCAATTGCCTGGCTCTGGAGTCTATGCTTCTAGCCACTGTGCTGTACTGCTTCTTGAAATAGATTTTAAATGCTCTGGTTAAATTTGTGTTTCCTGAAGCTTAATCCTAATGGATTTGTAAACATACCCTGCCAGTGAATTTCTGCCTGTGCATTTACATTCATGTATAGTCCATGTCTAGAACAGTCCATTTGCTTCTTACATATATAATGTATAAGTTATATAGTGTGTCTATATCTATCTATCTAATCTACCTACCTACTTATCTATATTCTAAAGAACTAATTCAAGTGGTTATAAATAATGAACAATTGCATAGATTACGTTTATACTACCTCATTTTTTGTTCAACCTAAAGTCTTATTTGTTATAGTCACAACTGTTAGCTAGTATATGATAGCAGTCATGTATTTTAAAATTTTGGATAAAATCATATTTTCTAGCTGGAGCTCAGCCTTACAACTGTTGCTTTAAAGATATATTTCTCAAAATTACATGCACATTAGTCATTGTAGATAATATTAGAATGAAGATTCTGATTCAGCTTGGAAATTGAAAGTCTGAATTTCTGTCAAGATAAAGTATCATTTGATGTAGTACATAGAATATTTCATATTGATACACAAGTGATTGCATAATGGCATCCTTTAGCATGTCCTTAGGATTTGCCTTCTCTGGGCACAGTTGACTTTTAGCTTCTCTATAGTAGTGTGATTGGAAGGTTCACATTGGATTATATGGCAGGGACCCTAGTTGAGTCACTTCATTCTAAAGTTACTTTTTCAACTGGTGATCCTACTCAACACATACCTAAAATTTGTTCTGTATCCTTTATCATGTATTTATCCAGTCAGTGTTCACTAAGCCCCTACCATGCACCAGCTTGGTCCTTGTCTTAAAGAAGCTCTCATTCTTAGGGCAGGGTGCAGGGGAGGGTGGCCTAAGACATGGAAGATAAAAAGTCAATCTAAGTATTTTAGGTATTATAGTAGAAATTTGTATGTGGGTACAAAGGAAGTAACCATTCGCTGCTAATAGCTTGCCATTTGGAAAAACATCAAATGTGGCTTCAAAGAGAAGGTATTTCTTGAATGGATTCTGAAAAGCAAATGTTGTCTAAACAACAGTGGAGAAGTCAGCATGAAGGTGGACAATGGCCTGGCCCGACTGAGGAAACTACATTCCACGGATAACATTGCATCATGGATTCCTTGGATCTCATTTTGGGGAGGAAAAAAAGGCAAAGTATTTGCTGCAATTGACAGTCGAACTCGAGGAAGCATGAAAGGTTTAAGAGAGGAGCAATTGGTCAGTTTTGCATTAGCAGTTGGGCTGTTGAATCTGTTCTTTGCTTGTTTGAACATCAGGCACTATATTTATGCTGAAGTGTGGTACCTATTTTTCTGAGTTCTTGATAAATAAGTGTATATGCCAATCTTCATATTTTATAATGGCGCATAGTACTTGGTACATAAAAATAATATTTATAACATAGTTGTTCATTATAAAGCCTAACATAAAAAAAAATTACCTGTCAACTCCCTAAGCAGCTTTATAGTTGAGCTTTACTGAAACTGTTAAAGCTATCTATTTTCCAGATATGGTATAACTTACATTAATAAATGATAGATCAATGAGACAAAAATGCATTTTCTAACAGCGTCCTTAAATTTACTTTGGGTTACTTCATAACATAAACAATTTATTATCAGAACTTAGCTATGCAATACTTCTAGTAACTCAGCAGTCACTCTGTAGTAACTATTTAACTAATTACCCCCCAAAAATCAAAGACTGATAGAATATTAGAATTTAAAAGAAATCTAAAAAGTCCACTAGCAGTGTGTTGCCAAATCCAAATTATATTAGAGTCTGGTAAACAATTTAAAATCCACCATTGATGCCAATAATGTGTTAAAAATTTAAAAAGGTTAGATGAGTGTTTTAAGATGAGTCCAGTCCAAACCACCGCTATGAAGTATGAGAAGATTCAGATGTAAGGCAGTAATAGCATTTTACAGAACATCAGATTAGTGGTTCAAAAAGTAACTCAATCAGTTTCCTTTTATGAGGGTGAAAACTGAATTGCAGAAACATTATCTTATCCAAAATCATATAGTTCAATAGTACCAGACCAATTAGAGGAAATGTGTTTATTGAACACCTACTATATGGAAGACACCAGAATAATTGTTTTGAAGGGAATATATTGGTCTAAGGCAGAGAAGTTACAGTCTCTTCTATTGATGAGATGATGTAAGCAGATATAATGATGTGTATATTTACATGTCCTTGTGCACGATAAATATGTACATATGTCTTTGTGTGTTTTATCTTTTAGGATAAAATGATAGAGGAATAGATTGGGGACAGAGAATCTTCCTATGTAAAATTTAAGAATTAAGACTTTATTCTCTATGCAACTGGGAACCAAGAGAGAATTTTAAGTAGGGAAAGTACATGAATAAGTTTGTATACAAGAATAACTGCAGGAGTGGGGTTGATCATCTGGTGAGAGAGCCCAGAGGCAGGAAATCAGGAGGATAAACTATCAGTTCCACTGAGCACAGATGGGGCCCTTCCTAAGTAGCAGCCACGGGGATTAATACAGACACATTAGCTAAAATATGCATGATAGAAAGATATAAGCAATAACAACCCATGTTTAAAAATATTCACACCTGACAGTGATTCAAGTATCTTTAGAAACCTCATTTCTCCTTACCTGCCTGTCATTAGATAATGATATGTTCCTCAAGAAGCGTCAGCCTAAAGAGCATCAGAGTGGAGGGGAGATACGGAAACTGGCCTTGGGCTTCAGAGTTTCAGCTGACCCACATGCCGTGGAAGATATTGTGTGAAGTGAAGCATATGTGTTGAAAATAATTCACCTGCCTCCTCCCATCTGGCCAAGATGAACCCCATTACCATCAAAAGGACAATTCAGGGTGAACTTGAGAAAGAGGAATTGTTTTTTTATCCTTATAAATAAGTAGCAAGCCTTTAATGCCTTAGCCTGCATGAATATATTAGTATTCTGGGTTTTGAAAGAAAAAGTACTCTCGGTAGCAGAGAAAACTAGGTAAGTAAAGGGTGATAGATATATTTGAGTTATATTTGAAAAGCTCAGTGAGCCACGATAAGCTATATAATCACAAAGCATGGGCAGTTAAGACCTACAGTTTGTCTCTCAGCTCTGTTGCTTGTTGTGATGTAATCTCTTTGAAATTAGTTTTTCTCATTGAAAACAGAGGCATAATTAAACCAACCTTATTCACTGGTTGTAAAGGTAAAAAGGTGAAAGATAGTAGATAATTGAAAGAGAATGACAATAAAAGTAGGCAGTGTCAAGTTGGGTTTCAGATCAGTGACTCTGGAGCTAGGGCCATCTGGGTTAATCCAGACTGCAACACTGACGACCTTTGTGTCCTTCAGCAAGTAACACCAGGAGCCTCAATTTCCGTAATCTGTAACATATGGATTCAAATAATACCTCATAGGGTTTGTGTGTGCATGTGTGTGTGTGTGTGTGTGTTTCACAAACAGTAAACTTTCAATATTAATTGTTGTTACTGTGTTATCACTGAATTGTCTTTCTTTTTCCCATCTAAGAAAAGTTGTTGCACTGCTTTAAAGTATGGTATTTTTAGTTCACTAGCAAATTTCTGTGACTCTTTAAGGAATCTTGAAATCTTTGAGTGAAATGGGAATGTATAAAACATCCAGTCAAATTTCCCACATAATTGGGATCCAGCCAAGCATGAGAGCTCCAAGGAGGAGAGCTCCTTCCCACCCTAGCCTCTTGTTTTACCATATGTCCATTCTGATTGGAACCATATGACCACACTGATACAACAGACTTCCTTTGATTATGCAAAAATTCCCTCCCTGTAATTACCTCTCCTTAAAGGAAGCAAAATTTATTTTCCAAATCACCCAGAGAAAACATACTTTCCTAGAGAACATCTATTCATGTTTTTGAAGATATTTAGATATCCATTTTGATTGTCCCTACCCAGAGTAATTGTCTACATCTTTGGACGCAGCCTAACATCATTGCCTCATAAGTACACTTTTGACCTCAGTAACAGGTTTACTTTCTTTTTAAATGTTAACTACTGCAAAATTGGGTGACCTTGGACCACTGCAATTGATTTCCTTTCCACGGTTTCAGGACTTTACATATATTCCCATGAATTTTTTCCATGAAAGATTTAGTTCATGGTGGATAATGAACTGCTCATAAAACTTGATGCAAGTTTGGGGATATAAACACTAGAGGCCCAACACATGAAATTCATGCACAGGGGATGGGGGTCCCCTCAGCCCAGCCTGCACCCTCTCCAATCCAGGACCTCTCAAGGGATGTCCGACTGCCAGTTTAGGCCCCCTAAACCTGCAGTCGGATATCCCTCTCACAATCCTGGACTGCTGGCTCCTAATCACTCACTTGCCTGCCTGTCACCCCTAACGGTCCCCCTCCCCCACTGCTGGCCTGATAGCCCCTCACTGCCTCTGCATGCTGGCCTGATCCTGCTTCCTGCTGCTGGCCAGGTTACCCCCAACTGCCCCCTCCTTGCCAACCTGGTTGCTCCTAACTGCCCCCACCAACCAGCCTTGTTACCCCATACTACTCCCCTGCCAGCCTGGTTGTCCCTAACTGCCTCCCCTGCCAGCCTGGTTGCCCCCAATTTCCTCCCCCCCCCACTGACCTTGTTGCCCCTCACTGCTCCTTCTGCCAGCCTAATCATCCCCAACTGCCCCTTTCAGCCTGCTGTTCAGTTATTTGGTCATTCCTCACTAACCCTCCTGCTGGCCTGATGGTAGGCAGCCATATTATGAGAGTGTGAGGGTCAATTTGCATATTACCTCTCTATTATATAGGATGGCAATGTATTCACTGAATAGCCCAAAACAAATTTTTATGTGTTACACAGGTTTTCTAAGATTCATGAAAAAAAGAGTTATGAATTTTAAAAGATAGTTATTAAAACAAAATGTTATGTAAAATACATAAATTTGGATTTTCAGACCTGTGCCACTTTTAGGTGCTTCGTGACTGCTGTGGACCCAGAAAAGCCAGGTTTCATCCCTATTCACAGTTTGAGGTCAGCCTCCTTTCTCAGTGCATCTCTCTGAATTTCCCACTTATATGGGAAAGAAAGTACTGGAAATTTCATTTTTCTTTTTTTTTCAAGTTACTCATTTTTCTTTTTTTTTATTTAATAAATCTTTAGTGTTCAGATTATTATATTTGTTTCCCTTTTTCCCCCTATAGCTCCCCTCCACCAGCTCCCACCCCTCCTTCTACCCTTACCTCACTCTACATTGTCCTCATCCATAAGTGTATGATTTTTGTTCAGTCTCTCCCAGCACCCACCTCATTCCTTTCCTCCTGAGAATTGTCAGTCCACTTCCTTTTTATGCCCCTGATTCTATTATGTTCACCAGTTTATTCTGTTCATCAGATTTTTAATTCACTTGATTTTTAGATTCACTTGTTGATAGATATGCATTTGTTGTTCATAATTTTTATCTTTACCTTTTTCTTCTTCCTCTTCTTAAAGAGTACCTTTCAGCATTTCATACAATACTGGTTTGTGTTGATAAGCTTCTTTAGCTTTTTCTTATCTGTGAAGCTCTTTATCTGCCCTTCAATTCTGAATGATAGCTTTGCTGGATAGAGTAATCTTGGTTGTAGGTTCTTACTATTCATCACTTTGAATATTTCTTACCACTCCCATCTGGCCTGCATAGTTTCTGTTGAGAAATCAGCTGACAATTGTATGGGTGCTCCCTTGTAGGTAACTGTTTTTCTCTTGCTGCTTTTAATATTCTCTCTTTGTCTTTTGCTCTTGGTATTTTAATTATGATGTGTCTTGATGTAGTCCTCGTTGGATTCCTTTTGTTTGGGGTTCTCTTTGCTTCATGGACTTGTAAGTCCATTTCTCTTTCACCAGGTAGGGAAAGTTTTAAGTCATTATTTCTTTAAATAGGTTTTCAGTATCTTGCTCTCTCTCTTCTTCTGGCACTCTAATAATTCTGATGTTGGTATGCTTGAAGTTGTCCCAGAGGCTCCTTACACTATCTTCACATTTTTGGATTCTTTTTTCTTTTTGTTTTTCTGGTTGGGTGTGGTGTTTTTTTTTTTTTTTTGGTTTCTTTATATTTTAAATTTTTGACTTGATGCTTGCCTTCCTCTAGTCTGCTGTTAGGTCTCTGTATAATATTTTTTATTTCAGTCAGTGTATGTTTAATTTCTAGTTGGACCCTTTTTCATCTCCTCTTGGGTCTCGCTAAATTTATCTATCTTTTCTAGGAAATTCTTGAAAAACCTTATCACCGTGGTTTTGAACTCTATATCCAGTTGTTTTCTTGCATTTCTTTTGTTTGTGATTTGTTCCTTTGTCTCTGCATTTTTACTATGCCAGAACAACTTCTATGCTAGAATCAGCCTTATGAAAGAAGACTTGCAAAACTGCAAAAGCCTCTCTGTTGAGCTTGGATGGGGTGGAGTCTCAGAGCTTAGCAGATGGCCTTAGCTTCCAGTCAGTCCCGCCCTATGTGGTCCCTGGGACTCAGTATCTCTTGGTAATTGTTGCAGCCCTTTCTGTGTGTACATGTGAGCACGCCTCTAGACTTCTGCGTTCTGGGGTTCAACGCAGTTAGATGTGGCACAGCTGGGAGGTTCTGTCTCCTTCCTGCTGGAGAAAGCCAGCGACACAATCAGCAGTCTGTCCTCTCTGCATGCAGTGGTGTGCGTGCCTCCAGACCTCTGCCTTTTCATGGCTCCCTTAAGTTTTGGTGCACTCCTCCCTTTTCATGACAGTCCAGACTCCCCCTGTATAAGTCTCACCCGAAACTGGGGCTCGTTGCAGTAGGATAAGGGGTTCAGTGCAATTGGGAGTCTCCATCTTCCTCCCACCAGAGGAAGCCAGCCAGGCACTCTGCCGCCCACTCTCTCCACGTGCACATCTTTGTACCTCAGCTTTTTGCAGCTCTTCTGGGTCTCTGTGAGCCCCTCTCTTTCCTTCTAGTTGTAGAATTTCCACTCAGCCAACTTTCCTCTTGTTTTGGATGATGTCCATTCTGTCTTTTAGTTGTAGTTTTAAAATTGTTATGTGAGGCAGCAGTTTAGGTGTTCACCTATGCTGCCATCTTGGTTTCCAAGAGAGCTCATTTTTCTTGATAGTGCTTGGGAACACATTCACCTAGAAAAACTCCTGCTCACTCTTCAAGATCATACCCAGATATCATCACTTCTCCAAGAAGCCTTTGGAAACCTCCCCATGGGACTCAGGGCTCCCTATCTGTTCTCTCACAGACTCCCTGGTTCCCCGCTTCACAGTGAATTACTTAATTGCAAAAAACTGGAAATCCTGATTTAATAAGAGAGGCAGAAAGCGAAATGTACTGACTCAGAATCTACAAAAAGGGTTAAAAAATAAGACCTGTGAAGAGCAAAAAGCAACTCAAATTCTAGAAAGTCCAGGTCCTGACTCCTAGACTGTCTCCTTATGACTTACCTTACTTTTTCTTGTTAGCTTTCTCCTCTCTTACCTCAAACTGACTTTCTTCACTAACTTAAAAATATAGCTCTACTAGTAAACAGTAACCAAGCTTTAAATCTTACCGATTGCCACTAGGAGGGAGAATGACCCTTTTTTATCAAAATAAGTTAGAAAAATCTCAGGGAAGTATATGATTTGACTACTATTGGACTCATTAATCATGTGACCAGTGGGGCAAAATACTGCAATTAATTTGGCTGAGCTGTGGTCACCACCACTGAGTGAGGTTACAGTGGCTGGGAATCAGTGTTATCTAAAAACATGTCATCTTTACTGAAGATATCTAGATGTCAGGATATGTAAAGGCACAATTGTTAACATAGTGAGGTAGGAAGCTAGTGCTAAATATCCCATCAATGTTCATTTTTCCTTATTTATTTGCATCCATTTTCAAAACTAGATTGTGAAACCCATGAAGGCAATAAATACATCTTAAGATAGTGAGCATGGCCTTTTATTTTCCATGTCTGGATGTCTGGAATGTGTATACACACACACACACACACACACACACACACACACACACAGAGTGGCCAGATTATTATAATCTCTGAATGCATGATTGGCCACTTAGCATATATCCTGTATAATAATCCCATACAATAAAAGGCTGGTATGCAAATTGTCCCTTCAACCAGGAGTTTGACCAGCAGGCAGGCCAGCCAACCACCCATGTCCCCTCCCCCTGACAAGGCTGGCCGGACTCCACCCATGCATGAATTCATGCACTGGGCCTCTAATATAAGTGGCCAGATTATTATACATTCAGAGATCATAATAATCTGGCCACTCAGTATACATATACATATACATATACATATACATGTGTGTATATATATATATATATTTATATTTGTAGTAACACAAGCTAAGTAATAAATAATATGCATAACTTATATAAAGTAACATATGCTCCTATTATTAATATAGTCTCTGTGGTGTTTGCAAATTTTGGCAGCCAACTTACATAGTTAAATCTGGGAACTAAAAATTAAGTTAAATTTTAAGAATTCAGTTCATAAGGAAAATATCAGACAGAAATGTTTATACGTATATATGACCAATTAAATAATATACATCTGTCTCAAAAAAAGAGTCTTGAATTTAATAATCAGCTTTTTATTTCCAGTTACAAAGTGATGGGATGAATATTTTTAGTCATCTTGTTTGGATTATATTCGTACTCTCATAGCCCTTTGGAGATTTGCCTTTCAGAACTACCTGCCCCTCTGTGTCTCTGATACTTTCTCCTCCCTGTTCATTCTCTGCCTGGTGATGCTTCTGAAGACTCCGACTCTTTTTCTTTTGGACTTGCCTCCTATAGGAAGGTACACTCTCAGAAAGATGACTCACTTGCCTCATAGAGTTCAGATCCCCCACTTCATCACTGACTTCCTCGGAGGTTTGCATATCTGGATATTCACATTTGCTGTTTTTCTGCCTAACTGTTCTGGTTTTGCTGCCTCTGGGAAATGTGTGTTTTTGGTTCATCTCTTGTTTACTTGGGGATCTGTGTTTCTCAATCTGTAGGCATGAGGGACTGTTGCAGTGGCTCCCAGCTTGCAAAGCTCCTTCGCTTTTAGAATGACACTTGGGCTTCTTCCCAGCAGTTGAAGGAGGATTCATGTATGGGGCTGTGATTGAATATGTCCTCAGACGGTTTGATTCATAGCCATCCTTGTCTTTGGAGGGCTCACAGCCTATATTCTGGGTGAAATGTTCACTTCTGGAGCTCCCTCTCCGAGAGCGCCTTCTTGATTCTCTGCTGACAGATCTCTTTGTAAGTGCAACAACACACCAAGATTTGGATCTGCGAGTTCTGGACCTGGATTGTCTTTGGAGTCTTCTACTGGAGTGTGAACCAACTTCTGCAAATTGGGAGGACTGTCTGCACTTCATCCTCTTTTTTCTAAAAGAGTTCAACTTCCTGGCATATCTCTCAGAAGACCGGGCTTTTTCTGAAATGCAACTCCAAGAGGGGTCCCTCTTTCTGGGTTTGCAACTTAAGGATCTTTCTCTGGGCAATCGTCTTTGAAAGATCTTTGGGAAAGCATCTGAGTATTTGTCTTTTTCTGCTACTTTTTTCTCATCATCCATATGCTGGCAAGGGCTTACAGCCTTTCTTCCTCTTAGACTGTGTTTCCATGGCTTCCCCTGATTAAAAATTGCTGGGGGGCTGAAGGTGTCTGTAGCAATTGCACCCTCTCCCAGGCCCTGCACATGACCAGGAAGCACCTTGATCCCTTTCATCTTCCTCTCTTGAACATTTTGTTTGCAGTTCTGTAAGGCTGGGCCCCTTTCCCCTGGGATGGCCCAGTTCAGGAGCACGTCACTAGTAGGAATAGCGCCATTATGATCGCCGGATTCTGGTTCATCTCTGATCCAGTCATGGATTTTGCATGCTGTTTTATGATTGACTGGTAGGATTTCAGGTCCCTCCAGAAAAGGGTTCCCGTCTGGGAACTGTTTCAGGCCTGACAGAGGCACCTGCTCACTATTCCATGGGCCACCGGTATGCCTGGACGGCCTCGTATCATGTTGAGATGCCAGTAGAACCTCAGCCTGAGGTAAAGGCAAAACAGGAGCAAACTTCTTTTGGGCCCATGGTGAAGCAGAACATTGGTAGATGGCTCGTTGGTCATAAGTCTCCATGTTATAAGGCGAATTAACAAAACTGATAAATTCATGCAGAAAATGGTGGGTGTGTTGCTGAAGATACGGTTCCAGGAGGTGAATAAAGGACTCACTGTCCAGGTCATATTCTGTCATGTGACGGAGAATGGTGCTGAGGATGCTCTTCACTGTGTAGCCATAATCTCCGTACACAGCTGTTAGTTCCCGTTTCAGCCAGGGGACCAGCCGCTGGAGGACCCCAGGGTTTCTCTTGAAATAGTTAGCTGAAAAGTGCTTTTCAAGTCTGTAGCCTTGGACATGTGCCACCCATATTCCAGAATAATACAGAGCTCTTCTGAACTTCATCACCACCTGGTCCCTAAAGTGGCCCAAAGACATGGCGTTTGGTTGAAACTCCCAGTTATCCCCAAACTCCTTCACTAACTCTTCGACTGTCAGCTCTCTAATCTGTCGGATTTTCCTTGTAACGCCCTCCCGGTTTACGCTGGAATGATTGTCTTGAGAAGCCTCCGCACACTTTTCCTCCTCCGAGGAAGGAAACACGGACTCTTTTCTGTTGTCATTCTCTGACCTGCTGGGACAACACGCAGAAGAAAAGCACCTCTTGCCAGAAGCCTTGGATTTCGTCCTTGATCTTGGACCTAGAGAGTCACCACTATCATCGCTCTTGTTGAAACAAGGATTACAGTCAGAATCATTGTGAGTGCTGTCCAAGCAGTTAGAGCACTCACAGTCAGAGGAGAAATAAGATGCCATTGTCCTGAACAGATTGTATTTCACAGTCGAATGTGAGAAAAATTGGTTAAAATCAGTTCCTCATCTGGCATGAAACATATCTATTAAAAACATTCCATGCAAACTTCTGGACTGTTTTTGTCTCTATGGAATAAATTTTAGAATAAAATTAAGAAACCAACTATTCCCTCAAATTAATAGCAATGCACTCAATACAATTTAGCATAGATAAGTCATTGAGGATCCAGGCATACCGATTTTCTCCTTCTCTCTCAAATTAGTTGTAATAAACTCTGAAAAGCAAATAAGAAGTAAACATCAGCATTTAGGTATCACATCCTTTAACCTAGCAATTCAAGCTCTAGAGATTTCGTCTAGATATGCAAATCTGCAATTCGTTGGTTATTTTTTGGTAACAAAAACAAAACACTGAATAACCTAAATACCCATCTCTAGGGAACTTGTTAAATAAATGATGGTTTATCCATAGTATTTAATATTGTTGCCATTCAGAAAAAGAAAAGAAGCAAATCTAATATGAGAAAGGTGTATTGTTAGCTGAAAAAGTTAGTTTACACAGACATATCATAGATTGTTATGAAATCTTAGAGAGTAATCATTAATTTCTGGCAGTATTATGAATTAGACACCTTGCAAAATTGTCCCACTAGGAACAACTAAATAATGCTAGCTACAGTTGTCAATATAGCTAATTGGAAATACAACTGAGCTGAGAGGAAATGCGTGAAATTCTCAGAGGCAAAAAATTAAATAAAAAAAAATTTAAATATAACCCTGTATGGGAAGCTCAGTGGTTAGAGTGTTGGCCCTTGGTCTGAGGGTCTTGGTTTGATTCTGGTCAAGGGCACATAGTTCCACTGTAGGCTCATTACCCACTTCCCCTCTTGCCCCTTCCCCTCCCCCAATCCATCAGGACAGATGTGGGAGGCAACCAGTCAATGTATCTATCTCACTTCTCTCCCCCCACCCCCCAACTTCCACTCTCCCTAAAAATGTCCTCAGGGGAGAGTTAACAAAACAAAGATATGTGAAGGAAATGGGAATCCTGACAGGGAAGTGAACTCTGATATCATTTAGTTACCCTTATTAGGTTTCCCCGAACCTCAGTTCTGATGAGACAGGAGATAAAGAGTGAGTTCTATCTGAACCTGGATGTCTAACTGGAAGCCCCTGCATATATCTGTGTACTCACAGGTCTGCCTTCTCACTGAAAAAGTGAATTTGAAAAAATAACCACCCAACAAAGAATCAGCAAGAAATACTAGCTTCGATTTTATAACCAGAAACAGTTGTGTCTGCTGACATAACCCAAACCATCAGTTTTCCTACATACAGACCTCCAAAGGATCATTTATTGTGAGGTTGGTAGTGACTTGAGGCAACCGGCAGAGGCAAACACACATTCTCCCCTGGAGAAATACAATTTAAACCCCCGTTTCATGACAGATTGTCTCTAAATGAGTTCCTTAAAAATCATGAACAAACAAGAAATAAGCCGTCGGAAGTGTGAGTCCCCAGAAATAATAGCAAATTTGGCTCCTAAGGGAATCAGGTTTTTAGAGAAAATAAAAGGAGTGCACAGGATGTGCATAATTTTCATCCCTGGAAGTCTCAAGCTGTCCTCCCTGGATGTAATGCCCTCACAGAGCCTTCCTTTGTCTTTAAAAGCAGAAGGACAGAAATGACATTATGTAGCCAGTTTACCTCCTAGAGGATCTCTGTGTGTGCACACGCACTTGAGCCTTCCCTGCTGCACTCATCTGGTTGTAACGGATCCCCTCTGTTTTGTTTGCCTTAGAGACAGAATTTAGAACACTGGGCAAGTTCTGCTGGGGGCGGGGCAAGAGACAGCTTCAAGGTGCCCACAAAGCTTGGCACCTTATGTTTCCCAGCAGTGTCCCAGGTGACTTAAAGATGCAAGTCGTGAATAAGACAGGTTTCAGATCCGTGACTGAGAAGTTGCCAGCACTCTCTAATGCTCTAGTAGAATAGTCAGAGCCACAAGTGGTCTGACTCAGAAGAGAGCAGGAGCAGTAGGTGGAAATAGGTTTTTTCTGATGAATAAATTCTTCTAAGGGGGAATTACTAATCTAATATTAATATTTGGATTTCAATTATTTAAGTAAGAACATCACGACCTTCTCCTTAAATGAGAGATATGAGTAAACTATTAGCATGTATGCAAGGTGGTTAATCTTAGTTGTTTGTGTGCCAAATTTTTAAAATTATTTTGACCAAAATTATTGAAGTCTATTACTTGGGGAGAGACTTTATTCATGATAGCTAAATACTGGTTAATACAAATAGCACATTTGGAAGGTCATCCAAAATATTTTTATTTTGCTTTACTCACTGCTATGCTCCTTTTAAGTTTAATCATGTGTCCCAAGGTTATTCCACCTCTCTCAGATCCAGGATGAAACTAATTTAGCTCATGGGGAATTTGGGGGAATTAGATGAGCTATTTTGTGTTACTGTTTGGTACCTAATAGCAGTTCAATAGAACACTCATTTTACTGTTATTCTGAGTAGATTTCATTATGAATTCCCAAGATAGTGCATCATCTTTTCTCTTTTCTTTTTTTAAAGTGTTTTGTGTGATTTTGTAACCCTAAATAAACACCATTTCTGATACCCTTGTAACTGTCAGGAACTATAGAACCACATATCCCATAACCTTCATGTAGGTCAGAACTGCATGCAGGGAAAAATAGTGCAGAGCTGAGTTCTGTTCCGCTATCCTGGGCAAGTTCACTCATGCTCCCTGGATCTCGGTTTACTTACCTGTGAAATGAAGCTCGTAAAAGACTCAAATGAGATATAATAGATTCGAGAAGTACTTGGTAAAATGCAATACTTATTACTAATACAGTGGCATTAAGGGATAATCTCATCTATACTCTGGGCCAAGCACAGTAAAAATAAACATGTATGATGAAAGGAAGAGAAGGGGGAGAATTGGAGGAAGGCTGAGAGAGAGGAAGGGAAGAAGGAAGAGCATGGGGTAGGGCCATCCAAGTTTCTCTTGCAGATGCTTATATTTTAGTACATCTCTCCATTTTTTTTTCTGCCATCAATTTCTTCCTTTTCTTCCTATTTTTACTTCTGGGTTCCTAAATACTCAAAACACTGGAGCATCTTAGAAAGGACAAGGCTGTTGGGAAAGGGATGCCTGGGCACCCAAAGTGAGAGCATTTCCGATTTAGGAAGACCTTAAGTTGACAATGGGGAGGATGATACTGCACAATGAATCTGATCCTTAGAAGCCATGAGGTCAGCTCCTCTATTTTCCCACCTAAGTCCTAGCTACTTGAAAGTCACACTCTCCTGGCTTTTTTCCAAGTTCTGTGACTCTAGTACACAGTTTCCCCTCCTTAGTGCTAACAGGGCCAGGCAGTACTTCATTTTACTTTGCAGACTATTAGGGACCATCCTTGCCAAAACCGGTTTGGATCAGTGGATAGAGTATCTGCCTGCAGACTGTAAGGTCCCAGGTTCGATTCCGGTCAAGGGCATGTACCTTGGTTGTGGGCACATCCCCAATAAGGGGCGTGCAGGAAGCGGCTGATCGATGTCTCTCTCTCTCTCATCATTGTTTCTAACTCTCTATCCCTCTTCCTTCCTTTCTGTAAAAAATCAATAAAATAATATTTAAAAAAGGACCATCCTTGGTCTCTACTCATTAGATGCTCGTATCATCTCCTACCTAAGATTATGGCCAAAAATGTGTCAAGAAACTGCCAAATGTCCCTTGAGGAGACAAAATTGGGCCCTGTGTTGAAAAACATTGTTCTACTGTCTATTATCATGTTTTGAAATATGATTTTTCTCACTGGAACTAGAAGTAGCTCTACCAAGAAGCTGGAGTATGGGCATTCATGAGAAGAATCCAGTATAAAGTAGTTGAAAGGCATTGGGTTTTGAAGCCAGAAAATCTGAGCTAGAATTTGACTTTTTCTTTCATTTGAATTTGTTTTTATAAGCCAACTTAGCTTCTCTGAGAGTTTTATTTTCAAAATCTGTATTCTAGAGCAGGGAAATTTTCTTCATAGCACTTACTATCACCAGCATGTTATACATTTATGTGTTTATTTGCCCTTACTAACCTATGTCCCATGAGGAATGAAGGGTGAGGATTTTGTTTTATAAACTACTGTTATTTTATTACTTAGAAAAAGTCTGGCACATTTGAAAGAACTCATATGTATATTTAAATAAACTTTCCATAAGTAGCATAAAGTTCAATATCTAGTATATAGTAGGTATCAATAATTGTGCTAACAGTCAATTCTCTTTATTTGATGTAGTTTTGTCATCACAAACATTAAATTCTCAAATTTTGAATAATTGCTCCTAGAGGACATACAAGATTAGATTCCTCTCAGCCTCTGCTCACAGTTTCATCTGTTTAACACAACTTGTGGGTTTTTTTGTGTGTCTATTTGTAACCTTGTTTTATTGGTGTCTGTTTAATATATTGGTATCCTTTAATATATAAAGGATGTCTCCCCAAAATGTATATATACTCTAACAGATGATAGCTCAATTTTGAAAATGAAATGTATTTTAATAAGCACTGCCTTTATAATTATTCAGAATGGGCACATAAACTTTTGGGAGGACACCCTATAATTTTTAATTCATTAACATTGAACTCACAGCTATCATGACTGTAACTCATGCCTGATTAAAACTCATCTAACACATGTATTTTCTCCATAAGGCACATCATAGTTTTCTTGCATTTAGAAAATCTAAACAGCATTTCAGCATGTTGTTTGGAGGTCATTTTAAACAGCAAAGGCGATAAAGACAGCACAAAAATGCAAGAACCGTGGCACCACATAGACTGTGGAAAGGAAACCTAATGGTAGTAGGAAAACCGAAATGCAAAGGGCCAAGTATCACGGCGGTCAACCTCAGCTGGGTTGTATGAGTTGGTGGCTCAGATTTCCCCCCACTCTGCCCACATCCATGGGTGACTAAGAAAACACCGTGAGACCTGCTCTCCACAGGCTCCCGGAGGCTGCAGGGCCACGCGGCGGGGAGCCAGTGGAGGCTCCAGCAGGGCATGGCTGCCAACCCCTCGGGCTGTGGGCCCCTAACGGAGCTTCCAGACTGGTCTTATGCGGATGGCCACCCTGCTCCTCCCATGAAAGGCCAGCTTCGAAGACAAGCCCAGAGAGAAAAATTTGCAAGACGAGGTGTACTGCTGTCACAGGAAATGGATGCTGGATTATAGGCACGGCAGCATAGGCCGCAGGAGAAGTTGCAGGAAGAAGAACAGAAGAAGAAAAATGCTCTTAAACGTAAAGGGGCTGCTCTGCAGGGCCCACTACCACATCAATAAAAAGCAACTCCTCTCTCTTTTTCCCAGCCTTTTGTGGTTGTCGGACTCCAGGAAGAACAGGTTGTAAGAGCACTGCCTGGAAGGGCTGGCTACAGGCGCTCACCCCTGGCTCCCTTCCAGTTCAGGGGTATCTTGTTCTGGGGTATTTACCCCCTCCTTTGCAGGTCTTAGGACTGGCCCAATTTTGAGCAGTTACTGCTCTGCAAACATGAAAAGGGGACTGCAGTTTACTTGGTCTTAGTCGCCGTTCAAGCCTTGAGAAACCTATACACAGCTCAGTCTGCATGCAGTTACATATTTAATAAATATTTTTTATGGAAAAAAACCACTGTGAGCATTGATTTTGGAGTTATAAATAAATTTGGGGGGGGGGTAGAAAAATTCACAAATACAGAATCCACAGGTAATGAGGACTGATTACATTTGTGGACAAGGACAGCTTCTGCAATGGGATATGAGAGAATTCTTACAGTTCTCAAGAAGAGTAATGGAATCTTATGCCAACCCTGATATTTTCTTCCTTGAATCTAACAGAACAGAGCTTCTCTCTCCAAGGTAACCCTTTTGCCAACACACAAAAGGAACAGTGCTTCCAATCTTCTGAGTGCTGCTTTGTTCCAGGTCTGTGTTCCTGTGCTCCCTAATTCTTGACATATTTGGATCTTTTCCAGCTATCTTTCTGTTATTAATTTCTATTCCAATTCCATTGTGGTCTGAGAGAATACTTTGTATGATCTCTATTCTTTAAAATTTTTTAAGGTTTGTTTTATGAACCAGAATGTGTTCTAGCTTGGTGAATGTTTCATGTGAACTTGAGAAGAATGTATATCCCTGCTGTTGCTGAATATTCTATAAATGTCAATTAGATCAAGATGATTGACAGTGTAGTTTAGGTCAACTGTATCCTTACTGGTTTCCTGCCTGTTTTGCCTATCAGTTTCTAAACAAGCAGTGGTCTATAAGAGCACACAGTGCATTTACCCTTTTCTCCTTGCAGGTTCTATCAGTGTTTGCTTCATATATTTTGATGCTCTGTTGTTAGGTGTCTGTCTTCTTGTATAACTGATCCTTTTATCATTATATAATGTCCATCTTTATCTCTGAAAAATTTCCTTATTCTCAAGTCTGCTTTGTTTGAAATTAATATAGCTATTTCACCTTTCTTTTGATTAGTGTTAGCATGGTATAACATTCCTCATCCCTTTAGTTCATCCATGTCTTTATATTTACGTAAAGTGGATTTCTTATAGACATCATATAGTTGGGTCTTGTCTGTTTGTTTTTTTACTCACTCTGACAGTCTCTGTCTTTTATTGGTGTAATTAGAACCTCAGATTTAAAGTGATTATTGATAGAGTTGCTTTAATGTCTGCCATGTTTTTCACTGTTATCTATTTGCTGTGTTTGTTTTTGGTACTTCATTTGATTCTTACAAAAAACCCATGAGAGAAGTAGCTTGTATTAATCCCCATTTAGAGCCTGAGGAAACCAACACTACTGAAATTAAGTGTCTTAATTAAGGTTACCCAGGACAAAAATAAAACAAAATAATTTGAAACTTGCCAATGTTCTTTACCTGATTAAACATTATCTCCTATATCCCCAGTAATTTCAGCAATAAAACTGATAAAGCCTACAAACCACATCAGACTCTCTAAAATCTATATGACTCCACAGTGCTTTCTCCTCTCCAAAACCAACTTGAAAAGGAGGTGTTAAGAAACTCGAGGAGGAATCCAAGATGGCGACATAGGTGAACACCTACACTACTGCCTCGCACAACAATTTCAAAACTACAACTAAAAGACAGAACGGACATCATCCAGAACCACAGGAAAGCTGGCTGAGTGGAAGTTCTACAACTAGAAGGAAAGAGAGGGGCTCACGGAGACCCAGAGGAGCTGCAAAAAGCTGAGGTACAGAGACGCGCGCGCGCGCGCGGAGAGAGCGGGTGCCGGAGTACCTGGCTGGCTTTCTCTGGCGGGAGGGAGACGGAGACTCCCAACGGCATTGAACTCCTTATCCTACGACACTAAACTCCAGATCCAGCTGAAACTCATACAAGGTGAGTTCGGGCTGTGAAAAGGGAGAGGTGCACAGAAATTTAGGGGAGCCGCAAAAGATCAAAGGCCTGGTGGCGGCGTGCACGGCGCTGCGCGGAGGACAGATTGCTGATTGTGCTGCTGGCTTTTGCGAGTGGGCGGGAGACAGACCCTCCCAACTGTGCCACTTCTGAGTCCACTGAGTCGGGCGAAACCCTGTGGACCTAGACTCCTGTGGAAAGGCAGCGGTTAGAGGCACTGCGGGTGCGTGCACAAGGACCGCTCCAGCCATTACCCAGTCACGTGAGACTCAGGGGCCGTGGAGGGCGGGGCCAACTGGAAGGCAAGGCGGTCCCTTAAGCCCTGAGACTCCACCCCTCCCAAGCTCAACAGAGGCTTCTGCGGCTTTGCACGTCTGGCATTATAAGGCTGAATCCAACACAGAAGTTTCCCCGACATAGTGAAAATGCCGAGACAAGGGAAGGGATCACAAACAAAAGAAATGGAGGAAAAAAAACGACTGGATATAGAGTTCAAAACCATGCTTGTAAGGTTTTTCAAGAATATGCTAGAAAAATTCAATAAATTTAGTGAGACCCAAGAGATGAAAAAGGACCAACTAGCGATACAAAAGAGCCAACTAGAGATGGAAAAGGTCCTACTAAAGATGATAAAGGACCAACTAGAAATTAAACATACACTGACTGAAATAAAAAATATTATACAGAGTCCTAACAGCAGACTAGAGAAAGGCAAGAATCAAGTAAAAAAATTGAAATATAAAGAAGCAGACAACATTCAACTGGAAAAGCAAGAAGAGAAAAGAATCCAAAAATGTGAACATAATGTAAGGAGACTCTGGGACAGCCTTCAGCGTACCAACATCAGAATTGTGGGGGTGCCAGAAGAAGAGAGAGAGCAAGATACTGAAAACCTGTTTAAAGAAATAATGACTGAAAACTTCCCACATCTGGTAAAAGAAATAGACTTTCAAGTCCAGGAAGCACACAGAACCCCAAAGAAAAGGAATCCAAAGAGGACTACACCAAGACACATCATAATTAAAATGCCAAGAGCAAAAGAGAAAGAGAGAATATTAAAAGCAGCAAGAGAAAAACAGTTTATTACCTACAAGGGAGCACCCATACGACTGTCAGCTGATTTCTCAACAGAAACGATGCAGGCCAGACGGGAGTGGCAAGACATATTCAACGTGATGAATAGCAATAACCTACAACCAAGAATAATCTATCCAGCAAAGCTAACATTCAGAATTGAAGGGCAGATAAAGAGCTTCACAGAGAAGAAAAAGCTAAAGGAGTTCATCAACTCCAAACCAGTATTATATGAAACGGTGAAAGGTACTCTTTTAGAAGAGGAAGAAGAAAAAGGTAAAGACAAAAAATTATGAACAACAAATACATATCTATCAACAAGTGAATCTAAAAATTAAGTGAATTAAAAATTTGATCAACAGAATAAACTGGTGAATATAATAGAATCAGGAGCACA
>JAAGEH010000226.1:6277874-6328860 GCA_011751065.1 Lasiurus cinereus
AATCTTTGCTGTGGTTAACCCCAAACACCATGAGGTAATAACCAGTTAATAAGACATTTTAACAAGATTAGTATAAGAACAAGAGTAGGTGGGGAAAAATAGTTTTTGTTTCATTCATGAAGCCACTAGAATTATCCATGGAAACGAATCCTATAGTTAATCACAAGGTACCAGATTACTTAAAGAGCAGGAAAAGATTTAGCCCGGTTCTCAAGCCAGTCTATTCAGTTTTATGTTCCCATTGACTGAGGTCATTTAAAACACACAGTTACAACCTGGCTCCTGAATTGCCATCTATTTTTCTATTGAAGTGCCTGTCTCTGCTTCTGTGGGAGGAGGAGAAAGACAGAACTGGACTTGGGCCCAAACCGTAATTTTAGTAATTACTAAACCAAGTGACTGCAGCCATAATTGAGTCATTCAAAGCCAAATGGTAGCAGTAATTAGTTTGTCAAATTTGAATAAAAGACCTTTTTGGGGAGGGAACAAGTGGAGTTGTGCTAAGTGGGCCAGAAGTGGGAGACCTGTACCAAGCAGAGAAGGTCTGACTAGCATCGTGGTTCTCTTGCGTGACAGTGATAGATGTTTCTCGTTACAGATTATGGCCTTGTCACACTTAAACCAATCTCTCTTCATGTCTTCAGGCCCTGCTCATTCCCCTGGGCAGCCATCATCAATTTACACAGAGAGGCACCCCGAGAAGCACAGAATCTGTTTATCACACTTGCTCAGAGTGTACTAACAGCAACTTCAAACCCAGCTTGGGTCCACGTTTCAATCAGACTTCACCTCTATAGCACCCTAAATAGTTTTAAGGGATATATTGTTAAGAAAATGGATGGAAGGGATGGGGGGAGAAATTCAGGCAAACTATGGGAGCCAGTAAACTCTACCTTCAGGTGACCACCTCAATGTGCATAAGAATTCAGCATGGTTTGAACTTCATAGATTAGACTTTCAACTTCCTTGACTTCTTTCAACTCCCTGGAGCGCACCTGCTTGCTTGTTGATGCCAGCTGATAGAAGAGGAGCCACAGTAGACGAGGAATACAGAAGCATGGGTTCCTAACCATAATCCTCTTTCCTCCAACTCACCAACCACAGTCTGCATTCAGTTAATTATGTTGCATGATAGACATATTTCCTACTATCTCATGTTCATGTCAATGAGACTGGTCAGTGCTATCTCTGGCCAAAGTGAGTTTGCCTCATTCTTTCCAATGTATGTGCTTCCTTCTCAAAGTAATAAAGTTCTTAGGCTTTGCTAACAATACCATTGACACTGCTGGTGTTTCATTGCCAGGGAGTCAGGTAGAAAGTAAATCTTTCAACATTGGTGGATTCAAAGTCCCGCGCTCTATCAATGTAAAGGGTTAGAATCTCTCCCCTTTTCTGAATTTAATTTAGACATAATCAGCACCTATTTATGTTGAGTAATTTTTCATGTTATTTCCCTCAAAAAGATTCTTCTCTTTTGTGGATAAACATCATCAGTTTCATACAGAACACTATAACATATTCAGCACTATTTATTTTCAATAGATTTGTTTGCCTTTTTCCCAAAAATATTATTTTCCTTATACTGACATTTTCTGTTATTTCCACACAATAGTTATTTGAGTTGATATATTTTAATTTCTTACCAAACTTCCTTTAGAATCATCTAATAAGTATATGGCTAAACTGCATATTAATAATAAAAAATAGTATGAAATCTGTCCAAGATGTCAACAAACGATGGGAAAGGGAGAGTCAGCTGATCATGATAAACTAAAGAATTAAAGAAAAAAAAAATCATGTGTATAGTTCACTAAATTGATAAAACTCATCAAACTAGTCACCGCTCATAGTAAAACTTAAAAATTGTGACCAAAGCTATGCTTAAAGACAAAATGATTGCTTTACTAGCTTTAATTGACAAATCAGAAAAAAATGGAATTAATAAATTAAGATCTTAATTTATTAATTAGTAAAAAAGAGCAACCAAAAAATATAGAAACAAAGTGGGGGGAGATTAAAAAAAAACCACACAATTCTAAAATAGGAACAAGAAAGGTTGATGAATTGATAAAAGACTGAAGAGATTATGTTAAAAAATAAGAAGAAAGAGATATTATCAGAAAGAAGAAAGATATTTAAAACATTAAAGAAAATCCCAACTGTAGCACTTTGCTTATATAATTTATTATCTCCGGAAAGTGTGTTATAAGGCCACACGCCTGCAAATGAGGCCACCTCAGTGAAGTAATCCCCACTGAATTTAGACTGGATTTGCTTCAGACACTCGCTATCTTGATGTCCTTCTCATCGCTCTCCTGCTTCTTTGGCTGAAATTGAAACAAAGACGGTGATTTCTCACTGGCCTGAGGAGTCCCAGATGGCTGAGCCTGGAGTCCCCATGATACGCCGAGAAATGTTTGTGTTTGCTGTGCTCTCTCCACCAGGTAACTCAAAACAGGAAAACCTGCTCCCCAGAAAACAGTAATATTAGGCCCTGTAAAATGATAAATGAATTTTTTCTTTTTGCTGCTTCTGCAAACTTTTTTTTTTCTCAAGGAAGCTAAAAAGGAACTTTCACAATGTAATACATATTTTGGGGACATTTTTACTATTTCTATTAGATTTTTAAAACTCTCTCCTAGATTACTTCTACGCATGTCACTTCAATCTATTTCCGGATTTTAGATTATAGGCTTTTAGAAGTAGAAGAGAACTCAGAGCCTTCTGATTGCTTTAGCTTGTGCATTTATGTATTCTCTTTCCTCAGGTTAGAGTGATGTCACCTCCATTTCTTTATGGGCAAAAATCTTACCCAATTCTTTAGCAAATACTTTATAGCTCTTTCATAGGTCCTTTCCTGACCATTCGAGGTTGTTGTGTACCCTTTCTTTGTAACTTGGGCAACCCCTTGTGATTTTATGCACGGTACCATTAAGAAGCCACTGGGGGGTGCGAGTTAAAAGGAACACACTCTGGAGCCAAAAGACCTGGATTTGAATCACAACACCACTTCCTGGGTGTGTGGCTTCCAGTAATCTGCACAGACATTCCTCATTTGTGAAAGGGGGATGATATCAGGGGATTAAAAGCGTTGGCGTGCCCTGACTGGTGTGGCTCAGTGGATAGAGCGTCGGCCTGCGGACTGAAGGGTCCCAGGTTCGATTCCTGTCAAGGGCATGTATCTTGGTTGCTGGCACATCACCAGTGGGGGGCGTGCAGGAGGCAGCTGATCGATGTTTCTCTCTCATGGATGATTCTAACTATCCGTCTTCCTTTCTCTCTTTAAAAAAAATTAATAAAATATATTTAAAAATAAATAAATAAAAGCGTTGGCGTGTTTAAAGTGTTTAGAGTAGTGCCTAGCACTGAGTAATTGCTAGAATGAATTGATTGTAGTGTGGTGAAAGACAGAATAATTGCAAATTTATTTGTTTATCTTCTACTGGAGATTGTGAGCTCGTGGAGAACAGGATATGCCATTCATTTGTCGAAAATATGAAAAAGTACCTTCATCTTTTTAACAAACTTAGTGAGACATAATTTACATGCCATAAAATTCACTCATTTTAACTGTAAAATTCAATAGCTTTTAGTAAATGTACCAAATTGCACTCCCATCACCACAATCTGGTTTTAGAACGTTTTTTAAATCATCCATTAACTTGTAGTTAATACCCATTTCCATACCCATTTTATGATTGAGAAAATTGACACCCGGAGATATTATTTGGCTCTCTTAAAACCATAGAAGTGATGAGTGTGATAAACAGGTCTAGAACCCACATTTCCTGACATCCTCTATGTCCAAACCATTTTACTCTACAAGGCTCCTGCCAGGATAGTCTAACAATAATCCTGAGAGTTGGGCATCATGCTATCTTTCTGTGTCAACGATGATCTACTATCCTTGCTGTTATTAGCATTTTTATCATCATCACCCATGAGGATCATAATATATAACACTCATTGTTTACCTGCCCCACGCATCATGCAGGATAGATGATCTCCCTGAGGACTAAAGCCATTCCAACTTCCACTCTTAGGGCTGGGTCCATTTTCAGTTTTAATGATTATTTACCTGGCTGCCAACTCAGCAAACTCAATCCCGAATCCGAAAACCTACGAGTAAAATGAGTGATAAAAGCTGGAACATGCATCAGAAATCCCAACCCCATGCAATACAGGGTTGTTGTTGTCAGACTTTTGCATAAGGGCACCAACATGTTAGAATAGACAAAGGGGAACCAAGAAAACCAAAGCATTCTCAGTGAAATCATAAGAAGCCCAGCTTTTCTCTGGTGACTCCCTTCTTAACATGTGTAGCTTCTCTCTGCTAATCAAGAAACCATTAGATGTCAAAGTTCTGTGAATAGTGAAATTGCTTTAGTCCCCGAGCACCACCTTGATGCTGTGCTGTGGTCAGAGCGTAGCAAATGTGAATTTTCCCATCAATTCTCTGTGCACCGATAATGTTTTGGTTCATGCTTCGAGTAATGAACTAAATCAGCTCTCACTTGAGGCAGCTGCTCAAAACTCAGTAATTCAGGATGATTATTTTGTGAAAATAAGCACCTCTCAAAAACACTTTAGCAGACCCCTACTTAAAAAAGAAGATAATGTTGGCAGATCAAAATGAAAATAAAAAGTTGATGTGTAGTCCTTACATTAAGCTAATTAACAGCTTGGCAGTTCTAACATTGAAAGCACCCAATTATCATAGGCCAAGATACTGGCCATCAACATTTTTGTAATGTAGCTGGCACCGAAAGTATCAGACAAACACTTCCAGCAAAAGGCTAATGGAGACAGGCACTAAGGCCTCAGACCAGCTTGAAAATGGAAACTGGAACCCAAAGCAATTAGACCTTTCATTATGGAAAAAGTGTGCCCATTCTAGAGTGACACCATTAAGCCATTCAATTGCTACTCAGAAATAAACTACCGTCTTTTATTCTGCTCTGGATGAAGCTAAGCCTTTACCCTATCAAAATGCCTAAGGATATGCATAATTCTTCTTCCAACAGTAAAGCAAGAGGCCATCAGCATACTCATAAAGTGGCATTGCTGAAAAGGATGTTTTACTTTCTCACATTTGGTTCACACATTCAGGGATCTTATAGATTCTCTAAACCCTATCCATGAAGGTCCCCTAGTAGAATGCTACTGTGGGTATAAAATAGGTAACATGCAATGGGAAAGTACTTGTCCAAGGAGTTTGTTTTGATGTGAAAATGATAAAAATCATTTAGATAAACCATTGGCCCATGAACTGAAAGGTCCTGAGTTTGATTCCTATCAAGGGCATGTACCTCCAATAGGGGCACATGGAGGAGGCAACCAGTTAATGTGTCTCTCTCTCACATGGATGTTTCTCTCTCTGTCTGTCTCTCCCCCTCCTTCCACTCTCTCTAAAAATCAGTAGGAAAAAAAAAAATCCTCAGGTGAGGATTAATAAAACAGAACAAAGCAAAAAATGACCAAAGTGGAAGGATTTTGTTTTGATGGAAAAAAAAATGACCATGTTGGAAGCACATTGTAAAAAGAGAAATGTGTTATAATAGAGAAATGATCAGGTTATAAAAGAGAAGCAAAGCAGAGCATTGAGATCGAGGGGTGGAGGGAGAGGAATGAAGGCTTCATGGAGATTACCTTCGTTCTCATTTACTATAGCACAGACGCATGCATTTCTGGAACATAAGTTACTTCACTTTCCCCACCTGTCACTGAGAAGTGGCTGATTTTCTGTATGGGCGAGGTAGATGGGTGATAAACCTTCAGGGTTGAGTCCTCTCTGAAAACATCTTTCTTTTGAGAGAAGTTACTGAGAACCATTGTGACAGGTAGAATAGGTCACCTCCCAAAGATGCCCACTTCCAATCCCAGATCCTGTGATGTGTTACTTTTCATTGTCCTTTAGGAGGCCAGCCCTTTGTATTTATGGGAGAGAAAAAGTAATTTTTCTCTACTTTCTAGGTTCATTACCCCTGTAATGAAGAAAAAAAAACATACCAAAATACCAGATTAAGAGGAGAAAAACAAACAGAAATATAATAATCTGTATACATGTTATTCAGTAACATGTAACCTCTTATATACCTGGCAGAGACCTGGGGAAATAGTCCAGGCCACTTTTAGGCAAAGTTATGTTGTTGCCTTCTCAACTAACTGATCAGAGTTTCTAAAGTCCTCCTTCTTTTCTTGTAGTGAGAGGTATACAGACTTCCAGATGGATATTTTCCTGATAAGTGTAAATGTATTTTTCAAAAAGGTAATTTCTTCTCAGTTTTGAGAATTTATAAATAGCCAGCTTAAAATAACCCATATGGGGATGGTATATTTTTCTCCTCTTGTATTCCTATGTATTTTAAGTGAAAATCTCGCCCCATTGCTAAAGTAGGGCAAAAGATAGAAAATGATGATTTTCGCTTTCTTAAAGCAAGAAGGAAATGGGAATTAGAGAAAATAGGAGTAAAAGAATAAGGAAAGAAAAGGGGGGAGCAGGGAAGGGAGAGAGTCAACTGTATAAAAGGAAAGTTACATGTGGATGATACTATAAGAAAGTTTGTGAATTTTATGTGAACTTAGATGACAAGTTTAACAAGAAAGGTCTTATTTTAAGGAAGACACTAACTGTGCGTATGTTTGTGTGTGTGTGTGTGTGTGTAACTACTAAGCTAAACATACACATACCCTGTGTCATAGCAATTCCACTCCTGAGTAAATATGTGACACAAGTAGACACATACAAGAATGCTTCTAACAGCTTTGTTCCTAATAGCCCCAAATTGGAAACCATCCAAATGTCCATCATCAATAGCACAGACAGATCCTTTAGGGTGTAGTCAGACAATGGAATGGCACACAGATGGAAGAGAATAAACTGCTAATGCAAGCAATAATATATAATGTTGAGTGAAAGAAGTCAGATGCAAAGAAACAGAAAACAAATCAATAGTTATACAGTAAGAGGCAGAATAGTAGTTACTTGAGGGGTGCTGATTGGCAGAAGTGTGGGAATACTTCTAAAATACTGGAAACATTTAAAATCTTGATTTGGGTTGTGATTATATGATTATATATATACTAGAGGACCAGTGCACAAAATTCGTGTGGGGGGGCAGAGAGGAGGGGGCGCGGGGAGTATCCTTCAGCCCAGCCTGCTCCCTCTCCAATCTGGGATCCCTTGAGGGATGTCTGACTGATCCTGGATCGGGCCTAAACAGGCAGTCAGACATCCCTCTCACAACCTAGGACTGCTGGCTCCCAGCTCCTCACCTGCCTGCCTTCCTGATTGCCCCTAACCGCTTCCGCCTGCCTGATCACTCCCCTGCCAGCCTGATTGATGCCTAACTACTCCCCTGCCAGCCTGATTGATGCCTAACTACTCCCCTGCCAGACTGTTTAGCTCTAACTGCCCTCCCCTGTGGGCCTGGTCACCCTAATTGCGCTCCCCTCGAGGTTTGGTCACCCCTAACTGCCCTCCTCTGCAGGCTTGGGTTTCCCCCAACTGCCTTTCTCTGCAGGCCTGATCACCCCCAACTTCCCTCCTCTGCTGCCTTGGTCACCCCTAACTGCCCTTCCCTGAAGGGTTGATCACCCTCAACTGCCCTCCATTATAAGCCTGATCCCTCCCAACTGCCCTCTTCTGCTGGCCTGATAGCCCATAACTGCCCTTCCTTGCAGGCCTGGTCCCTGCCAACTGCCCTCCCCTGCTGGCCATCTTGTGGTGTCCATCTTATGTTCACATGGAGGCAGGATCTTTGACCACATGGGGGCAGTAACCTTGTGTGTGGGAGTGATGGTCAATCTGCATATTACTCTTTTATTAGATAGGATAGAGGCCTGGTGCACAGGTGGGGGCCAGTTGGTTTGCCCTGAAGGGTGTCCTGGATCAGGGTGGGTGTTCCCTTGGGGCATGGGATGCCTGGGCAAGGGGTCTATGGTGGTTTGCAGGCTGGCCACGCCCCCTGGTGACCCAAGCAGAGGTATGGTATCTGGGATTTATTTATCTTCTACAGTTGAAACTTTGTAGCCTGGAGCGAAGCCAAGCTCTCTGCTCACTCTGTGGCAGCAGCCATGGAAACTTTGTTGCCTTAAGCAGAGGCCTTCAACGGCCAGGGTTTGTGGAAAGCTTGGCTCCTTCCATCGCCAGGGGCAAGCCAAGCCTCCCTCCTGCTCTCTCTATGGCTGTAGCTATTTTGGTTGGGTTAATTTGCATACTCACTCTGATTGGCTGGTGGGCGTGGCTGGTGGGTGTGGCTGGTGGGTATAGCGGAGGTATGATCAATTTGCATATTACTCTTATTAGATAGGATATATACATACATATATAAATACATATATTCTTTTATTGGATAGGATATATACATACATATATATCCTATCTAATATATATACACTAACTTTCATATATATATATATATATATATATGCACACACACTAACATTCATTTTACTATATACTAAAGATTTATACAATTTACTATATGTAAGTTATATATCAATAAAAAATAAAATATGAATACATTATTTATAAGCTAGATGGTACCAAAAACAGCAGGAGGGAAGAGGGGGATCCAACATATTTAACTACCAGTATAGCAAGAGCTTTCTTCGATCAATCAGAAGAAATGTTCGACCAAACAGAATGTATGTCATGACTCAAAATAACTGCTATTTAGAACAGACCGAAGTCTAGTCTAAACAGACAGTAATTCTAGCTTTGGAAATTGTCCTTTACAAGGTTGCTCAGTTTATGCCTCAACTGATAATTTTCTCAGAACTCTATACTTACTTATCTGTTTGACATTTCTTTAAAACTCAAAATGTCTGGCCTTTTGTTGCAACTGTAAACTCCTCCATTTCCTGGCACCACTGTTTCTTTTTTCTTCCCTCACACTAACACAAGCTTTCTCAGTATTCTCGAAAACAAAGAAACCATTTAGTTTTGAAGAACTCTTCTGCTTAAATTCTACCTTACCTGCCACAGATAGTTAAATTGTAGGCAATATTTGCTCTAAGAAAGATCTGTTTAATTTCCTACTTTATTATTTACTAGTTTACCTAAGCATCCATCCTCATCTTTACTCTTTTTTTTTTTTTCAATTTTCAGTTTTATCAGTCAAATCTGCTGGTGGTGACAATTAATAGAAGACCATCGAAGTAGAAGTCTCTCGTTAGCTTTCTTTTCTCACTGCCCTTGATGCAACTCTTTAGATTATCTCTTCCTTTTAGTTCTTTTAGTGCTTATTTCAATGCTTTGAATAATAGGCTTTCCCTCCTTTTAAAAAAGAAAACTCTTTGACAGCAAATGGCAGTTTTGTTCCATTTTCTGGTTATGCAGCACCTTTAGATACGCTTGATGTGTACGGTGAATTTCCAGGTATATGAATCCTACCTCCTCAAGATAAAAACAAGAAAACTCAGTTCTCCCGCCTGCTCTGCAGGTAGGGGATGTGGGGAAAGGTATGTGACTTCATTTGATCTAATCAGGCCCAGTAGTATGAGCGTTTGATTAGGAAGTGACTTGAGAAAAAAAGGGCTTCATTCTGTTCTTTCTCCTGAGTGGATTGGGGTGGAAAGTGTTGAGGTGATCCTGGTTCTCTGTAGTCTCCAGTGTCGCTGTCACCAGAACAGAAATTTCCTCATTAGAGTATTTTTACATTGTGGTCTTGAATATTTAATTATGCTTTCTATTATATCAGGGTTGGCTTTTTATTTCTTTGTTTGTTTATTTGTTTGGTCTTTTTTTTTTTTTTGTCATGGAACTATCTATCCTCTTACCATGACCCGGATTGATCCTCTACCTACGTTTGCTACAAAACTGAAACTATGGGATTTTTTTTTGTTCTCCTAGAGTGAATCCACCCCTTTCTGTATTGCCTTATCTTTCAATGTACTGATTTACTCCTTTATGTTGTTGACATATATCATCAAATCGCTTCCTGCAAAACACTAATGAGAGAGAATGCTGAAGCAGCAGCCAATGTTTATATTGTTATGATTTCCATAAAAGTTATGTTTTGTGGTGCAATTTGGAGTTGGAAAGACTTTCAAAACTTAGTATTTTCCTTTATGAATCAGTGGTCTTGGCCATGAAACAAAAACGTTTTGTGCCTTAGTACTCTCATCTGAAAATAGGAACATGAGAATTTACTTGACAGTGCTAAACACATATATATTATCATTTCTGTTTGAAAGAAATGTAGCTAGTGTAAGTAGAAGTAACAGGAGAGAAATAACGGGGTCAACTTGCAATTGTAGAAGACAGCCCATTGAGGGACAAATTGGCTCCTTGTTGTGAATATGTAGAAACATTTGTTGATGTGTTGTTGTGGCTGTTGAGCAAGGAGGTCTTGAAAGTGAAGATTGGGACAAAACAGTAAGTTTGAATTATTAATGCTTGTATCACTTTATTCAGGCTAATAATTCTGATCTGTACTTGGCAAAAATATCAATTCTGATTTCTCCATATGCAGAGTTTGGTGATGGTAGCACATGGCTCTGGGCAAACTCTAAATAGATGCTTATTTTCCCTTCTTGTAAGATCAAACTGCTCATGAGAGACTTGCCTCAGTTAGAGAGACAAGAATCTAGTTCATGCTTAATAAAACATCAATAAACTATTTCATCGTGCATCGGGAAGGAATAATCATTTTCTAAAACTGAAATATCTCTGATACCAGCAGAGAGCTGAAAACAGTAGAAACCACTGTGTAGTTGAGCTGTAGTTCGCCGTCTCTAACGTAGCATGACCATGTCCTCTACGTCAGAGGGCAAACAGGAAGATTTGATGTCACAGGTAAGACCACACAGAAAACACCAGCGAAAGGAATTTGGGGAATAAACAGAAATTAATCCCTTGAATGGAAGAATTATAGTTTTTTGAAATGTTATGGAAGTGTTAAAGTATTCAAGTTGTTTGAGTTAAAAAAAAATAGCAGGAAACAGTTCTTCTACACTGTTTTCCACCCATGATTTCAGCACTAAATCGCAGGTCCCAGAATGACAGGACCTTCAGTGCTCTAGCGATCCTCCATCTTACAAAGTGCTTCTTTCAGCAATTTGACCGATGCCTCTTGGCTTATGGTAGAAATTTCCCCATCTAGGAATGTCTTCTCCCCTTTATTTTCATACAGAAGTCCTATTTAATCGTCCAGGGTTCATTTTTGGGGTCATTTCCTCTCTGAATCCTTTGTACACAGAACCTACTGGATATACATGGTATCCATCAGAATTAGCAAAACCTTTCTCTAAAATCCCCTATTACCTTGCTTTTCAATCCCATTAGAGTGAGATTTCAGCTCCTCACCTTGGCCAGACCCAAAGCCTCACCTGACTCGGCAGAAGCATTAATTAACGGGGCCCCAGGCACTGGGAGGCCTGCACTTCAGGTCTTGCACTTACCACTTTGATTTTCAGTTTCTCTGCTTTTCTGGCAATTAGCAACCTCTTCAACCTCTCCCCGCTTCATTTCTTTTGAGCTCAGCGATTCATCTCTTTTGAAGTTATATTTCATCCAGCATTTCGAGGTGTTGGCACTATGTCCTTTCCTATTAGCTGAGTCTACTGTCTTGCCTGAATTGCTGTATTTGCTCAAAGTATAACTCTTTATTAAAGTGTCTGCTTTTCAACCACAGCAGCATCACACTCATTTCTCAACGGTGGCATTTTAGACTACCCTTAAAGAAACAGATATCCACAGGAACATTTTGTTTATCTCCTCAACATGTCATTTATCAAAACAGGCTGCACCTAGGTTGCATCCCAAAGCTAACTGCTGATGTATCCATTGCAGTATCTCTTGACATCAGTTTTCTGCTGCCTCAACCCACAGATGGGACTCTGTCCCTTTGCAAGGTAATTGGTGCATTTTGAAGTTAGTCTCCAAGGTGATGAAGAAACGAGAGCTGTGTGTACTCAGTTAATTCGTCCTATTTTATAGTGTACCTGGATTCTGATTCACATGATAATCAAAATCTCTTTGCTTCAGTTTGTAGACACAGATAATGAGTGTGCCTTACTGCTGCTGCTTAGTAGAATTAAGGTACAGCCTTCCTCATTTGTGAAGGCAGGTTTACTAGACGTGATTAATAATGGGTAAAAGACACAATTAAGTGCATTAAAATGAATGGCAACTATCTGGAGAAATTTAATCTGGTGTTAATTTGATGATCAATGATGGCATTTGTTTTCTGTTGAGCTTTAGAATTTAACTTTCCAGCTACCCTTCAGACCCAAGCCAATTTATGGGAGACAATTGTTGGTACATGAAACATGGAGCTATTCTAGGTATTATGAGTATGTTGTTTATCTTTGCAGGTTCATCAAGCTCTTGATTATGTACCATAAAGAGCCACAATCAATTCATTCACCTTTTATTCTCAGATTTATCCTCAATGTCTCATACAGATGTAACTTAATAAAAATCACAATATTGCTAACAGGGAAAAATTAACATGCATTGTTTGGTGAATGTTTACTTATGCTAAGATAGTATAGGTAAAATTCTGTCAGGAGGACCCATTATACAAAGTGGGAGAGCATCATATTTCCTTTCAATAATGCTGAACAATTTTATTCACTCTGCATAGATTTTGACCTTTACTCTCTAGTTTCCTTTCCCTATAATGTCCCTTTTATAAGTGGCTGTTTAACCATTACCATTAATTTAATAAACTATAATATTGTTTGAAATACATATTTGATATGTATTCATTTATATAATGGCTTGCATATAAAATAGAAATGTAGAGTCTAAAATTAAGGTGCATAGGTTATAAGGAAAGGTATAAAAATGATTGCCAATAAAATCTGTAGTAGTTATAATCTTTACTATGTAGCACTATAAAATTTATATTTTAGATAAAAGCAAGCAGAAGGGACATTAAGTCAGCTCCTCACTGACCAAGGCTGGCCCAGGATGGGCTAGGTAGAGTGCTCAGGGGAAGGGCTGGGCTTCCCTAGGACGTTAGCAAGGGAAAGAGATTAACAGCCTTTCAGGAAAAGCCCTTTATTCCATGTGGCAATTCATCTGACCTGCTAAGGGAATAGTGGACAACAAGAACAAAAAGAGGTGTCCAGATTGATGGGCTGAAATAGCATTCCCAGTCATTCATACACTGTGAGGCCCATGAAATATCCAGGAGGGAAACCTGAGGGGGCCAGCGAGATGCAGAAGTGTTGAGAAGCAGGCAGGTCTAGTGAGTCCTGTGGTTGCGTGATCAGGGGCAGCTACGCAGACACTGGAAAGCCCAGCAATGGCAGGTCCAAGCACTGGCACTGGTAGAGGCCCATATGCTAGGAACCACCAGTTTGTCATCATCATGAAATGTTGATGTGTTTAGCATCAAATAAATGTGAGAGTAAGAACGGCCAGAACCAGAGATGTAAAGGATGTGCCAAATCAGCTGGAAGCCCACACAGAACCTCCATCACCATGCATGCGGTCAGAGCTCATCTGTAGCCCCAGACACAAGGGAGGCATCCCTTATGGAGAGTTGGCACCTTGACTTGGCTGAATATTTACCTTCTTCCCCAAGTTATAAACACTGGTTAACCCTAACCAGTATGTGCTGGTGGTACTAGGTATCGTATTAGTTAAATTCTTACCAGATTTAACAGTAGTTCCAGTTAAAGATTAGCTAAATTATGGAAAACAGATTTAAAAAATACATTTTGGGTGGCCCTAGCCGGTTTGACTCACAGAGTGTCATCCTGTGGACTGAAGGGTCCTGGGTTAGATTCCGATCAAGGATATAACAACAACATACATTCTTTGGAACATCTGAGGTGAATTGAGTAAATATCTATTCTTACACATTGTATTCTAATATCTTACTTATAGGAGTGTGCAGGCAACATAGAGATGACACG
This sequence comes from Lasiurus cinereus, assembly GCA_011751065.1. Taxonomy (NCBI): domain Eukaryota; kingdom Metazoa; phylum Chordata; class Mammalia; order Chiroptera; family Vespertilionidae; genus Lasiurus; species Lasiurus cinereus. The sequence goes on from JAAGEH010000226.1 coordinate 6,291,750, forward strand.
GATTGAAAAAGAAATAATATTTTCAGACACTTTTCTCCGTGCCTGCACATGCCCATCATGTTCCCACTCACCACTGTCCAGACTGGTTTCAGGAGGGAGCAGCTCTTCCCGCAGGTGGTGGGCCAGGACTGTCATCTGCATCAGTAGAGCTTCCAGGGAGAGTGATGTCGATGGTAGGGTCCTTCAGAAGTTCCTGACGGTGCCCATGTTCTTTCTTTGTGCCATTCCCCCTTCCACACTGGGTTTTACACACTTTTTCTTTTAAAGCCACATCTGTATTTGGACCAAATCTCATAACCCATCTCTTAAAACACACACAGCATGGCTAGAAATACCACTCTCTAAAAGAGCTTATCTATCTTGCTGGAAAATTATTAAATTCTAGCACACACTTTAAACAAATTTATTTCTTCCTCCTCAATCAATTATAAGTATGTTTTTATTTCACAAATAAAATGATAAAATGATTTACCATTTTGTGACATCAAGTCACCAGGGTTCATAAAACCATGATTCTCAATAACTGCCCAAGATACCATTGCATAGGAATAATTCCTCCTAATGAATTTTGCTGTTGAAATAATTCCTTCTGGCCCAGCCAGTGTGGCTCAGTGGTTGAGCATCAACCTATGAACCAAAAGGTCACGGTTTGATGCCTGGTCAGGGCACATGCCCGGGTTGCATGCTCTATCCCCAGTGTGGGGCATAAAGGAGTCAGTCGCTCAATGATTCTCTCTCATCATTGGTGTTTCTGTATCTCTCTCCCTCTCACATCCTCTCTGAAGTCAATAAAAATATTTTTAAAAACACACACAAAATAAATAATTCCTTGTATAGGAAATTTATCAGGATTCAAGGATAAGTATATTAGAGGTCCGATGCATGAAATTAGTGCAAGAGTAGGCCTTCCACCCCCAGCTGCCAGCACCGGCTTCTCTCTGGCACTCAGGACCCAGGCTTGCCTCAAAGCCCTGGCTTCATCCAGAAGGACGGAAGGACATCCGGTCTAATTAGCATATCATGCTTTTATTATTATAGATACGTGGAACTTTTTTCATTGTTTTTGTGGCTTTTATATTTCTTCCACCCAAATAAACTGGATAATTTGATATGATAAAGCATGCCACTTTTGAAAGTAGGGCAATCTCTCTAATGTGAAATACAAGGATTCAAATTGGAGCAGGTGGTCTTCAGAGGCAAGCCAACCTGGGATGAATTCTGGTTCTAGCTCCCAGTATACAGTAAACAAGTTATACCATTTCTTTGAGCCCTTTAATTTCTGGGTCTCTGAAATATGTGCCAACGTATGACCATAAAAAGGTTAACCGTAGAGTGAAGATTAAACAAGGTGCTGTAATTAAAGTGCTTAACATAGTACCTGCCATAAAAAGATTCTCAATAAAAGTTAGTGGCTTTGAAAGTGAAGCTGCAGATTCCACGACCCATTAAAGTGACGAGGCTTTTGTTTTAGGAGATCTGTCTCAGCTGTTTCATCTCTGCGTTTCATTGACTACTTTTCTCTTGTTCATCATTTGAGGTTGAAATACTTTGTACAGTATATCTTTTTACTAATACTCATTATTTAAGCCTATTCTTTTCTCTATATGGTTAATTAATTTTGACTTCAAGTGGTGACCTGAAATATTGAATTATTATTTAAGTTTGGGTATTTAAAAATGATTCTTGAGAATATTTTAGAATTAAAGTAGTACTATTTATAATGATTGTTGCAAGGATTTTTAGGTGAATTTAAAAGCATCTAGCCATAGCCAGTTTGGCTCAGTGGATAGAGTGTTGGCCTGCGGACTGAAAGGTCCCAGGTTCAATTCAGGTCAGGGGTATGTACCTTGGATGCAGGCACATCCTCAGTGGGAGGTGTGCAAGAGGCAGCTGATTGATATTTCTCTCTCATCGATGTTTCTAACTCTATCCTTCTCCCTTCCTCTCTGTAAAAAAATCAATAACATATATTTTTAAAAAAGAAAATTCCGATAGTTTACAATTTAAAAAAAGAAAGAAAAGAAATATCTAAGTGCAACCTGGACAGGAAGCATAATATGTAGCCTCATGTATGTTTGACTCGTGGCTAACACTCAACATTGCTTATTGAATAGATGTTTTGAGAGTTCTAAGATGTTATGTTTCTGTATGAAAAGAAAATACTTACAAAAGCAAGCTGAAAAACATGATTCATAAGCAACATTTCAAAAAGAAAGAGCTCCAAAGAGAACTAAGAGGTCTTTATTCCTACACTAACCCATCTGGTGACCTCAGACAAGTTATAGCCCATGTCCAGGACTCAGTTCAGAAATGCGCAGGAGGAGGAACCTGGCCAGAGTGGCTCAGTTGATTGAGCATGGTCCCATGCACCAAAAGGTTGTCAGTTTTTATATCTCCAGTTGGGGAGCATGTGGAAGACTTCTAGTTCTCTCTCTCTCTTTCCTCCCCCCCCTCTCTCTCTTTCTCTCGGGTGAGGATTTTAAAAAGATGTACAAGAGGAGTTTTGAGTCATGACCTCTAATTTTTGCCCAATTTTTTTACATCTTTTTTTCTGTCTGAAACAAATAACATGTTTACAACTAGCACAGTTTTAATTGTTACCCTACTTTAAATGATCTCTAATGCTCTATGGGCTTTAATTCATATGGAGGTAGATAAAGATTGCTGTAGCGAGGCAACAGGGCCACAGTACAAACCTTTATGGTAACTATTATACCCCTATAATGCATAGGTAGCTAGCCCCTAGTTTCTATATGCTGTGTACCCTGGGAGGGCAGGGATCCCATCTACTAATTCGTTGAATCCTCCACAACTTTCGTAGTCTTGGCACATGGTAGGTCCTGAATAAATATTTGTTGAGTGGATAGCAAGCTGTGTTCTTCATGAATAAGGATGTCTAGTTACAAGGAAGTCTTCAATGCAGTTTACTACTCATTACCTAAACCAAATGGAATGCAAGGGTACAAAAAATATGTGCTATAACTCTACTAGGAATCAAGGACTATGGTTTTTCCTGGAGATACAAAATCCTAACCCTGAAAAACTGGGTGTGACAAACACGTCGTAGCTTATTTCTATGTGATGTGGTCAGATAGAAAGAAGTAATAGAGGCATTTAGCCCAGATATGTTCCCTGCGGTAAGTCTTGGGGTGCAAGTGGAATATACACAGGTGAATGAAGGGAAAATGAAGGTCCAGGTTGAGGCAACATGCGTGAATTATGCCATGCTGTTAGAAAACAGTTTTGGTCTCTCCTCTAAGATCTCTAATTACAGTAGGCTATTTAGCAACGTGGAAATCTAATATATGGGTTCTGAGTTAGATGGATGTTAGTTATTTAGTAATTAACTACATCATGGTGGTGAATCCCAGAGAGAATCCTAATTGAGAATCCATTTAACTGACTAACTCTTAAGAGGCTTGTCTAGAGCACAGCAGTGACAGCGGTTAGATGGCTTTTTCCAGAAGAAAAACGCAATTATTCTTTTTGAATTGATTGAAATTGAATATTTTTAATACCAAAATATTTTTTAAAAATGGTCAAGGAGAGCTGTTCATAATATACAAAAGGTAATTTTTTTGAAATTATCTGTCATTGGCTGCACTGGTGTACCTATAATACCACATTCCCATGAAGTATCGAATCTAGGAGCACGTCTGAGGTTATAGTGAACTCCTGGAATGCATGCTTCATGCAAAATTTTCTGAGAATTGGAGTGCTGGTTTTGTTTTTTCCCCAGCCTATCTTGATTCCCATCATCCTGGCTTTCCTGTGGTGCCAGAGAGAAAGGTTAGCTTGACAACATGTGACTGAGGAAGGTTTATGTAGTTTCTACACCACTCATTCAGACATAGCCAAGTGAAGCACCCACAGGCATCCAGATGTTATTCTTAAACAACTTATTTTGATTAACTTTTTGTATTTCACACTAGACAGTGACCTCCCAAAGAGAAAAGACCGTATCTGTCACTGTTATATCCTCTATGCCTAATCCAGGCCTAGCACATTGTAGACACGCAGTGATATTCATAGAATGAGCTAATGAATAGCTGTAGTTATGCTCTACGTAACTTCATAGGAACACATGTGGGGAAATTCTAGCACCAAGTACATTATGCCCCAGTTTGTTTTGCCTCTTACAAGGCTTTGCTGCAAAAAAAAATCTATTATCCTGCCATCTGCCTTACAACCTTTCCTTTTTCCATTTCCTGAGTACCCCTTTGTAAAATAACTCCCTAAAGCAGAATCATCGCCTCCCTCCTGAAGAGGCAGGCATCCTTTTAGGCTCCCTACTTCCCCATTTGTCTACCATCGCTTCCTTTGCTCTCCGCAGGTGATACCTTCCATAAGCAAGACACTTCCAGGCCAAAAGCTTTTATTTCCTAACATAATTTCCTCAGATGATCCACAAAACAAAACAAAACAAACCCCACAAATTTCTCATCATTCCAGATTTATCTCCATATGTCCCCAAGTGGCTATTCTAAAAGTGTCCTCTAGTCCCACCACACCCTTTTCTCATTCATTTTTTAGGAGATAGCTTGGTGTTGATAAAAAAAATGGAGCACACCTCCCTGCTTACAAACCCATCTGTAATTACACATATCATGACATTGTTTTCTCTCGTTTTACAATTGTCTTTTTTCTCTTCAGAGCCAGCCCTGTTCCTTGGACTCTTGACCTCAGACCCTTCAGTTTGCCCAAGTTGCTCTTTCTATCCATTGTAACATTTTTCCTTTAGCTTCATTGATTTCCTCCCACTGGAATCATTCCTCTTAGGACATATATACCTCTTATCCCAAAAAAAGACCTCCCTGATTCCATTTCTGCTCTTAGATACTGCTATAGCTTTCTGCCCCCTTGCCTAATGCTTCTTCTTCAGTGCTTAAATTGCGATTTATTTTTTTAAAATATATTTTATTGATTTTTTACAGAGAGGAAGGGAGAGGGATAGAGAGTTAGAAACATCGATGAGAGAGAGATATCGATCAGCCACCTCCTGCACGCCCCCTATTGAGGAATGTGCCTGCAACCAAGGTACACGCCCTTGACCAGAATTGAACCTGGGATCTTTCAGTCCGAGGGCCGACGCTCTATCCACTGAGCCAAACTGGTTTTGGCTTAACTTGCCATTTATCTTGCACGCCTGCTCCCCCAGAGAAACTGCTCAAAGGACACTTGCCAGTGACTGCCTTACTAACAGATCCAAAGGACGCCTTTGCCACAAATGATGTAGTGGAATTTGCTTCTTAAATATTTTTAAATTATTGGTTTCTTTTATACTCTTCCTCTTTCATTCTTCTCTTACCCTTTTTAAAAGCACTGATTCTCAGTCTTCTGATGAGTCTATTTCTTCCTAGTTCACATCTTAAGATATTGGTGTTTTTCCAAGGATTCTGTACTGATGCCCTCCCCACTTCTCTTTCTACTATTTTTCCTCTGGGTGATGTCAACAGTTATCATGGTTTTTACCTCCCCTCTACACAATAATGACTTCAATATATTCACTACCTTTGATCCCTCCTTTGGGCTTAATATAACCAGTTGTATGCTATACCAGCTGGCATCACCACATAGATGTCTATACAAATTAAACCCAGCATTTCAAAGTTCATTTTTTTGTTTGTTTATATGCTAACTTCAGATTTATTCCTTGCATGTCTTCTCTGTTACAGTGCATTCTGCATGATCCACTGAATGACCCCAAACAGAGCCTGGTGAGTTTGTACACACCTTACATTCCATCACTCACTGTACCTGTATCAGCTAGGATTTGATTTTAAAAAATTAGAAACACTAGGAATGAAGAAAATATGCATTTATATAGGAATTTGACCCAGGGAATTGTGGGAGCTGGCTGTTCCTCTGCATCTCGTGCTGGCTCTGGAACAGGAAAACTGCAGGGAACCCCACAGGAGCTGGTGGGGCCCTGGGCCAGCAGCTGCTCAAGCCATCAGTGAGCAAGCAAAGCAGTAACAATGTGTTTGAGCTGCAACGGTGCCCAGTGGCCCCGCTGATACTTCCAGCATAAAAAGAAGATTGCTGCTACTTTACTTCTGCCTTCCAGATCTCACACAAAATGTTTTACCGCGTTCACGCCAACCTGGAACTATTCAGAGAAGGGGATTCTGAGACACACAGGTACAGATCAGCTAACTTGACACAGAACAATATCCAATTAGTCAAATCCTGCCCATTTCTAAAGTCTTTATCCACATCTAACTTGACACACAACAGTATCCAATTAGTCAAATCCTGCCCATTTCTAAAGCCTTTATCCACATCTTTGCTGGTATGACTCAATTTGAAACAACCTCGCTCTTCATGTAATCACATTCTGTTTTCTTACATCTAGTCCACCTCACATGCATGAATGCATCCTTCATAGCACCACTACTCTGCTCTACCTATAAAAATTAACTGACACTATTAGCTCATACATAGGCCCCATATTTCCCACAAAAACTTAAGGTCAAGTATTTTAGCTTCACATAAAAACCTTTAAGATTGCCAAAACCGGTTTGGCTCAATGGATAGAGCGCCGGCCTGCGGACTGAAGGGTCCCAAGTTCGATTCCAGTCAAGGGCATGTACCTTAGTTGCGGGTGTATCCCCAGTAGGGGGTGTGCAGGAGGCGGCTGATTGATGTCTCTCTCTCATCGATGTTTCTAATTCTCTATCCCTCTGCCTTCCTCTCTGTAAAAATCAATAAAATACATATTTTTTTTTAAAAAAAACAAAAACCTTTAAGATCGGGCCTCTAACTCTTGAAGGCTTGTGTCCATTACTCCTTGCCTTGCACTTTAGCAACTCTGGACCAGGTAAGTCTCTGCGCTCCCAACCACAAAAATTTATGAATTTACTCTTGCTATATCTTCTGTCTCAATGCTTCCCCATCCAAACCTTACTCCTTACACAGTTAATTGGGCTAAATCATTCTTATCCAGCTCAGGTGAAATTTTATTTGGAAATTCTTTCACTGATCTCCACCATTCTTCCCCTGGGGCTGGTTTAACCTTCCTTCATGTAAGCTCTTGGGCATTTCACCTTCATAGCAACCACCATAGTACAATTTAGAAGTTGTATAGGTGTTCTCTCCACACTTGGGCAGTAAGTTCCTTAGGGAAAGGATTAGAACCAATTTGTTTTCTGTCTTCCCCAGACCTAAGACCAAGTTTGATGTATAAAATACATTTGACAATGTTTGCTCAACGAAACTGAAGTGACAGTGGCTTCTTATCTTTTAAAAAATATATCCCGGGACTGGCCCCAGGATTCCAAGGAGGAAGAGAAGAGGGAACACGCACCCATGGCATTTTATGTCCAGGGAGAACTATCACCTTATCTCCTCCAAACTTGTGCCTGTCCGTGCTTCTCTCTGAGAAGATTCGAAGGAGATGAGAAAACTAAACTCTCAGAAAAGTATAAAGGTTATATTTTATTGATTTTTTATAGAGAGGAAGGAAGAGGGAGAGGGATAGGGAATTAGAAACATCGATGAGAGAGAAACATCGATCAGCTGCCTCCTGCACACCTCCTTCTGGGGATGTGCCCACAACCAAGGTACATACCCTTGACCCGGAATCGAACCTGAGACAAACTGGTTAGGGCAGAAAATTTATATTCTTATAAAATGTTTACATGGAATTAGATTTGATTACTCAAGAAAAGTAGCTGAAAAATAGGTAAGGCTTATAAGAATTGAATCAAGTTGTCAGAAACACAATAAATATACGAAAATCTATAACTTTTATTTAAACTAGCAACAAACACTTAGAAAACATTGCAATTAATAATGTTATTCCCAATCTCAAGAGAAAATACCTAGAAGTAAACTTAAGAAACATGAAAGATTTTTTTTTGTTTTAACTTTTTTATTAGAAACTATATTAATATCCATAAAAACTGCAGAGATTACTGAAGGATCCATCACGGGATAATGCAGGCAATGTATGAACACATCTTTCAACAGCTAAAGTTTCATGTTGTAAATTTCTACTGCCCATAACATTAAACTGACTGAGATATTATTAGCTCTGTGGGCTGACATTTTTTTTTAAATTAAATCTTCATTATTCAGATTATTACATTTGTTTCTCTTTTTTCCCCTCCATAGCACCCTTCCACCCAGCTCCCACCCCTCCCTCTGCCCTTAGCTCCCTCCCATTGATCTCATCCATAGGTGTATGATTTTTGTCCAGTCTCTCCCTGTACACCCCTCACCCCTTCCCCCCTGAGAATTATCAGTCCACTCCCTTTCTGTGCTCCTGATTCTATTATATTCACCAGTTTATTCTAAAAGAGTACCTTTCAGCATTTCATATAATACTGGTTTGGAGTTGATGAACTCCTTTAGCTTTTTCTTCTCTGTGAAGCTCTTTATCTGCCCTTCAATTCTGAATGTTAGCTTTGCTGGATAGATTATTCTTGGTTGTAGGTTATTGCTATTCATCACGTTGAATATTTCTTGCCACTCCCGTCTGGCCTGCATCGTTTCTGTTGAGAAATCAGCTGACAGTCGTATGGGTGCTCCCTTGTAGGTAATAAACTGTTTTTCTCTTGCTGCTTTTAATATTCTCTCTTTCTCTTTTGCTCTTGGCATTTTAATTATGATGTGTCTTGGTGTAGTCCTCTTTGGATTCCTTTTATTTGGGGTTCTGTGTGCTTCCTGGACTTGTAAGTCTATTTCTTTTACCAGATGTGGGAAGTTTTCAGTCATTATTTCTTTAAACAGGTTTTCAGTATCTTGCTCTCTCTCTTCTTCTGGCACCGCCACAATTCTGATGTTGGTACGCTGAAAGCTGTCCCAGAGTCTCCTTACATTATGTTCACATTTTTGGATTCTTTTCTCTTCTTGCTTTTCCAGTTGAATGTTGTCTGCTTCTTTATATTTCAAATTTTTTACTTGATTCTTGCCTTTCTCTAGTCTGCTGTTAGGACTCTGTATAATATTTTTTATTTCAGTCAGTGTATGTTTAATTTCTAGTTGGTCCTTTATCATCTTTAGTAGGACCTTTTCCATCTCTAGTTGGCTCTTTTGTATCGCTAGTTGGTCCTTTTTCATCTCCTCTTGGGTCTCACTAAATTTATTGAATTTTTCTAGCATATTCTTGAAAAACCTTATAAGCGTGGTTTTGAACTCTATATCCAGTCGTTTTTTTTTCTCCATTTCTTTTGTTTGTGATCCCTTCCCTTGTCTCGGCATTTTCACTATGCCGGGGAAACTTCTGTGTTGGATTCAGCCTTATGATACCAGATGCAAAACCGAAGAAGCCTCTGTTGAGCTTGGGAGGGGTGGAGTCTCAGGGCTTAAGGGACCGCCTTGCCTTCTAGTCGGCCCCGCCCTCCACGGCCCCTGAGTCTCACGTGACTGGGTAATGGCTGGAGCGGTCCTTGTGCGCGCGCCCGCAGTGCCTCTAACCGCTGCCTTTCCAGCTCCCCTGCGCACCAGGACCACACAAGTCTAGGTCACCAGGGTTTCGCCCGAAACAGGGGCTTAGTGGACTCAGAAGTGGCACAGTTCGGAGGGTCTGTCTCCCGCCCACTCGCGAAAGCCAGCGGCACAATCAGCAGTCTGTCCTCCGAGCAGCACCGTGCGCGTGCGAGACCGGACCTGATCTTCTGCGACTCCCCTAAATTTCCGTGCACCTCTCCCTTTTCACAGTCCAAACTCCCCCCGTATGAGTTTCGGCTGGATCTGGGGTTTAGTGTCGTAAAATAAGGGGTTCAATGCCGTTGGGAGTCTCCGTTTCCCTCCGGCCAGAGAAAGCCAGCCAGGTACTCCGGCACCCGCTCTCTCAGCACGCATGTCTCCGTACCTCAGCTTTTTGCAGCTCCTCTGGGTCTCCGTGAGCCCCTCTCTTTCCCTCTAGCTGTAGAACTTCCACTCAGCCAGCTTTCCTGTGGTTCTGGATGATATCCGTTCTGTCTTTTAGTTGTAGTTTTGAAATTGTTGTGCGAGGCAGCAGTGTAGGTGTTCACCTATGCCGCCATCTTGGATTCCTGTCAAGAAACATGAAAGATTTTTAAGTAAAGATTATTTTTATGTAAAGATTCACTGAGGTGCATAAGGGAGATATGAATAAATGACCATCTTTCTGTAAAAGAAGAGTGACTCTTTGAAAACAATGTTATTTCTTTTTATTGTGGTTAGTAGGTTTAATGCAGCTCAATTAAAATCTAAAAATATTTAAAGACCTTTGCAAAATCATTTAAGTGCTCATTTGAAAGTGTCAATGAACAAGAATAGGTATGTAAATTTTGGGAAAAAATGAATTATTATAGGGGCCCAACCTTCTAAGATATTTTTATTTTAAATTTTATTTTATCAAGGTATTTTAAAGTATATTATTATGCTACAATAATTAAGACATTTTATAAAGAATGAAAATTTAATGGAATAAAGACGTTATAAAGCATAAGGTAAAATGTATAAGAAATAAAACATAAAGGCAGCATTTTAAATCAATGACAGGAAGCATTTTTCAACTATCTATGCTGGGACAATGGTCTATATATGCAGAAGAAAAATGAAATAAGCCTCTACTTTCATTCCAAAATCTCAAATATATTTCAAATGGGTGAAAGGACTACACAGTGCTTTGTTTTCTGTTGGTTCATTAATGGGGGAAACTATCCAATTCAAGCCAAGGTGATTGTGGCCCAGGGGATACTGGCAATGTCTGGAGACATTCCTGGGGGTCACAGCTTTGGGAGGGGGTGATTGTCATCTTGTGCCTTAGCATCTAGCCAGGAAAGTCCCTCATAATTGTTCAGTTCAAAATACCAAAATGTCAATGAGATATCCTGATCTAATCAAAAGCAAAAATGATAGTTGGTCAACTATTCATAATACAGTGGTACCTCGAGATACGAGTGCCATAACATACGAGATTTTTGAGATACGAGCTGTCGAACGAGCGATTTTTGCTTTGAAATACGAGCAACAGTTGAGATACAAGTAATCGCAGAGATCAGCCGGCTGCACGCGACTCAAGCATCTCATAGTTTCCCACGCCTCAAGGTTACGGAACGAATTAAAGTCGGATCTCGAGGTACCACTGTATTAGCATAATTAACAATATTAGAATAAAATAGATCCAGAGACATAGGAGCATGGAACAGGCTATCAAATCCCAGAGGAAAGGCAGGAGTGGGGGATGGGTGTGTGTGTAGAAAGAGATCAACCAAAGAACTTGTATGCCTCTAGGCATAACCCAAGGACTAGACAATAGTGTGGTGGAGGCTTGGGAGTAAAGAGAGAGTGTGGGAGCAGGCTAGAAGAGGTCAATGTGGGGGAAGGGGGGACATATGTAATATTTTAACAGTAAAGATTTAAAAAAATAATTAGTAAAAAAAATAAAAGAAAGAAACCAAAGTAACAAAATGTTAAAAAACAAATAAAAAAACAATTGTTTTTTAGAAGGGTAAGAAACACGGCTTTTAGGGTGGCTTTAACTGGAATTTAGAATGTAATACATATCACTCAAGGTCTAATCAAGAGACAGAAATCGCACAGTGATCTGAACAGAAAATAATTTTTTTTAATATTAAGTATAATGGAGATTGGAATAATGAGGGAATGGCCTGTAATTTGTTGTGCATAGTATTGATTCAGACTTGTTGGAAAGCAAAGCTCACTGGTTGGCAAAGAAGTGGTTGTGGTTCTGTGGCAGCACAACTTGCTGAAAACCCACCCTTCAGGCCTCAGTGCATGGGGTCTGTGTATCAGCTGATCTTAAATTACAATGGTAGGGTTTTCTCTACAGCATTTCCTTAACTTTTGCAAAGACTACAAAGAGGCTTTGAGAGATTGCACTCCCTAATGGACTCCCATTATTGGCATTTAGAATCTACAGGAGGTGGCAAAAGTAGGTTAATAATAATAAATATTAACAATAAGTACAATAATGAATAAATAATAACACAAGAATAAAGTCTGTGTTTTGAGTTCTCACAACTGTAAATCTTTTTTTTGCCCACCCCTGTATTCTTCTCTCTGTTTCCTAGTTGCTGACCTTTTTGATACTTGGGTGCATTTTCTGCTGTTGAGTTGTGTGAGATACTGTTAAGTACTTATTATGATCCATTCCCCTCTTTGCAAAAAAGGGTGGGGAAGGGAAAGAAGGGGACTGGGAGGAAAGGGGAGGAGAGGAGGGAGACACAGAGGAGGAAGGAAAGAAAGAGAATAATAAAAACAAGCAAATGAGTTGCATAAAAATCAAGGAAGAAAAATTCAAATGGATAATAAGCATGCAAACCTGTTTAATTTTCTCAATCTCTAATTCATCATTGTATAATACTTCTTAGTATTAAAGAGGGTTTGAAAAGTTATGAAGAGTTATAATTTTTTCCCTCACGCATTCTTTCATCACTTACAGATCATGATTTCAGTTGTGAGTTGGTGTTGGATAAATTACTCTCATATAAGTAATTTAAAGTTCATTACACCATTCAGAAGCCCAGATGGGGGAAAAAAGTGTAAGAGTAATGGCAAGCATTTAACAACAGGAAGCCACCAGGGACCATTAAAATAGGAAAAAAAACGCAAAATAAATATCTTGTCTGCCTGAATTAACTGATCTAATCAAGAAGCATGTTGCTGTTGACGCCAGGATTACTGTGATATACCCCCAGGGGAAGCTGGAGCCTTTGTTTGCACTTGTGCTAAATGCTATCACAGGATTTATTATCAGAGAACTGACACGTTTTCAAAACATTGCATTAACTAAGAACTATAACCAGGGAATTGAGAAATGAAGACCAAATATTCAGCATACCAACTAGTTTTAATTATCTAAATATGAGAAAGCCACTATGATAAATAATAGCAACTAAAATGTTCGAAGAACTTACTAGATACTAGGCACAGTGACTAGTGCATTACCTCATTTCATCAACCTAAGAGATTGGTACTATTATTATCTCCATTTAATAGATGAGAAAAGTAAGATTAAAGAGATGAAGTTAAGGGTAGTACTATCTGACTACAAAATACATGCTTATTAAATGACATACGGATATCCTTATCCCCATCAATTTTTAGTTCTATATTTTTAATTCTGATTTTAAACTTAAGAGTTGTTCCTTTTAGAAAAAAATAAAAATTTGAAAGTATAACAGAAAACAAAAAAATATTAGCACATTTCATATTTCCTTTTGCAGTCTTTGTGTGCAAATATATGCTTTTTTTGCTCAAATTGATTTCATATTACATATCTTAGAATCTGTTTTGGTTTCCCTAACTGCATGAAAATTCTATCCCTAAGTGGTTAGGCTCAGTGGATAGTCTTGACTTGCGGACTAAAGGCTCCCAGGTTTGATTCCGGTTCAGGGCATGTACCTTGGTTGCGGACACATCCCCAATAAGGGATGTGCTGGAGGCAGCTGATTGATTTAATTTCATCAATGTTTCTAACTCTCTATCCTTCTCCCTTCCTTTCTGTAAAAAAAATCAATAAAATATATATTTTTTAAAATTTCTAATATCCTAAAACATGTGTTTTAATCATTACAAAGTATTTACTGACATAGCTACATAATGATCTTTTCCTCTTTTATGTAGTGTTAAACATTCAGTTTGTAATGTTGCAGTTTTATAAATCTTTATGTATAATACAATATTTTTATAAAGTCACTTATAAACTTTATTTTTATAAATTAAAAGAAGTAGTATTAAATGGGAAGCAATCATAAAGTAACTTCTAGAAAAACTGCACAGTTTCTAGAAGTTTGTGAGAAGGTACATTTTCTTGTTCTCTTGACCATAATATCTCCAGGCTATTTAATTTTTTAACACTTATAGACAACATATTATCTTTTGCCTTACTTTTAATGTCTTTTCTTCTCTTTCATATTGGATTTATTTCATTCGAAGCATCTTAAAGAGGTCCCAATTAACTCAAACGTAAAGGAATTTTTTTAAAAGAGTACTGGATACCTTGCAAAATAAAAATTGAACAATGTGATCTCAGTTGAAACGGGGTAATTCTGGAGATGCGGGTAATATGAATTAATGGAGAGTTTCTTGAAGCTGCTGCTGTTAGAACAATTAGCTTTGACTTTCATCTGGACAAAAGTGTTGATTGTCTTTGTGTTCAAGGGGTACAGTTTGGGTAAGACCCTGTGGAGGAGAGGACGCATGTTTCTCCAAAAAGCAACAATATACAAAAGTAGCAGGCAGCTGGCCCAGGCCCGGTAGCTCCGTTGGTTAGAGCGTCATCCCGATATGCCAAGGTTGTAAGTTCGAGTCCGCATTCAATAGCAACCATCTCACAAATCTGTTTAAGGTCCTCTAGCTTACTAAGAGCCAGGGAGCTTTTCCGCTTTACCTTTTCTCGCTTAGTATTTAACCTGCCCAGCCTTTCTTTTCCTTGTTCTCAGATTCCACCTCCCTGCTCCCATCTTTGCATAATTTCCTGTTCTTATTCAGAAAAAGATAGCCTTGTTGCTGGTCCCATAAGCATTCCTGTATACACTCAGACATTACTTCAATCAGCAAGTAAAAAACACATTTCCCCTACTACCCCCACCCCTGCTTTCCGTTCCCAGAATACACTCTTATAGGAAAACATAGGAGACTTGAATAGTGCAGTGGGCGGCAAACTGCGGCTCTGGAGCCACATGCAGCTCTTTGGCCCCTCGAGTGTGGCTCTTCCACAAAATACCACGTGCAAGAATGAATGTAAAGTGTGATTGAAACTTCGTGGCCCATGCACAGAAAAGTCAGTTTTTGGCTCTCAAAAGAAATTTCAATCACTGTACTGTTGATATTTGGCTCTGTTGACTAATGAGTTTGCCGACCACTGGAATAGTGTATTTTTTTTTCCTTTTCTCATTGGCATTGGATATTCTTTACATGTGCTTATAATCAATCAATAGGAAGTTTTTTAGTTTTTCATCTCCAATATATATTAGAGACAGAAAACCTTAATTAGAAGATATTGCCTTTCATAGATGTAAGGCTATCGTTTCAATTTTGTTTTGGGAAATGAGAATGTATAAGGACTTTAAAATTAAGAAACATTATGTGATTTGGTATTTTTCATATGCCAGTGCTATTTCCGTAGTCATATGCTTCATCCAGAAATGTGGCACAGTGGTCAAAAAGAGAAGTGACATTAATCAGGAAGGGCCCTGTAGTAAATTTAAAAAATGTTAAGCAGAGAAACCTGTCATTTGTGCATTTCTAATGAATTTGGCTTTTGTACAAAAAAACATGGTATTCTTAAATTGTGATTTTAAAAAGTGAATTCTGTACGCTGGCGGAATACTTAATGCTTTGGGGTATGCTTCAATTCGTTTCTCATTGCCCCAAATTCTGTAGCCTAAAATGAGAAGGGAAGTAAATCTTTCCCCATGAGGGACTGTGACAATTTCTTAATTATAATTGAGGAGCT
Organism: Lasiurus cinereus; assembly: GCA_011751065.1. NCBI lineage: Eukaryota > Metazoa > Chordata > Mammalia > Chiroptera > Vespertilionidae > Lasiurus > Lasiurus cinereus. The sequence goes on from JAAGEH010000226.1 coordinate 6,307,147, forward strand.
CTCTGAAAATGAGTAAGTGGTATATGAATTATTTAACTCTACAGCCCCCTTCAGGGTAGGGAAGAAGTAGGGCTTTTTCAGTTCTCCTTATATACTATTTTTAGATAAATCCTTAGACTAACTGCTGTAGCAAACAACCCAACATTTCAGAGGGTTAATTAAATAAAGAATTATTTCTCACTTACATTACAGTCCAGTGCACAGCAGATGGAAATCCTGTTCTCTGCGGTCATTTAGGTACCCAGGCTGCGTGTTCTCCCTCTCCCTCTAGGTTGTCCATCTTCTAAAGCCCTGATGTCCTTTCTTGGGTTCCTACATATGGTCAAGAGATAAGGAGAGTGTAGGGCAATGAGGGCAGTGGAGAGAGAGCATTCGAAATTTAGAAGCCACCGGGACTGGAAGCGGAACCTCACATTTGTTCATCTACATTTCCTTGGATTTCCTTGGCCAGAATTCAGTTGGCAAAGCCTCATTAACTGCAAGGGGGCTGGGAAACAGCCTATCAGTGTGTCCAGAAACACAAATACTGGTGAGCAACAACTTCCTATGCCACAGGGTCCCTGCGAAGACCCATGAAAGACGCTCCTCAGCATTTCCTGGGATACGTGGCAGTGCTAAAGTCACAGGGAGAAAAGGGTGCACAGGGGTTCAGTAGTCACTTAATTTTCCACGACCCCTGCAATTTTAGTCATTAGGGAAAGAAAAACAGAAATCAAGGATCTTGAGATTCAAAGGCTTTTAAGTGGAGAGTTGGCAACAGTAGCTGGAATCTCTTGATTCCTAGTTCCGTGTCCTTTCCACCATGCCACATGTCTTCACAACAATTTTTGGCATGTGATATAGAGATGTCACATGATATGGTGTAACTCTGAAAAGCAAAATGAGCAGCTGCAAGTCTCATCACTGAAAGCTTTTGATGGTTGTCAGGATAACATTGGGTGTTTATTCACATGGACTTATAAAAGGGTGGTTATAACCATTTGCTTGCATGCCATCTCTCCTCTTAACTGTTGAACTTTTTGTTTAGCTGGCTGTCTGGCAAAATAGAAATCCCCCCATACCTGTTTAATTGTGAAATAGCATAAATTAGTCTCAGGACTGACACATAAAATCACCTACTCCAAGAATCAACACCACGTGCGGCAGGAGCAGCTGTGGCCAGGCCGAAAAGTGGGCTCTCAGACCTGGTTTCAGGGAAGCTTGGAAAACACTCAGCGCCAATCCTGGAAACCAGGACACGTGCTTAGACTTGGACTGTCACTGATTAAAATCTAGAAAAGATTGTCGTGCTTCTTCACCCAGGCTGAGGGCTGCGTGTCTCCAGCAGCTGTCCTTCTCCCCAGGGGTCCTGCTTAAGCTGCACTGTCTATTGAGAACTATACTCGCTTGTTATAAGCCAGCAGTGAATCTGGCAGAAAAATTACCCACCAAAACCAGAAGCCAGTTGAGCCTATCAGGTAAAATGATCATGCTTAAAGACAAAAACAGAGACACTGTGTCCACCACCAAATCCAAGACTAAATATGGGGCTGACTATAAGAAGGGAAGCAGGCAGCCTCGAGCTGTAAGTGCACAGGGCAAGAAGTGAAATTAAAGAATGGAAGGGGATTGAAGAAAGCCCATGAAGACCTGTGACTTCACACATCTTAAAAGTAAGAGTTCAGGCCATGACTGGTTTGACTCAGTGAATAGAGCATCAGCCTGCAGACTGAAGGGTCTCGGGTGTGATTCCAGTCAAGGGCATGTACCTTGGTTGTAGGCATATCCCCAGTAGGGGGTGTGCAGGAGGCAACTGATGGATGTTTCTCTCTCATCGATGTTTCTAACTATCCCTCTCCCTTCCTCTCTGTAAAAAATCAATAAAAATATTTTGAGAGAAAAAAGTAAGAGTTCAGAATCAACAGCAAGCAGTCTCAACTCAGAGCTGCAAACATTCAGTCAGTCTCCACCAGCCAACCTCTTCATTGCCTCCAGACCGGTGGCTTGTTTCTGAGTTCAGTGAGGGAGAGGACCTGATGCAGGGATATTAAGGAAATTCAACATTTCTCATCATCTATGAAATTCGTCGTGTCAAGTTTTGAGCTTGCTGGTAAGCATTAAGACAAATTCCATATGCCTCACAGCCAGGAGGTTCCAGGTCACTGTTCATCACTTACTATGCAACCATATAATTCATATAACATCAGCATCACATGATCACAGGTGGTGAACCGGTTTCTAACACCCTAGGCTCATTTCATGGATGAACGCCATTGGGATGGATGAAGGGTTATCTGCAAGAATTAATTCCTTCAACCTGCATCCCAGCCTGGCCATATGGTCCCAGGCTCTCTGGGAGGATCCTTCCAGGGCAAATGCTACAGAGCCGATTCACAAAAGCACCTGGAGATACAAAGTGTAGCTGATTCATTAGATTATTGGTGTCAGGTGCAAAAAGAAAACTCTAGCAAATCAGAATGGAAGAGTGACTTTGACAATTGGATGCAGACATTTTATAGAGATTTAGGGAAGGTACCAAAAAACCTGAGATAGAAAACATGGAAGCCTTTGTCTTCCTATGCCCTCCAGATCTTAACCAATTCCCAAAAAAGACATGTAACTGTTTTCATAAAAAAACCACAGCCAATCAGAAAAACCATACAAGTAAAGTGCTATTATAATGCCGCAATTAACAGAGGAAGCACAAGTATTATAAATTGCTATTGAAGGAGATTAATAAAAAAGAAATATGAATGAGCCTACCATGAACATAATTCATAAAACTTAATGTGTGAGGTCTTTGCTGCCTTTCTCTTTTCTTTTCTTTCTTTTTTTTGGAAGATGGGAAAGACACAGGAAGGTACTACTTTTCTTTGGTTTTAGAAGAAATTAAATATTAGGGGGGGGAAGAACCATGATTACATTCTCTAAATACACTTCTCATATTTTACTATCTAGTGTTTGTCAGCATGCTTCATATTTTAGAGTTTAATCAGTGCCATGTTATACTGACAATTCAATTTCTGTGCAATTTTTCCATATGACTGAATAATTTTAAAATGTATTTTATTTATTCTGATTACCTTTATTTGTCCCTATTTTATCACTCTGCAAATATCCAATGGCTTTGCCACAGCTGAAAAATCTTGGGGCAGTTGTCAAGGGGGCTCCGTGGACATCCCTCCCGAAACGGAAGCCACCATGGCCATCTTCTGCCAGAGCCAGCTCAGTGCCCGGCAAACTTTGGGTTCTGGAGGCAGCATACTTTACACCTAAGAATTCTACTCAGGCTCATATACATAAATGTAAAAACAAAGCAGAACAACAACAACAACAAATCTCTGACTGGGGCCCAGCTAAAAAGTCTGCAAGGACCAGGCTATAGTTCAAGAAGTCCTGCCAGAGGGCTGTGAAATCGGGCAGGCTCCCTGATGGACCACAGAGATGCTCTGTGAAATTTATGGCAATTCCAGGGGGAGAACCACAATGAAGGCAGCGTGGGAGCGAGGCCACTTAAACTAAGATTAGGGAGGTAATCAATTGGAATGAATTATCACCCCTAAATTGTGTGAATCACAGCCATTAATATTAAATGTTGTCATAAGATTTTGTTAAGTCCCAACACTTGCTTCAGTGGGATCCCAATCGATAGGTCTACTTACTTATTCCTCTGACTCCTACGTATTTGTTAGCTCTAAACTGAAGTGTTACTTAATCATAGGAGACTTTTCTGACCCTTCCAACTTAAATGATCTCATCCCAAACTCTCCAAGGTTATTTCCTCTCATAGTCTCTGTTCTTTTCCTTCATAATAATAATCACAATTGGTACTTATAGTCGTGTGTATTTGATTTGTATCTATATCTTCTTATATCTGTGTCTATCTCTAATCTAAGCACTATGTAAGCTGTGGTCACCAAGTCTGTTTTGTTCACCACCATATACTCAGTGCCTAGTACAGTGTCTGGCAATAAATAAAAGTTGAATGAGTAAGTGAATGAATGAATGAATATTCAAATAGGTTTTTTTTCTTTATATGAAGCTTTCTTGTAAAGATAATATAGCTCACCATTTTAATGGATATGGATGATGAACTTCTTAGAATCCTGGCTCTCATGGAACTTTCGTTCTAGTCATGCAAACGTTTTGAAAATGTAACATCTAAGTTGACTCTTTAACTATTAGATAGAGGACTGTTCTGAAAAGGGGAATGCAGAAAGGGAGCATGTTATATAAAGAGATGGTGGCAAATGCAGATTCTGTGGTGGAATCAGATTTGGCAAATATGATGAACAGAGAAGTGTCCAGTGGGTCTATAGAGCGCAGTAAGGAGATAATTATAGAGACGAGGTGGGGAAGGTAGGCAGAAACAAGATCATGTAGGACCATCTGAGCTTAGGTCAGAATCTTTCACTTTGTTGTAAGTGAAGTGGAAGATCATGGAACGTTTTAAGCAGAACAATAAAATCTAATTCACATCTTAAAACTATGATTTTTTCCTTTGTGAAAAAATGGGTTGGGAATGAAGATAGATGAAAAGAGTGGAAACTAGGGCATCAATTAGTAGACTATTATTTTAGTATAGAAAGCATATGTAGCTTGAGCTAATATGATAGTTTAGAGTCAGAGAGACAAGCAAGGATTTAGTACATATTTCCAATTCTAATAGGAGTTGAGGGTGGATTGGTTGTGAGACAAATAGGAAAAGAAAGAAATCAAAGATGCCCCTACATTTTTGGCTGAAGAAAGTGTGTGAGGTTGGTATCATTTACTGGGAGTAAGATCACTTTTGGTTGGAGGTAAGGTTAGAAAACAAAATTTCCCTCTTTGGGGTATGTTAAGTTTAGCATGCTTATTAGAAATCTAGATGGAGATATCAAGTAGACAGCTGTTGGATAGCTGAGTTCAGTGTTCAGGGAAGAGATCAGGTCTGGAAGAAAACATGAGGAAGTAATCAGCTTATAGGTGAGAAGAAAAAAATAAGAACAAGGGCCAAGGTTGGTTGCCAAGTGCATTTCCATTTATAGGTTACCTAAAGGCCTGGTGCAACTGGTAGGGTCCCTAGGCCTGGTCTGTGATCAGGGCCTATCAGGGCCTTCTATCTGCTGGCCAGGGCCTTCCTTCTCTGACTGCTGGCTGCTCGCTGGGGCCTTCCTTCGTTCCACACCGCCCCTCTGTGGTCAGTGCATGTCATAGGGAGTGATTGAACTCAGTCTCCCAGTTGAACTCCTGAGTCCAGAGGGGATACTTTGCATATTAGTCTTTGCATATATATATGTATACTAGAGGCCCGATGCATGAAGATTCATGCAAGAATGGGTTTTCTACCCCTGACTTCTGGCACTGCCTTAGCTCCGGCCCAGAACCGCCTTTCCGCCTTCTCACACTGCCCAGAGGCCCAGAGTGGCTGGGGCAGGCTGGGGCAGTGTGGAATGCCTTCATCATCACCATGGTGCCATCTTTGTTAATTTGCATAGTCACTCCTGATTGACTGGTAGGCATCACAAAGGTACAGTCAATTTACATTTTTCTCTTTTATTAGTATAGACTAGTGGCCCGGTGCATGAATTCATGCACATTGAAAGTGAATTAATTAGAAGAAATATTTTAATATTGCTATTTGCCCTGCCCCCTGATCCCTATCCCCTCCCTCTGCCTGCTGGCACCTGCCTTGGTTGGCCTTGCACAGCCTGCTCACCAGTCCTGTCACCCCCTGTCACCACCCCTCCCTCTGCCTGCTGGCACCTGCCTTGGTTGGCCTGGGACCACCTGCTCGCTAGCCCACCCCCCATTGACTGGTCATCCTGCAGTTTGGTCAATTTGCATATTATCCTTTATTATATGGAATAGATTAGAAGAAGAGAACCAGCAAAAGTGACTGAGAGCAAAACCAGGGTAATGTTGTGAAGCAAAGAAAATAACTAGGAAAGACAGAGCAATTTAGGCTACATAAACCTTTCCACAGGAGAGTGAAATAAAGCCTTTTGGATCTGGCAAACAAGATCATTGGTGATCATGGCAAAAGGAGTTTCAGTGGAATAGAAAGAATTAGAGTATATTGAAGAGTGAACATCTTAATAATATTGACAATATTACTACCCCACTGTCATACCTATTTAGCAGATTAAATATTTAGTCAATAAATCCACAATTCATATATTCCATCATTTTATAGTTCTCCTTTTCTAGAAACTTGAGATTTCAAAAAAAAAAAATAAGGGATGATCTTCGTCCTTGGAGATACTATTTTTTAGATATCTCAGAACTCTCAGGAATATATCATTCAGTTCTGGGAATTTTTCTAAGGTAGTTGTTCAATATTGTACCTGCCAAAAGATGATTTAAAATTTTACACCTCCCTGATGCTCTACTCAGTAAAGAATGAGGCTAAGACTGATTTAGTCATATACTTTTTCAAATTTTTCACCCTGACAGAGGGATTTCATTCATTTATAATGTTTTTTCGTACTTAGTATATTAAAAAAACCTTTTATGGGCTTAAATGAAGTAGATAATGGCTATTCATACCCATAACTTCTTTAACAAGTTATAACTATTTGCCCTATATTCTTGTCCTAAATGACTTGGCAGTTTGGGGTCAATAACTGACTATGAATAGATTCTCTTACTATATTCACTGGCTCTTCAATTACAGTAGAGAATTCATTACAATGAATGGGTTTCTTAGTGCAGTAATTAGAGAATTTTATATTGATTTCCCATTATGTGACAATTGCTGGCATTTCTGTAACAAAAATAACCATTATACTTAGACACTCCTTTAAATACTGACTAGAAATAGAAGTTTGAGACATATATACATTCATTGTTATACCAGAAGCAGTTAAAAAAATGTTCTCTTTACCATAATCCAAAGATATGTAAGTATTATTTTATCTTACTGACTTGAGTGACAGGTTGGCCCCCACTCATGCATCAGGCCTCTATCCTATCTAATAAAAGAGTAATGCTATTTTACTTTCAAAATGGAAGACATTTATTTATTGTTATCACTGATATAGGGTTAGTGTATGTGTTTTTAATGTGGATTATACAAAACTTTTAAAGATAAAAGAAAAGTATGATCCCACCATCTAGAAGTAATTACTGTTAATATTTTCATATGTAATCCCTCTCAAACATTTTTCTAAGTTTATGTCTTTAAATTTAATGCTGTTACAACAGCACTTCATTCTTTTCAGGGAAATACACACACACACACACACACACACACACTAGAGGCCCAGTGCATGAAATTCCTGCATGGGGGTGGGGGTGGGGGTCGGGGAGAGGAGTGTCCTTCAGCCCAGGCTGCTCCATCTCCAATCTGGGACCCCTTGAGGGACGTCCGACTGCCCGTTTAGGCCCGATCCTACCTGGATGAATTTCATGCACCAGGCATCTAGTATATATATTTTTTCATTAATTTCAGAGAGGAAGGAGAGGGAGAAAGAGAGAAACATAAATGATGAGAGAATCATTGACCAGCTGCCTCCTGTACGCCCCACACTTGGAATTGAGCCAGCAACTTGGGCATGTTTCCTAACCAGGAATCGACCCATGAACTCCTGGTTCATACATCAATGCTCATCCACTGAGCCATGCCTGCCAGGCCAGGGAATATTTTTAAAAGTAATTTTCCTGTTTTTATTTTATTTATATTATTTTTTAAATTTTTTTATTGATTATACCACCAAACTTATCACCCAAATACAAAGAGAGCCACTATAGCATTTGGGTGTTTATCCTTCCAGACTACATTATACATTTGTAGATAGTTCATATTATCATTTTATATTTGTACTAGTACAGAGTTTGCTGTGTGGATAATTTTACAGAAATTAAATCAGATCATACATACAATTTTGCAGCTCACTTTTTAAAAAGAAAGTAAATGCATGATATCTTTTTATGGCAATGAATGCAGCATATATATTCTTACCTGATTGTAAATTATTATTATTTATTCAGTTACTTATTAACACAATTTTTTTCAGTTATTTTTTGACATTTCAAGTTGCAATGAACATTTTTATACCTTCAAATTTACACCCTTGTCAGTTTACTAGTACATACTTTTCCACCCTTAATCTCGGAGTAATATTCTCTTAAAAAATGATTCAGGTATTTCTGAAATTTAAATGCTGTGGCTGCAAGCGCATATGGTGTTAATGGTCTCTCGCAGCGTGTTCTGGGCTCCTATTTCTCCCCTTAGTTTTCTGTTATGAGGAAGTCAGCAGGGTCCGATGGGGCCATAAAACATCTCTAATGAGTAGGAAGAGCTGGTGCATAGCATCCTCATCCTGCAAGACAAATCAGTACCCACTGATTAATTCCATTTATATCCAGTTCTACAAAGAAACAGCTCATTAGTTGCTGGTGGTGGTAGTGGGTGGGAGGAGCAGGGCAGAGGGACTATGAAAGAGATAAGAAAGCTTTTGGAGGTGGTGGATATGGTCATTATCTTGATTGTAATGATGGTGACAATAATGCAAGATACATCTGCCCAAACTTCATAACTTAGACACTTTAAATGTGTGCCATTATTATACACCTTAAATTTACAGTGTTACATGTCAGTTATATTTCAATAAACCTGAAAGAACAAAACATCATGCCATGTCAATTTACTACTTAAAACCTCACTTCATATAGGATAAGATCTAAACATCTTCCTCTGGCGTATAAGGTGCTTCATCATCGAGTCCCCACCATGTGGCCCCATTGGAATAGCTGTCCCATTCTCTGCCTCTCTCAGCTCCCCAAGGCCCCCGGCCGCTTTCTCTTTTTTGAACATGCCAAGGGGCTTCCACAGGTATTTGCACGTTACCCTCATGCTTGGAAAGCTCTTCCGCCACTTTCCAAATGGATTCTTCTTTGTCTTTTGGATTTCAAATATTACTCCTTTAGAGACATTTATCCTGATACCCTATCTAACATGGGTCCCTCTATTGTTCTCTCTCTGTTCCCTCTGTGTTAACTCAGAGCATTTAACATAGTTTGTAATTATGTCATTTGATTATCAATTGACTTTTCTCTTCCTTCTCTTGACTTGAATCTAAGTTCTTGAAGGTCGGGGACTGTATTTGTTTTGTTCACTATCACTGAGACTCTAGGAGAAATTTGGCACATCATTATGAAATCACTAAAAGTTTGTTAAATGATTGAATTAATAAAAACAGAAATTAAATACAAAATAATATTTTCAGTAGAGGAATAGGTGGTTCTTTTATTATAAAATACCATCCACTTTTTTAAAAGAATGAGAGAAATTTTCTGTGTACTATTATTAAATGAAAATAACAGGTTGCATAACAGAACATTAATTATAATGATATTTTTGTATAAAATGTATATGTGTGAGTAAAGTATGTACATATTGGTGCAACATGGGTATATAGGTATATGCTATATATGTGTGGTAGTGTGTGTGTATGCAGTTTTGAGCACCTACAGAGGAAACTATTACAGCTGTAGAAGTTAGGAGCTGAGTGATGGGGGACCTTAGTGTTTTCTTTTGTTTTTGTTTTTGTTTTTGTTTTATCTATTTTTGTTAAAGAGTGAACTTTTACTTCAGCATATTCAGGTTTTTGTGTAATTTAAAAATTAATACTGTATATATATTTTTTGTTTGCTACTGCCTTTACTTACTATCCTGCAAATTAATTTGGGAAAAGGAATAATCAAATAGGCGTGGAAAGTTACTAGAATCAATACATGGTGTAAATAGGAATGTTACAGGTAGATATAAGTAATTTCAAGTCCTTACACTGAAATTGTTAGACAAGAATAGATGTTGGAAACATACAGGGCAAAAGAATACATTATTTTCCCCCTTCAAGAAGGTAAGTTGTTTGCTATTCTCATTAGTTTTCAGATTTGAAACATTGATTTGTATTCTAATAAAGAATAGGCATTTTTTGAGAGTTCTACCTTTTATTCAGCTGTGTTGCAGTTGATCACACAGAGACAGACATCAGAAGATTTGACAACAAAGCACAGTTGTATGCAGTACTTTATACATTTGACCAGCTGTCACATGTACTCAACTTCCAAAAAACAAGCAAAAAACAACAAAAAAAAAACCCTTGCCTTTTTTTAAAGGCTGTCCTTTATGTAGTGAGGGTGCATATGTCCATTATATAACTGCAAATTCAAATGGTAAAGATGATCGCACAACTGTGATTAATGGTCTCCTGAAGAATTATCACAAAATATAGGTCTAAGGGAACTTCAAGAATTCCAGCCTCCTGATGGTATGCGAAAGCGTGCACTTTCTCACCTGGAGCAGACGCAGTGCAAGGCGTCTGACAGCCTGTGGGAAGTATGCAGTGTTGAGCTGGGGGCCACGTTTTGTTCCCCAGCACCGCCTCAGTCTTCTCTGCCTCAGGGGCTAGACTCCCTTCCTGCATCGCTGTCACCTTCACCACCATCGCCATCAGCACTGTGCCTCTTTCCCCAGCTGAGCTGCAGAGTGGCACACAGGCTCCCTCCCGAGGACTCACTCTCCCGAGATCCTGAAAAGAGTACAGCCTCCGTGCCCTTGGGCTTGAACTAGCTCAGCAACAGTGCCTCGGAGTTGCAGGGGAGGAAGAGTGGTAGTGGGGGATGTTCTCGGGGGACATGAGAAGGGCTGTGGTATAAAACCATGGGATAAAATTATAAGTCTCCCTCAGTGCCCAGTGGGCAACTCCCAGCACCATTTGGATGGCTGCCATCTCAGTAGTGTGCAGTCTAATGTATAATGATTTCCAAAAGGCATTTTCTTATTGAGACAATATGAATATTAAAAGTATTTGGTCAATATCACATGATCTCCCTCCCTTGGAATATAATGAACAACATAAACTGATGAACAAAAACAGATCCCGAGACAGAGAAGCACTGAACAGACCATCAAACCTCAAAGAGAAGGCAAGGGAGGGTGGGGGGAAGGAGGAGAGGTCAACCAAAGGACTTGCATGCATCCATATAAGCCTAACCAATGGGCACAAACACCAGGGGGGTGAGGGCCTGAGCAGGTGGGGTGGAGGTAGGGGTGGGGCAATGGGGAGACAAGGTCACATATGTAATACCTTAATCAATAAAGAAAAAAAACTTATTTGGGCCCATACAGGAGACAACCAATCGATGTGTCTCTCTCATGTCAATGTTTCTCTTCCCCTCTCCCCTCCACTCTCTCTAAAAATTAATGAAAAAAATATCCTTGGGTGAGGTTTTTTAAAAAGTTTTCCCCCACCCCCTCAATTCTTGATTTTAGGGAAAGCATGGCTCCCACATCTGACCATAAAACAGGAACAACTACTCTCTTGAAAGTATGAGGAGGAAATAATCTGTCTTCTCCCCATCGCTCAGGCCACCCGCAGAGGAGAGGCCTTAACTGAATGGAAGGTCACCAGGGGGAAGGTCACTGGTTTTCTGTAAGGATCTACCTTCTCTACAAGGTTACACGAATTCATTCCTTTGCCTCTCCTGGCTCCTCCCTGTGGTAGGCCCTGGCAAGGCAGGTACATTTACTTTGGGGGAAAGAGATCAAGGAACCCATTCAATGTTGAGTGCAGGCAGTAGACAAATTCTTTCTTTCTTTTTTTTTTTTTTTTTTGCCAAAAATAATGCTGACTGATTTGGAGGGAATAGGTACTCTTCTCCTTACTCTTCTCACTAAGCACAGGGAAACCCTAGACTTTATATGTAAAATAAACATAAGAAGACTCAGAAAAGTGGAGAGAGAAAGTACCCATTGCCCCTCAGGCCAGCCAAGGTGGTGTCAGAGAAGACTGAGCAAGGAGCTGGGTTTCATCCCCACTCAGTGGTACAGAGTCCACCTCCACACCATCAAGCCTCACTAGAATTCCACTCACTGCCCAGAGGTAACAAAGCAGCCCTCTCCATCTTTGGTGTGTCCGAAGAGGCCAACTTGGATGCCAGAATTTTGAGATGATTTGTTATACAACAGATAACTGGAACAACGACCTGCGAAACTTCATCAGTCATCATGAAAGAGTAAATTGAAACTACAGTGACAGTCCAGTAGATACCCACTAGGAGGACTGCAAGGGAGAAAGGATACAACAAGTGGGAGTGAGACTGTGCATTGATAAAACCACTTGGAAAATCTGTTTGGCAGAATCAAAGCTTAACATATGGATATCAGCAATTCCACTCCCAACAGAAATCTATGTACATGTATATATAGAAATGTTCAGGGCAGCCTTATTTTAAAAAGCCCTCAAATGCAGACAACCAAAATATCCACAAATGGTGGACTGTATCAATAGAGTATGTTCATAAAATATCTTGTGAGATATATACAGTTATTCTCATTTTAAAAATGAAAAACAGTGAGATTCAGGTAAATAAATTCTTTAATTCCTGAGTTCAAGGTTTTAATGACAACAATTTGTTACAGAGTATATGCTCTGAAATATTGGCTTCAGTAGTTCATTGAATGGGGGCTATATTCGCTGTAATTCGACATGCATTGTGTTTATAAAGGTAAGCTAATTAACTACACTCATTATTGGTCAGTAAAAAAGAGATGACTTTTCTCCCTGAGATAACAAATGCCACTTAATTAGGATTAGGAGACAGCTGAAGGTGTATTCAGGATAGAGCTGAAAGGCCGAGGAAAGGAGACTCCCTAGAAAGGAAGGACCCCAGAGGGCAGGTTTTTCTCAGGCAGCCAACGGAGCATGTGTCCTAGCTGAGTTCCCATAAACCTCTGTTTCTCCTCCTCACCCCTCCCAGGTGATCTAGGTGAACTGCCAATCTCGTGTTTTAAGCATGTAACTTCATGCCCCTGACTCTGCTCCTCCAATTGCTGTTCCCTGGGCCTGAAATACCTTTCTTTCCTCCTTTCTTTCACTGATCTAATTATCCAAGTTATTTTTCAAAGCCCCTTCACCAATAAGAACAAATTGTCACCCTCTTGGGAGTGATGGAAAAGGAGTGTCCATTTGTTTGACATTGGACACAGTGTGAATGGCCCTCCTGGAGTGGAGAAGGCCAGCTCACCTTGTGCCACTTTGACACCTCAACCCCCTGCTCACCAGAAGACTAGACAGTAAATTAGTGATCCTATCTCAAGCAAATTCAATATGCAGCCATTTTAATTTCAATCTCCAATGTTAGCTTATCTTAGTTGACATCTAAGTCACACCATGAATAATAACAAAACCATTGTCACTGAGAATGTCCACATTTTTACAAGACTAATGGGACTTTATTGAAAAGCTCTAAATTATCATCACAGGCATTTGAATGTGTAGGAGACTTTAATGAAGAATTTAGGCTACTCATCTTCAGACTTTCCTTTTCAACACAATCCCTTCGCTTTATTATGTGGTCTGGTTGGCCATTCATATCCAATGATTCGTTAGTGTCATTATTCTGAACTGGCAAAGACTTTGAAATATTATTCTTTTTTTTTCTGACATTTCCTATTAAACTTTTCCATAGAAGAGGTCAGTGTAGAGATTTATTTTCATGCTGATATGAATTGTCTCCCAAACACACAAAGATATTAAAAGGGTGGTATGGTTATTTTTCATTATAGTTTTAAGTAACATTTTTTTTTTCATTATGGTGAGTCATGTATCATTGTAGGTATTTCAGCTTACAATAGAAAAGGCTCTATTGGGGTTGTTAGCCAGAGTTTTTTTCTTCTTTTCTTTTTCCTTTCCATTTTTCAAGTATTGTTCTTTGTAATGGCAAACAGCAAAGCACTTTCACTTTTCTCTAATAGAATGATCTATCTTGAGAATAAATTAGTTTCTTGGAGGCCTATTCAAGCATAAGACTCAACGGCCACTTTCAATTTTATTAAATATAAAGAAAATCTCACATAGAAAACAAACAAGTCTAGACCTTGAAACCTCTGAGGTCCCATCGAACTCATAAGATTCCAGAAGCAGTATTTCTTTTTCAGTATCGCAAGAGCCCAGGAACAGATCCGTGTAGCAGGTCCAGGTAATAAGCTACAACCCTAGTCAATATTTTCACCAGACATTTTCCTCCTCAACATTAGCCAGAGGCCTGCTCCCTACCGTACCCATCCATCTCCCGTCTTGCCTAGAGTTTAGTGAAACCTGATCACCACAGGTTGGGAGAGTTTTCTACGTGGAGTTTAGAGAGCACATCCACATTGGGAAAGAGCACAGAGGTAAGTACCCAACAAGTTCTTCTGGAAGGCACCCAATATTTCCCACAGTGTGACTCCTTCCTCACCCCTAACGATAGGTCTGAGCCCATCGCATCTTCCGTGGCTTCACAGTTGCAAAGAGTGAAAAGTCCTTAGCATGAATACAAAGTCACCTCTAGCTGATCCAATCTACATGTATGGCCTCATTTCAATGTAGCCTTTCTCTTACTTTTTAAAAATGTTATTGGGTTTTTCTAAACAAAGTTTAAACATACACTTTGTCTCTTTGCACATCGTTCCTTCCACCTACAAGTTGGTGACTTTCTCCTGGCGATGCCCATCGATAATTAACCAATACCGCCCTTCACCAGCTCCTATGCAACAAGTCACACTTTCTTCTCGCTTTGCACGCGTCTCTGTCATAGCTCTTTCCTGACTGCATTGCAGCTCTGTCTGCAGGCTTTCCCCTGCTTCTGGCAGCCTCTATTTTATTTTATTTTTTTTGAGGGCAAGGGCAGTTATTAACTCAGTAAAGTGCAGATGATAGTATTTATGTAGTAGGTTGAACTACATAAAACTGCTGATATTTAACCATTTTGACCTACAAATTACTTATATCCTATCTCATTCTAAAAATACTTGTCTAAGTCATGGCAAAAAAAACCCCACTCTGAGCAGAGACAGCATGCTCATCAGGTATTCCATTTGAACCCTTACCTTTCCCGACTCCCCTGCTTTGGGGCGGGGCATTGCAGCCAGGTCTGGCCAGTGAAACCACACAAAGGTGAATTGAAGCATGCCCCTTTCTGGCTGAGCAATGAAAATGACATGCGCACATCTCCGGATTCTCTCCTCTTGCTCCAATGACCAGAGGGACTTCATGTTCCAGACGGAGCAGCCTGGGTGGCTAAGAGATCAGGGCCAGAGCCCTGTACCAACCATTGCTGTGCCAAGGCCCTGGGGTCTCAGCTCTCATTTCTGGCTAATTTTACACGGACCTAAACGAAAAAGGCAAAGCAATGTGGTGAAGGCACATAAAGATAGAGAAATAAAGACAGGAGAAGAATACACTTAGAGTCAAGCCTTTGTGTCCTCTCTGCTCTAGAGGTCTGATATGTATTTGATTTGGGCTTCCCTGTGGTGGAGAAAAAGAAAAAAGAGAAAAGCCATCTCCAGCAATGCTGTAACTTCTCAATACCTATTAAAGGAATACACTTCTTGCGTTACGTGTATGTGTGCACTGTACGTCAGGAAGATAGAGACTAGCAGCATGAGCTCTGGAAAGATGCGAGCCTTCAGGAGAGTCAGTCAAAGAAACCACTCATGGTGCTGAGCCTCGTCTAACACTAGATCAATTCCTTTGCTATCTCCAGAGACATTAACCTCAGATGCCCAATTAGCAAATGCTTCTCAACCAAAGAAGTCTGGCTGTTGAGGTAATCCTCTCACTTTGTGCATTTCCATTTGTAAAAATCTCTGAATTGCTATTTCAAGCCCAGATCTCCCTGTGAGACTGACTCGGGCAGCGGGAGCCAGGTCAACCTACGCACAGAACTTCAGGGAGGCAAACGGGCCCTGCTTGTCAAAAGACAGGAGCTGGAATCCCCGCCGTTATCACCTCATCTCCTTGAGCAAAGATACTTAACCTCTTGGAGCTTCAGGGTCATCATTCAACAATGGAGTAATTCCTCCCTCACAAGAACATTTTGAGGATTAAATAAGAAAGTGCCTTGGCTCACAGTAAATATTTATTAAACCAAGAATATGCTGCCCGGTTGGCGTGGCTCCGTGGTTGAGTGTCAACCTATGAACCAGGAAGTCACGGTTAGATTCCTGGTCATGGCACGTGCTGGGGTTGTGGGCTCAATCTCAGGATGGGGGCATGCAGGAGGCAGCTTGAACAATGATTCTCTCTCACCATCGATATTTCCATCTCTCTCTTCCTCCCGTTCCTTTCCTTTCTGAAATAAATAAAAATATATTTTAAAAAGAAGAGTATGCCAGCAAAAATAGTAGTGGGTCACAGGAAATTTTTCTAGCATGTTCACTGAGCTCTTGGTCATTTTTCTTTAGAATGCCATTGTTGTTTTTTTTCTATTTCCCCTGGCATTTCCTTGACCGGTAAGGTTATGGACTGGGAAAGAATACTACAATTGGAATAAAAAGACTTCGCTTTCAACCCCAGCTCTGAGCCTGTAATGTGGACTAGCATTTTCTGGGTTGAAATAACCTTAGCTACACAAGGCTGAACTGTATTTAATTTAAGGTAGCTTCAAGCTATTTTTTCAACTTTTTCCATACAAACTTCCACTGTAAATCAAGCTTGAACCTCTCTAGTTCTCCTGCCCACAAAACAGCATACCTTCCCAAGTAGGATTAAGTATTCCAGTCACAGCTCAGCCATGAGGATGTAATACAAGTTCAGAGAGAGATCTCTGGGACTGTTGTGAGGCGAACTCCAGCCTGAATTGCTCCCCATGAAACAACTGACACATAGACCTTCCTGTTCCTCAATATGGTCATCGTGCATTTGGGAACTAATTGGGTTTGATTTACTACACGTCTCATTGACCTTCCTGTTAGGTTTGCCTCTAAGTCAGTGAAGTGTCGGTCCCTCTCATCCTCAGCCTGGACCTTGGGTATCATGCAAGCATCGTTCACCTGGATTGCCTTCCTCGTGACCTTTGCCTTTAACTCACTAGAGCTTCAGGATGTTTTCTTTTGATCCTCCACAATAAAATATACTTCACAATTGAGATCTCAGGGCATCAGGTAAGAAACCAGTTAGGGTATCTTAGGCCACTGTTCGGTACCTTGAAAAGATAATGTTGTCTTTTAACAGAATTACCCCTGAAATCCCTGTGCATCTCTTGGTGCCTCTGATTATAGCAGCATGATAGATTTTATACAACAGATCATGTAGTGATAGTCCATGCAAAGGTCCCAGTTGCTTTGGAGATCATGTTTATGCATTTAGCTGACACCTACAATTTAAAAAATGCTATCATTTAATTATAAGGCAAATATTTCACTTTCGATCATTATTTCACAGCAGAATTTCTCTGACTCACAAAAGAGGCAACTTGGTAAGAAGAAAATGATCTCTGAGGCTTTTGAGCTACAGGTTACGTCCTGGTTCTATGGGTTCTAGAGTGTTCCCATAAGAGAAATGCCTGTGTGAGCCACAGAACAGCTTGAAACTTCTCATTTCTGAGGAAGCTTGCATGGTATGTATTTTAAGAGGAAAAAAAAAATCCCAAACAGCTATAGAGCGGCCACTTGAGAAGCAGGTACCTGAGAATATCATGAGGCATAGTTTCTGCTACAGGGTTTCATTAGCCATTCCTCAGAAGCAACATCATTGCCAGCTGAGGAAGCTTTGTGTGAATGCCAGAGTGCTCAGCAAGACTGGGGGCTCCCTTGAGTATCTGGGGTGCTCACACTGGCTGGGACATCCTTCGTGCCTTGGACTATAGCAACTAGTTCAATTCTAGTGCCAATCATTTGGAGTGAGTTCCTTCAATTGGATAGGCCTTACTTTCCTTATAGCAACAGGGATGTTAAGTACAGGCCTACGTGGCTGGAAGCCATACCTATGTGGTTGGTGCGTGGTGTCCAGCAGACACTGAACAAAGTTCAAGGAAACTGTAAGATCATGGAGGTGGAATTTAGCGAGGGGCTCCCTGTAGCCTCTGTAGTACTTGGCAGAGGTCATGCTTTTAGGAGACAATACAAAATATACTAGAAGAGTGTTGTGAAACCAAAGTAAAGTGAGTTGAAACAGAGTAATGATTGTTTTGGGGTGTTTCTTTTTTTGTTTGCTTTTTGGTCCTTGTTGTATAGAAGTGAGTTCCAATTCTAGTGCCAATAATTTAGAGCACATTCCTTCAATTTTATAGGCCTTGCTTTGTCAATGAATTTACAAAACTAGAGGCCCATTGCACAGGGATTTCTGCCCTGGTGGGGGGCGGTGGCCTGCAGGGATTGGTCCGCTGTGGGAGCATCATTCATTCAGGTCAGCCGAGCGGCTGTGGACCCGCCCTCTGAACGGCGGCTCCCTGGCTGGCATCTTACTTGGAGTTGGAGTACTCACCTCTCCAGGGGACCTAGTTGGGGCTGGGCCCAGGGACAATAGATCTGAGAGGCGGTGGAGTAGGCAGTGGCCACAAACCTGCCTCCCAGCCTTCGGAGTCAGCTCTGCGAGCCCAGGGGCAGCGCTGCGTGGCCTGCAGGTGTCCAGAGGAGGTGGTAGATAGCGAGGAGGAGGAGCCTGGGGCAAGGAGGGGATGATCTCAGCCCTGGTCCTGCCTGGCCTGGGATTCGCGGCTGGAGCAGCTGCTCATCCCAGTCATCTGAGTGGCAGTCCCACTGTGGTAGTGCACTGACCACCAGGGGCAGCTCCTGTGTTGAGCGTCTTCCCCCTGGTGGTCAGTGCGCATCATACTGGTCTACCAGTTGTGCTGGTTGTTCTGCCATTCAGTTGCTAGGCTTTTATTATATAGGATAATGTATGCCTATAAGGTCATTGTAGGAATTCAACCCAATAGCATATGTAAAGTGCTTGCTCTGGAACAGGTCCTTAATGAATAGCAGCTGTCACTACCATTAGGAGGATGATGAGAATGGTGAGTCTGATTTTTAAACAAGTACTTACCACAGAGTTTGACACATAATAAGAGATCAGTATTTTCCTTCCTTTCTCATTTTGAAGTTACTTCATGTCAAATATTTGCAATGGAGTTTACCTGTAGCTTTTATCTCTGAAGTTCCCCTACCCCCACAAAAACAAACAAACAAACCAAAAAAAACCTACATCTTTCTCTCAAGAGTTATCAAAAATCGATTGTGTTTTGTGCTTAGAGGTGGAAATAATGGTCTTTGGAGTCAGAATGCCTGATTTTTTTCCCACTTCCACTATTCTCCTAATATTAATGATATGCAAATTAGTCATTGTTCTCTTATATTAAGAGAACCTTACTTGCATCAAAGCTCCTGAATCTCATACTCCATCCAAACTATAATGACAGCAGCTACCACTTGAAGACACTGACAGAGTATAGGTGTGCTATCTCATTTAATGCTTTCAATTTTATTAAGTGATTGCTATTGCCACTCTCATTTTATAGATGAGAAAAATCTGGCTGAAAAGATAAAGTAAAACTGGATCAAGGTCAGGTAGCTAACAGGCAGCAGGGTTGGGATTTAAACTTTGGTGGCTCTAAAGCTGGTGCTCATTATTCACTGTGCCATACACCTCCTCATCAAAGATGGAAACTCTAAGAAAGCTCATGCTCTTGGTGAACTATAAAATAATAAAAATTGAGAGAACCAAATGTCAACTTGTTCATTAAGGTAGGAAGTAACACACAATATAAAAATGATAAATCAGTTGACTTTCTTTTTACAACCTCAGTGTACCGTGAAAAAACTAAACTCATCAATCTTCTTTCCAACTAATCTCTTCAACATTAATACTTTCCTAAAGTAAATTAGGAACTGGGAATTAATTTAATGAGTTTTTCTTCCAAATGACAGAAGCCCCATATCATTGTAATTTCAAAAGCAAATTGACACTTAAGTTATCCAAAGGGGTGGATTGCAGTCCTTTATGGAACTCAGCGTAAAAAATGGAATTTAATAATTAGGATTTCTCATTAAAGTAGACACTTTTGTTCTAAAAAAAAAAAAAAAAAAAAAAAAAGGTATGTGTGTTCACCTAGCCAGGGGCCTCATTTCCTTAATAACTTAAGGATGTTTGTTTCTTGTCAGGTGTTACCTGCTCCACAAAACACATGCTGTGGGCCAACATAAAACACAGCCCATATACATTTTTAAATACACAATTATAATTTTCAATGAGCCATGGACAAGAGGCATATCGGTTCATGTCATTTGCATAAAGTGTCAGTCAGATTGGCAGCTCGTTCACCCTCTTGCTGTCCTTGAGGCAGAGCGCAGAATGCTGAAGCCCACACCGCCGTCATTAGTGGTGCCAATCAGAGTAAGAATCAGTCACTCGCGCTTAACTGAAACAATGAAAAATTGAATTACCTCTGACTTGTCAAATCATTTCACAGAGTAATGATACCATTAATAAATCATATTAGTCCTGCAACGTGACTAGAATTCCCACCCCGACATTTATGGGCCTGTCATTATATTTGAGGAAGAGAAAGATTTTATATTGAAACATTTGGATATTTCTTCAAGTATATTAGTATTGAAAGGGACAAAAAAACAAACTCAAAAGTACTATCTTTCCAGTGCACTGTTTTGTTTGTTCGTTTTAATACGCACCCTGGACAAGATGTGTTAGATAAAGGGACTGACAGGACAGATTAAAAAATTGAGTTGTCTCTGTGCAAGAGGATAAGTAATCTACAAAAGTTTACAAGAGAGGCGGGGCCATAATAGTGAGGAATCTTGAAAAAAATGAGGAATAATGGAGGAAACTGGATTTATTTAGCCTCAGGAAAATTCAGCAGAGGGCATGTTTGATGCTTTCATTTATTTGAAACTCATTTGGATGTGGATTAATGAAACAACGGTGAATGGGCAGAAGACACAAGGAGACAGATTTCTCTCGGAGGAGGAGGCTTGGTAAACACTAGAGCTCCTCATTGCTGTCTGATCTGATACCTCTGAACAGACACAGTCGTAGGTTGAGGCTGTGTATCATACAGGGGAAAGGAGTGTACACAAGAAGAAAATGAGGTAGATGGCCGTAATGTTTCTTCTAGTTTCTTCTAGTCCTAACCTCTGTTCTGAAGAAGAAGACTGACAAGAAATCACCCAAGAATAACTCAAAAAGGAAATGACAGAAATTAACAAATAACAAAAACAGAAAAATTCAAACTGAAGGTGAAGTCTTATTAAAGGTTGGATTTCTCCAGAAGCAGATTCTAAGACCGCGTTTGGTTGGCCGGAGGCTTGTTAAGGAGCCCCCGTAGGGACAAAGTCTGTAGAAGGAAGGTAAAGGAGGCCGTTGGAGCAGAGAGAAGACAGGCCTGGAGGCAGGTCTGACAACCAAGTTCTTCTGAAGCCAGAAGACCCCTGAAGAGTTGTCCTGAGTTGTCTGGGTCAAGATGGGCAGGCCTTTCTTTCACCACGCACTCATTAGAGGTGAACTTCCAGATGAGAGGCAACCTTGGGCAAGCTGACTCCCTGCAGCTGAGGCGGGCCCTATAATCGCTGACAGCTGAAGTGTGTGTGTGTGTGTGTGTGTGTGTGTGTGTGTGTGTAGGTGGTGTCGGTCAGCAGCACTGTCAACAATTAGGGCAGTGAGTCCTTCACTGAAGGCAGATCTGGGCGATCTAGTGTCTATGAAACCCCCTCTTGTACACAGGGGAGCTACTTGTTCATATGTCACAGAAAATCAGAATAACCGAACCATGCTCGGAGAGTTTGGAGCTACTTTTAATTCGTGCGGGTCCAGAGGAGAATGTTTCTCAAATGCTGGGCCCCAACATGCAGAAATTTTCCGTATTTATATGTTTTTACCTTCTCTGTCTCCCAAATAGGGGATGTTTCCTGCCCCTTTGCAAGTTCTTAAAGGGCCCCTATGTGCTGAGGCCTTGAGACCTCAACCAAAGGCC